>VZTM01003934.1:0-81783 GCA_013400555.1 Jacana jacana | reverse complement strand
AAATTAAGTCAGCTTACCCTATTCCAAGAGTGGTGTAAATCTACTGAGCAGAGGTCTAGAAAACAGGGTGCCCATACAGCTCTCTAGGGATAATTTTACACTGATTAGATTAGCAAGCAAAGCTGTGGCAGAAGGGAAAGGGAAAAATCTCTGAGTTGGCTAGCAAAGACACAGTTCCCACTCCTGTGGGAATGGAGAGATTTTTCCATAGATGGGAGTGCTGCTTACATGCCAAAAAAATAAAGGCATAACAAGGCTCTTTATACCAAATGTTAAGGCTGCCATTTATCCCAAAGAAGAGAGCTTTAATCTTTCCAAATCTAACATCAGAGTAAACTCTCTCACCCAAATTTGGCCTAACAGCAGTAATAGAAATGTGTCTGAAGACTCAGAGTCCAGACCTCTTGTGAACCTGAACAGCTAAGGCCAGTGCAGAGCTCAAAAAATTAACTCTTTGCAGTCCCAAGAAGCACTTCATAGGAAAGACAACTTGGACACCACAGCAAAAACTGCAGCCTTGGGTGTTAAACAAGGCCATTCTGAGTAACTGTTGCAGCTTGATGTTGTAGTTCTGTCACAGAGCTTCACACCACCTCCACTCCCTTATCGATTTGGAGGTGACAGGACCCCTATAGAGAAAAAGACCACCCAGCTGAAATTCCCAGGTATCTAATATAAGTGAAACTTAACACTAGTGCCACAGTGTTGAGAGCACACTTCCCTTTTTCTCCATGGTGAAACACAGATCGTGTTACTCAGTCAATACATCTTGATGGGACGCTCATGCAGTTCAGCAAACAGTCACTTCTGTTTTTAATAAGGTCTCTCTGCTGGTGTCTGCTTTATTTGCCTTTCCTAGAGGGGTTTCCTTATGGTTTGTAAACCAGAATGAGCTTTCACTGCAGCTTCTTTTACTGTGCAGCTACTGTACTCAGGGAGATTATAACTTCTTCACATGACGGAGCAGCTGCTGTGAACTCACGGGTATCAGAGAGAGAAAGGGAGCAGTAAGATGGACAGTGTCTCCAGAAAAACAACAAAATACCACTCATCAGGAAAAATCCATTGCAAAGAACAAAAGAGGAATCAGGAAGAGACTTGTCCAGGACTGAGAGGAAAAAGGAGCGAGGGAAGCCTGAACAAGGAAGGACACAATCAAGAAAGAACTGAAATCAGACACATTTTAAGATCGGGTGAACTCAGATAGAAACCACTCACAGTAAGTTTCCTTACCAAAATACATTAACTAATAGTTGTTAACCTACTGCTACCAGAACAGGCAATCTTTTTGATACATGTTTCATCTGCCAAGGAGTGACCTGCTTAAACTCCATTTCAAGTAAGCATTGGGAAACACCCTGCTTCCTTTTGTCAGATTACTACATTCAGCTACATTGTTTTCCAGAACTGACTTCCTATGCTGCAGCTACTAAGGAAATCCATCCATCTCCTCCGTTTCCTTAAGGAAACCCAGATTAGCAACACAAGAGCTACAAACTTATTCTTTACTGACCAGTTCTGTCTGTCCAGGCGTTCACACTTCCCTCTCATAGGCAGAGTGACTCAAAGCACCATGCTCCTGCCATTTCCATGTCCTTCAAACCACCCCTACATATCCCGTGGCAGAAGGACTCTCAGTCCCTGGGGGGGATATCAGTCCTTACAGATTGCCTCTCTTTCTTCACTATGAGGGCTTCAGCATGGAGTTGGGGGGGGCTGACTAAAAAAACCTCGTTTCTCACTCATTTTCCTACTAAGACTAGGCAGACAGCCTGCCTCAGATTCTGTCCAGGCAGATTTTGTAGATTTTTTTTTAAGATAACACATGAAAGCTGCTGAATGTCAGATGGCACACTTGCCAATGCAGCACCAGCACCGGTGAGCTTTTGGACGTGCTGGAAACACCAGGATGTGAGTTTCTTCTAGCACATGAGATGATCAGCACACTATTAGGCAGCTGACTGTACAGAAATAGACCCGTAGAAGGCTGTGGAGGTTTCCAGCTGGATGTCATGAGATTAGGGCCGTGGTAATAAAAACATCATATTCAAAATGAAAAATGGCATGAAGTCCCAGAGAGGATGCAGCAGGTGATACCTATATACAGAAAGTGAACAAATTTCACTGCACATGGTCTCAGGAAAACACTTTAAGCCTTTCCAGCTGATAAATACTGGTCATCGACATGCAAATTCTTGTCCGGTGTGGATTTTGCTGCTAACTTCAGCCCATCTTAAGGGGAACAGAAATAAAATCCAGACAAAAAAACCCCAAAACCAAACCCTTAGCTTCAAAAGTTACCCTGCACTTCCTTTGTTGGCATCTTGTTATACAGCAGACTCGGAGAAGAACAGCTGCCACTACACTTTCAAAACAAACAGCATTTCAGTTGGCAGGGCAGTAGCTGCGCAACACAGGAGAGAAGTAAGCAGGAACATGAGATGACAGGACAGGGTAGAAATCACCTGGAAGCATCCAGAAAGTCTACTTTTCAGACTTAGAAATTGGAACTATGTTGTCCAGAAGCAAAATTTAATGAATCAGTGAAAACTGAGATAAGGATAAAAAAACCCCAAACCAACCTCAAGTATGCATTTGCTACTTCTTCAGAGGCAGCGTGGGCAGCTCCCCCAGCCTCAGGCTGGATGGTCAATGTGGCCAGGCAATGAGAAGACACCTGTGGGCAAAAAGAAAAGTCATCTTCATAGTGCCATCAGACAGGATACCTTTTTTTTTTTTTTTTTTGCTAACTCCCTCTT
Organism: Jacana jacana; assembly: GCA_013400555.1. Classification (NCBI taxonomy): domain Eukaryota; kingdom Metazoa; phylum Chordata; class Aves; order Charadriiformes; family Jacanidae; genus Jacana; species Jacana jacana. The sequence goes on along the minus strand of VZTM01003934.1, from coordinate 79,024 downwards.
CTGTAAAAACCCAGCCCTTTCTGCTGGGGTCTTGAAAACCCTCTCTTTATCACCACAGCCATGCATGGAAATTGTTGTCTCTAGCAGACATTTCACCTTCCTGCCCTGTATGTCAGCACAACTCAGGACCCAGAATAATAGCATGCTTGCACATGCCTAGGACAAAAAGCACAGAGAGGACACAACTGTAGTAACTAAACAATTCATTGTGACTCAAAAACTAAAGCAAACGTCTTGACAGGCTCTGAGGAGCAGGCTGTCAGCCAGAAAAAAAAAAAAAAAAAAAGCAGCCTTTTACAGAGAACCTTGAGGTTTCCCTGAGGAAACCTGCTACTCTGCACTTGTTTACCTTTTGTGAAGTTACAAGCAGCCAATCCTACTTTCTCTAAAGTCATTCAATCCACTGCTATTGTACCTCAGTCCCAGCCATTGCTGTTTGCCTCCTGCAGCACAGCTCACCTCATGACTAGTGGGCCAAGCAACATTTTACCCAGCTCTTCCAGGAGTTCCTAGGCCATGGCAAGCAGCCCTTCTGCTCTTCTGCATGGTAAAAAATGCTCTTCTGCCTGGGAGAACCAGTTTGCCATGCACTGTGCTCAGGGTAGTGATGCTGCTGGCTTGCTACTTTCTTTTGTTTGTGGAGATGTGACCTGGCTAGAGCAACAAAATCCAAGGAGAGGAAAGTACTAATTCCCATCCCTCAGGGAGGTACATCAGCAATGAGACTTGCCCTTCTGGACAGCATCTAGTAGGAAGTTCTTGAGAAACCATCAGTAGCAACCATTTGTTCCCCCGAAAAATCAAGAGTGGGAGTTTGTTTATGTTGTAATCTCAAAACCTCTGGAAATCAATGCCCATTCCATTCCATTATCTTGTAATGCTCAGACAAGCAATAAACTGCTGCCTTTCACTGGTATTGCAAGATCTAGGACACAATCCCATGCACTCAGCTCCTTTAGGAAAACGGCTTCATTGCCATGTCCTTTTAACTAGATCCAAGTTTCTCACTATCACATCTTTCAAAAAAGAATTCCAAGCTGATGCCATGACAAACAAAAATTATTATGGTTTCACAATTCCCCTCAAAATTTCACATCTTAAAGAATACACCAGATCACTACAGCCAAAGGAATTACTCATGCACTTAGAGCTCATGCATGATACTTCTCTCATCGATTTACAAAAGCTCACAAACAGTGTGCTACAAATGAAAGGAATCACATGACCTTGTGTTCAAAGTTCCTTTATTTGGCTTCTTTTAAGTAAACACAAGTACAGAAATCAGGACTGTTGTACATCAGTAGAGCATGTAACTTCAGATAAAGAATCATTAAGCAACAAACACAACACAATAATACTAAAACTATAAAATGTAAAATTTTTTTTGTTGACATAATTCATTTTCAAATCTGAAGTAAACCATAACACTGGTGTGGTGAAAAATACTTCTGTAAATTTATCTCAAAAATCGTTTTTCCTCTTTAAAAAAACCCACACCAAACCAAACCAAAACTGCCTTAAAAAACCCCTGAAGTCCCAATTTCTGTACAGAAAGGAAGCAAAGTGTAAATCAAAACTATTAAAAAAATCCCAATTTGCAATGAAGTGCTCCTGGTATCCCAAACAAGCAGAAGAATAAAAACAATGGACCAGTTGGTGTTTTGGCTGGATCAGGTGGGTTTTTTTAATTAGAAAAAGTGAAAAATGTAAATCAACAATTCATATTGCACCTACAACAGTAACAGCAAATATCACCCCTCATGTCCTCAGGCATACATACAGACATATTTGCATGCACACACACAACTCTGCCAGACTCTAGAGAGGCTGCTGCTCTGAAACCAAGAAAATATTGCTTTTGAACACTTAGGCATAAGTCTCGCATCTACTAGATCTTCCCCGTTGATTTTTTAGACTGACAGTTTATACTCTTGGTAAACGTATGACATAAAATGCGCAACCCAAAACACTATGCATGTAGTAAAATGGAATGTTTCAGATGCACAAGCAAATGCTAATCAAATCCAAAAGACAACAGGATACTGGTAGTGAACTTGACATGATGATAAATATTAAGACTGAGAAACACTTTAAACTGCACTTGTCAACAGACCAAAAGTCCTCCTATCTGTCTATTGTGTCAGTAAAATGGGGTCACAAAGAGGTAGGCTTGTTTTTAGGAACCTGCACCCCATGATGAAGGCACAAAGCCCTGGCAAGATACCAGGAGGCTGAGGACACACTGAGGGTCCCATCTCTCACAAATGCGAAGAGTGGCAAGGCAATGCCCAGGAGTGCTCTCACAAGCAGCCTGTTCCTGCCCAGCAGGCAGGGGACAGGGGCAACTGGAGCATTAAGCCTTGGAATGACCATACCTGTGGTCTTAGGCAGTGAGGAACAACAACGGGTAGGGGGCAGGGGGAGCAAGAGGCTCTAGTCCTGGCTGTAAGAGTAGTGCAGTGTCTTTCTCGGCTACTGAAAACATGACAAAGTAGTAATTTCTGCCTCTGTAAAATTCCCCACTGATACCATTACATTCATAGCAGGGACACATGATAGTTAGCCCAGAGTGTAACATCCCGCACAACAAGGTCCACGTATGGAATAACGGATTACAGCCAGCCGAGCTGTTTGTCTGTGTTTGAAGAGACACAACAAAAACGGATGAAGACAAGGGAGACTATTCTGAGCAGTGTGTAAGATGACTATGAGAGCTACCGACAAACCTAGGCTGCACGTTTTGACAGCTAAGCAAGGGCTAGGCTGGGATATTAATGGAGTTATTTCATTAAAAACAGAAAGAGAAAGACAGAGGAAAAGGAAAAAGGGAAAAAAAGGGAAAGGGGATAAAAAAGGGAAGAGGGAAAAGGAAGATGGACATGGCGTTCCTGAGTGATCTGATCTAGCTGTTCCTGCTCCAGCAGGGGGATTGGACTAGAAGATCTTTCGAGGTCCCTTCCAATCCATGATATTCTGTGATTCTGTGAATACTTCCACTACTGCGCTTTGCCTCCATTCCCTCTTCCCTTATATTTTTTTTAAAATATCCACCACCTCAGGATTTGAAAGAAAAGCCAAATAAAATAAATTAGTTATAACTCTTCTTTCCCAACTGTGGCAGCTACTGCCTCTTCTCTGCAGCCTTCTGGAACTCCATTGCTCTTCCTCAATACTTTTGGCAGATTTGGTGTGGTTTGAGTCCTGTGGTTTTCAGTCCAGCAGGTCTCTCCAGAGAGAGTTAAGCAACACAGTCACATTCATGCCTACACTGAGGAGAAGGACTTGGATCAGCTGGATAAGAACCGGAAAACCAGATGTCAGGAAGAGGGAGATGAACCAAGCGTTGTTGCAAGTGAAACTGCAGACAGACGTTTGTAAAAATTAAACAATTCTTCACCATGAGAGCAATTAGGCACTGGAAGAGCATCCCCAGAGAGCTTGCAGAGCCTCCATCCGTGGACATTTTCAAAACTCAATGGAAAGACAGCAAATACATTTTGCTCACAGGCAGTATCAAAAGCGGCATGAGAAAAGCAGAGTTTGCCTGGTGGCAGAGGAGCGGTCTAAGTGGTCTCTCTGGTCCTGCTTTTTATGAATGAGCACCTGGACCAGATAACCAATGTTGTGCTAATCTTCTCAGTGGTCAACTTGGTGCCTAGGAAGGGTAGTGTATGTGATGCATTCCCTTCTTTATTGCTGTTTCTTTCCAGCCAGTGAAGGTACTACATGTAATGTTGATTTCAGGCTGCTGGGCTGCAACGGTCTGGTAGGTGAATGGAAATCCTCTAGGATCCTAGAATATAAAGAAAAAAAGCAGGAAAATGGATGAGTTGTGTTGCTACCTCAGGTCTTGCTAAGCAAGCTGCCTGCTGTTGGGTGGAGGGGTGTGTGTGGGAAAATGCACAGTGGGGAAGAATGGACTCAAACTGCCCTTTGGTGAACAACCGCAGGACTTTTCCTGCTGTATGAGCAGCACACCTTTCTAAACCACAACGAAAAAGGCCTCAGTCTGTGTTTCCTCTTGTTTCCTTTGTTCATGACAGATGATACCTTAACCTTAAATCTAAGAAGATCCTTTACCTTTAAAATCAGACACACACCTGCCACACAAAGTATTGTTACACAGGAGGATCTAGGCCAAAACGCAGAACACCTGAGCCCAGTGCTGCTTTCCTGGAGGACCGCAGGAGATGCCTGCAGAGTCACAGGTGGCACCATTCCCAGTGGGTAGTACACACTCCATCCAGCTTCCCTCACACTGACAACACCTCCCCCACAACTTCTCCAAATGGATACTCTGAGGAATATTCAGTCCTCTCATTGTTTTGTTAGGCTCCAAGGAGGAACAGCGTTAGAACTGGTGGGGGAAAAAAATGTTTGGTTTTTTTTCCTCCCCTTTCCTCCTTAACCAACAGAAATCCCTTTGGGAGTACATTTATGAGAAAGCCGGTAAAGCAACAGTTATGAAAATGTCATGCTATGCACTATATAACAGCATTTTCTCCTTGGGTGGGGATGAATTACCCAGCTTGCCAACACCCCATTCAAAACCATTTACAACCAGCAGAAGGGCAGGAGCTGTCTACAAATTATTTGGCCTTGGGAGGCAGCCAAGTGATCCTGTTTGGCAGAAGCTACCGAAGTATCTGCCAGTGCAGAGGAAAGTATGCTACTGAAAAAGACGTTTTAAAACCCAGGTAGTGTATATAACACAAGATACCAATTTACATACTAAGTTCACTTTACGGCTGCTGAAGAAAACCCAAGCAATTATTACAGTAAAACCACAACAACAACAACCATTTATTTTTTAGTAAACTAATGAAATCACAGAAGGAGAAAACAAAGTTACATTGGAAGAATTAAATCAAAGCTTCTTCTTACCTGGTGATTTCAATTAGTAATGATCAGTCCAGCTTATAGTACTCTATATAAGAAAACTGTGAGATCTTTTTTTGTCTCTCCCTTGCCAGAGACTGTATTCCCAACCTAAAATTATTCTAAATCACTCTATGGTTCTGATTACAGTGCTGATAAACAATGAGCTGAAGAGATGAGGATAAAAAAAACACTCCTAGCTTTTGCCCCACTGGTATTTGGGGCACTCTCTGGGGACACATGGTGGCCTGCATTCAGCCAGCTTGCGTGCTCTTCTGCTCTTCCATTTCCTATTGCTTTAAACAGCAAACAGCAGCCAGCCCTCCTCAGAAATCTGAAGGATATCTACACACACACACACATCAGGATGAAGTCTGCACATGCTACCATAACATGTAGGAGGGTTAGGAAGATGATCAGGGAAGTGGAGTATTTCTCTTATAAGGAAAGGCTGAGAGACCTGGGCCTGTTTAGCCTGGAGAAGAGACGACTGAGAGAGGATCTCAACAGTGCTTAGCAATATCTAAAGGGTGGGTGGGTGTCAACAGGATGTTTTTTTAGTGGTGCCCAGTCACAAGATAAGGGGCAATTGGGACAACATGGAATATAGGAAATTCTGTCTGAAGATAAGGAAAAACTTTGTTGCTTTGACTGTGCCAGAGCACTAGAACTGGCTGCCTAGAGAGATTGTGATCTCCTTCTCTGGAGATATTCAAAACACACCTGGATGTACTCCTGCCCAGCCTGCTCTAGGTGAACCTGCTTTGGCAGGGAGGTTGGACTAGATGATCTCTGGAAGGTCCATCCCAACCCCTACCATTCTGTGATCCTGTGCATATGGTGGAAACTTAGAAAGATAATCTTCAAAGCCATTCCTGCCTTCAGGTAAATGCTGGAAAGCAAGCATGTGGTGGCACTCACTTCTTGTGCTGCACAGCACCGTCAGCCAGCCCTTAAGCTGACTGTGGCTGTCTGAACCACTGCTACACAGCACACACCAGAATCTCCCCTCTGTCTCAACATAGGCATAGCTTGAGATTCACTTGCTGACATCTCTCACCAATTTAATAAGGTACCTTGAAACAAACTGGAGAATTGTAGCGTCCCTTTTTGAATGGAGAAATTGGAAGCTGAGTGCAAAGCCTTACTGAATATTTAAACAGCAGAAGAAATTATGACATTTCCAAGCAAAATACATGGAATGTGGCATGACAAATTTTCAGGATTAGTATTAATCTATTTGCATGCAATAAGCATCATTTACTAGAAAAAAAAAGAAAAAAAAGAAAAAAAGAAAAAAAGGAAAAAGGCATTTTCCATTTCCTACTAATACAAAAACAAATTAATTGGAAAAGTCATTACACTGTTCTTTCCTTTCATTAAACTAAGGCCATCAACACCTGTTCAAACAATATTTCAGATTTTAAAAAATTGATCTGAAGACAAGATTACGTGAACTTTTTTTAAAAACCTACTATGAATCTATTCCTAAATCAAGATTTTATTTTTAAATTTTGGAAACCACACACACTGTAGGATTCAGAATATGATAGTGAGAGAAGAATACACAAAACCCTAATAAACTGTGAAAAGTAAACCAAAATTGGCCGATGAGATTTATTGAATATATAAATAATCTGATATTTCAGAATGTCATTTTGATGTTTGAAACCCTATTTATGACACTACCTTTATGTTACTTTGAAAAAATAATAAAATATGTCAAGCTTACTTTTTGTGTAGAAGATTGTTTCCATCTCCTTACCTAATCACCCTGCATACAGTCAAAGTATTTTGCAAAGAAAAAATATTTCACAATTGAGCACATCAATAATTCTTACTAAGGAAGTAAACAAGAAATTGGAACAGCGAGGCAACTATTCATACATAACAAGAGTGCTATTTATTCCTCCTTTCAGCTGCCAGCCATTTTGTTTTCTAGTTATATACAACCCCCTATTATCAGAGTGAAAAGGAGAATGAAGACATGGAAAATTACTTCATAATGAAATACAATTTATGATGCACAGGTCAGAAACTGCGTTAATCACACATAGTAGAGGTCTCCCTATTTGCAAAGAAAGGGCTTCATTTTTAGCAGCCTATACTTCGACACCTCTCCTTCATAAGGGCAGGACAAGTGCCGAGATGTTTCATACATTGCTACCGTCTTACTGTCAGTAGCAAAGGGGACTTATCCTTCCAGACAGAAACCCAAGCTGTGCCCCAGAAGACATGAATTCATCCATGCATCTTCCCTTCCTTCCTCCTCTACCACTCCTTCTCCTAGTTTTTTCCAACCTGGGAAGCAGGATGTGGAGCATCCTGGGGTGGGGTAAATGTGCTGGGGTAAAACACAATGGGAAAAGCACAAGCCATCTCTGCCCTTTGCAGTAAAAGCAGGTAGCACTAAATCATTGAAAGAGTGCCCATGCTCTCTCTATATGACACAGACTGGAGGGTACTTCCAGGCACATTTCTGTGAAAAGAAAATTAATTGACTTACTAGGGCGTTGTCCGAAAGCAGTGCATGGTTAAACGCGGAAAACATCTTCACTTGGGTTGTGAAATATTTGTGTCTGGTGGGCAGCCTGACAGCAGAATTACCCTTCCGTTGACATTTTTGTATGGTTGTTTTTGTGGTTTTTTGTTTTTCTTTCTCTCTTCATTAACTCAGTTTAGGTCTGTCTAGCTACCGTGTTTTTACATTGTGGTTGGCTGTTTTCAGGAAGTTTTTTGGGTGTAGTGTTAAGAACAGTAAAGGAATAAGGCTGTTTTAAGCACACCACCGCATATTTTTGCTATTTTTGGGAATTGAAAATAGGACAAATATAATCGCCTACTCATGATAAAGCCACACTTGAGAGCAAACCAGGGTGAATCTAAAATGAGTCTCCCCAGCTGGGACACGACAGCCAGAGACCCATTCCTCTGTGAGCAGGGTTCATTATAACCATCTGCCTCATGAAAGAGGGAGTTATGTCCTGAGTTTATCCTCTGAAAGGCTGGTATTTAGCCGTCACTTTAGTCTCCTAAAACTGAGTTGTTACTATGTTGCTCTCAACTACCTACTCTCTTACTGTTAAGAAAAACAGCTGGATGTCAAAGCATGACTTAAAAAGCAAGTCAAGTCCCACAGATAAAATAAGAATTGCCATAATTTTTAAGCCAAAGCTTAGAAACACAGCCTTCATCACATTGAATAAGCAGTAGAGGATACTGCTATAACGGCTCTTCCAGAAATAACTACTGACTTTATTATAAACAAAACAATGGAAAGGGTATGCAAGTAATTTTTCTTGTAAAATTTCTCAAAGAACTGGAATTTACTGCACAAGACTTCCATATTTCCCAATCTTTCAGGGCTTCTTTGGACACTAAAGCTTAGGTTTCTGATACCTACATATTATAGCTTACCAGCCAAATTGCTATTTGCAACTTAACGTACCAGAATCTTTGTAGCAACTTCCAAACTTGAAAAAAAAATAATTTAAAACACCCTGATTATTAATTTTCGTGTTATTAAATGATCTCTAGCTGGTAACAAGGAGGTACGTTCAATCTGTTTTATAGTGTTTGTGTAACATTTGAGGTACGCCAAGGTTCAGCATCTCTTCGAAATACAGTTAGTTGGCTGTATTCAGACACAAATGGCTTGAAACAAAGACTTTAACGCTACTTAATCTAAGGTCCATGAGATTTCCACCTGAAGGAAAATCTGATTGTTTCAATTTCCAAACAGGAAAAACCCACTGCTATGTTGGCACTTTCTACAGAGCAGATTTTTTGATCTGACCAAGTCTCTTCTTCTATGACTTCAAGCTTTCTTCTATCAGGTTCACCTAACCTTCTCTAGCTTTTTAGGTTTGCATCATAGCTATTCAACAAGCTCCAAGAATTTTTTGTTCTGTTGTTATAGCTTTTTAAATACAAATATTTTAGTTGAGCATTTCTAAAGCTTTCCACTTGGCAAAACATGTATAAGCTACCCAAGAGGGATCAACATACCAATGTTTAAAAAGGATAAAAAAATCATGCTGGCCTTTTTATATCCATCTGTGAACTGGTCCTTCCTCATAGACCACCACAAGCCCCAGAAAATTGTTTGCATGGAATTTTATTCCCCTACAGACTGTTAGGTCCTGAGAACTGACTATAAAACTTTTTAAGTGACCGGGGTGATGTAATATTATTGAAATAAAAAAACCTGATGCTGTGGAAAGCATTCAGGTTTGAGACCTGGATGCAATAGGTAAGTCACAGTCACAGAAATTTATTCAGGGTAACATAGTAATTATTTTGCTTCAGTCCAGGCACTTGGCTTGTTAACTGGACTGCTTCATGTTGGCATGGTCTACAGTCAAGCTCTATTAGTCGAGCCATGAAGAAAATTGTAGCTTTTTACCAGAAGAAATCTCCAGCATGCTGCACTTGGGATGTCTTCAGGGAGAATCAAAATGTATATATGCTGTGCAATGGGTACACAAGGCAAACACCTGAGGGATGGGAGATCAACTTTGAGCCCCAGCTCTTCACCTGATTCTCAAGTGTCTACTACGGAGAGGAAGGAAACAACAAAAATAAAAGCCAAGAAAAACCCAACCATACTCTCAACAGCAGAAACAGATGAGAAGAAACTTTGACAGAGAAAGGTCCACAGCCATCCAGACAAAAAGCTGTTGTTTTACTTGTAAAAAACAGGCATCTAGACTGGAAAGGCTTTGTTTGTTATCTAGTGGAGAATGAAAAAAAATATTGAAGGCCCAGATAATGACCTCAGACAGACATTGGTACCCTCCAGCCAGCACTATTAGCTCTTTATTTTGCTGTTATAAAAAGCGTGTCCAGAAATATGTATGTAGGCACTGCTACTCGTTCCAACAGTCTAAGGATAAATAGAGGATAAAAGCAGAAAAGGCCTTTCTGAAAGTTGATATTCTCTTTTGGGTGAATCGATTGCAACCAATGCTTTAAAGAGCATAAACAGATTTCAGAAATGAATGGAGAAAAAACAAGTCACTGCAAAACCAGACTAAGGTCCACAGTGTGCTGCTCAGAGGGGACCTAAGGAGGTGTAGGGGATTTCCTAATTACAACACGGTATTTGTGGAGTGGTAATGCACTCTAAGCATAGCATCAAAAATTACTGTAGCTCCCAGGTATTTCTGGATTTCTAAAGATCTGTCAAGGAAAGTGACAGTGGAATCATAAACATGATAAATCATCAGTAACTTTCAGCAGTTGGCAGCAGACAGCATCCAGAAAAAAATATAGGAAAAAAAATAAAATCAAATGGTGACAGCATGATCAAACTGCACCATTATTGGAGTTTTACAACAAAATTATTAGCGAGGACTTCTGGGAAACAAATGTACGTCAGGAAGATGTACTACACATTTCCCTAAACTGGTCAAAATTACTCTGGACAAAGTAATGCTACCTTTATGAAAAAAGGATTGAGGGCAGTGCATTACATTATAAAACTCAAGCCCAAAAAGCAACTGAAAAGCTACAGACTAAGACTGATAAAATCTAGACTACATTAAAAGAACAGAGACTGAATAAGTTACAAGCCCACTGCGGAAGTTACATCCTGGCACCTCAGTTCATCGAAACCAGTTGTTTGCGTTCCTTCTCATTTACTGTAGAAGTCCCTCATATCCTGCTTTTGTTGATAAACTCTAATACATCAAACCTGCAGCCAGTGCTAAACACCGCTTGTCTAATTTACCCCCTCTGCACCGGTGAACAGGTATTTACATGAAGTCTCAACCACGCAACACACCACAGCACGCGTGTGGGGCCAGGAATCCAGATACCCTTCCAGGCAGTGGGGTATGTGACTTCTGCTGACACAGAGGACCTTCAAGCTCTGAGCCATTAGTTATAGAGGAAGGGGCACAGTGCTTCCAGTGTAAGCATATTATGCTTTTCTGTCTCATGCTTTTCTCACGAGGGGAGAAGTCTCTATTCAAAATTTCCAAACTAATGTGTAGGCTCTGTTGTTGTGCACCACAGCGCAGCGGTGTCTCCACAACAAGAAATTGTGTCTTGCACAACTCACTACATGTTACAAGGGGGTGTGAAATGGCTTGAGGGTTCCAAGCCAGATACTTAGCGCAGGGAGTAGGGCATAGGAAACTCACTGTGAAGCTAACTGTACTGCCTGCTGGGGATGGTCCTGTTAGAATCACAGAATATCAAGGATTGCAAGGGACCTTGAAAGATCATCTAGTCCAATCCCCCTGCCGGAGCAGGAACACCTAATTCGGGTCACAGAGGAACACGTCCAGGCAGGTTTTGAATATCTCCAGAGAAGGAGACTCCACAACCTCCCTGGGCAGCCCCTTCCACAGTTCTGTCACCCTCACCATCAAGAAGCTTTTTCTCATATTTAAGTGGAACCTCCTATGTTCCAGCTTGCACCCACTGCCCCTTGTCCTATTATTGGATGTTACTGAGAAAAGCCTGGCTCCATCCTCCTGACACTCACCCTTTACATCTTTATAAACATTAATAAGGTCACCCCTCAGTCTCCTCTTCTACAAGCTAGAACCACATGCAAGCATTGCCTGCGGAACTGCTGTTACCCAAGGGTCAGAACTATGCCAGGAAGTACGTTAGCATCCTCAGCCCAAGCCTAAACATGAACACACTAGTACTTGCCAAGCAATGTTTCATCAGCTGATTCTGCTCCCGCTTCAGGCATCAGTGCAGTCACAGCATCCCAGTGTAGTTATTTTATCTGACATGCAATGAAAAGGCTTTGAAACACTGCAAGGCTGCACCTGCCCTTTTTAGTGCTCTCTTTGCCACTTTCTGATCTGCTCTAGTGGGTGATCCCAGACCTTTTCCAGGTCACCTCTGCCTCAAGGTCTCTCCTTCAAAGTCTACTTAGTAAAAGCTCATTTGCGTTTGGAATGCTTGTTCTAGAATAAAGATACATCTTGGTTTTGATCATTTCACCTTTTTCTTCAGATACTTTAAAGAAAATGAAGAACCAACTCTTTGCCCTTTAGCTTCCAGGTTGGCCTGAAAATTCAACAGAAATTTTCTCTTCCAAATTGCTCATAGGATCAATGGCAAGCTCATATGTGTTTTACAAATTAAGAAGTTATATTTGGGCGTAAGAAGTGTTTATTTCTCTTTCCTCTCAGGGGAGAGTTTTGCATCTCAGTCAGTAGCAGATTTACTACCTCAGCCTCTCATAACAGTGGCTGCTGTAGATCTAACTTCACAATAGACAAGTCTGGCTCTCCTGGCAACATTTCCTTACCTTATATCACATTATTGTCATTAGGCAGGTATCTAAATATTCAGGAACTGAGATAATGCTTGCTGGTGTTTCTAAACAGATTAGTAGAATTTAAAGCCAATCACAGCATTTTGATCTAGTTAAGGAAGAGTGACACTTCCAATGACCATCAAATTTCTGCGATTTCTGAAGCCTAAGGTCTCCCTCCTCGTCTATTTTTTTCCTTCCATTCTGTTGTTAGTAATTGAAATTAGAAAGTTGAGTTCATCCATGATCAGGTCATCACACATATAAGAACATTATACTGACTGCAATTTCTCTTTAATTCATCATTAGGAAGCAGATTTATATGCCACGTTTCAATGTGCTTCTCCATCCTATTACACAGTTTGACTTAAAAATACAAAGACGGTGCTGTCACTGGAAGAAAGCCCTTCCCTTGAGGGCATGACAGTCTGCATGAGCAGGTTTCTCTCCAACACACTTCCTCCGCCAAAAATTCTTTGAGGATATTTACACTTGACAGTCTTGTGGCCCTCCATGAAAAGGTGGAAAAACAGGGAATTACTTCTGGTGAGACTTCTGCCTCAAAGCAAACTACAAGCAGCCCGTCCTGCTCTGCTTGGATCCTCCCTTCACAATTTGTATTGTCCCCCGGCAGTAGCAGTGGGAAAACAGCTCTTAAAAATTACATGCAACAGAGGCAACACCTAATAACTGTAAACACATTATTGTAAAGTTTGTTTCTCCAATAGGACAGTAACATACACCTAATGGCACCTCAACAAAGTCTCACTGTTCTTTGCAGGTGACCAGACCTTATTATGGACTCTACAAAACCCATTGGGTCCCACGTATCAGTGCCTCACCACTTCAAGTACTCCTGCGCATCCTCTGCCTCCAGTACAGCGTGATCAGAATCACAACTATGACGACAAATAAAATCCCCAGAGTAATCATCAGCCAAAGCAATGAAGATCCCTCTTCTGTGAAGACAAAATGACAGAAAATACACCAAACCAAGCTAGATTGTATAGGAAAAAGAACAAAAAGAGCCAAGAGGATGTGTGAAGACAATGGTTCTTCATCGACATTGTGAATGTTATTAAGCTACATGAAAGCAGCAATTGCTCAGAAGAGAAACTGAATGTATATACCTTCCAAGATAAATCTACTTACCCACAGGAAATGCTTTGTGAGGAGCAGATGTGCTCATGTTCATCCACAGCAAAGAAAACTATCATTCCCATACCTGACCCAGTAGTTGGCACGTGGACATAATCAGAACTTTATACAAATCTTGACACTTTCTGAAGGAGTTTTCTGTTCATCCAGAATTTGAGGGTTATGTTTGCAAAATAAAAGTTACTCTTTTTACTGTTAAACACTTATCACTGTCATAAAGGCTAAATTAACTTTCCGAAGAGAAGGCAGGCTATGTTTTGATGCCTACAAGTAGCTCTACCCAACATCTGAGTGTAAACGTCCCTCCCTGGTTAGGTATTAGCTACTTCATTTGACTGCTATTAATCAACGTGGTAATACAAAGGCTCATTTCAGTGCTCACTGATGTTAGCTGGAACACTTTCTGATTTAAAAATTTGAATCAAGCCAAAAACTATTACGTCTTTTAACAAACCTAGGTTGAACTATTAATTTGAATTTCTCTTTCTCTAAAATATTAGACTGATAAACCAACAAGCTATTAGCTGATTTTTTATTCTCTATTCTCTAGCAAGGAATAACAAGCCTTAGTTCCCTGCTTTCTGGAGATACATATTTCCTTTTTAAAAGGCCAAACCGAAAGAATATTGCATTGGAAAAAAAAAAGAAAAAAAATAAAAAAAAAGAAGAAAGATTTATTAGGCCTTGCCAATTAGTATCACTCAGAATTAAAAACTAATTTGCTTTTGAACTTTAACAGAGAAGATACTAAAAGTCATATCTTACTCTTTACTACTATTCATCTAACAAACACTTCTTGAGCATTTAATTTAGGAATTAACCCACTATTCGAAACTGCTTTTCCTCTCTTCCTGCTTGTTAAGTGGTCTTCGTTTTTAGGCTCTGAATTTGGAGACATGTGGATTTTAGATAACCTAAGTCAATGTTCCTGCATGAATTGAGAATGGTACTTCAGCTTTTAACATGTCTATTTCATCTGTGGAACTGTGGTGAAAGGCGTCCCATCAGAACAGAACGTTGGATGAAGAAATAAATTATAGCACTACAAGGTATTCAGATGTCACATTGACACATTTAAGATTTTTCCCATAAATCTTCAAATGATCACCTTCTTGTCTGCCTGAAAATAGTATTCCTCCACAACCATTACTGCAACACATGTTGCACAGTAAAAATGTCACAGAAACTAAAACATAACACATAAGTTAACCATACCAAAACATGTAGCAAGTTTAACTGAAAAATTTGGTTAATTGCTGTTCAGAGATAGTTTGCTATTAATTTCAAAACTTCCACTTCAGTGTTCATTAGGTGACTCACAGTTTTCACATAGATATCAGGTGACAGAAATGTTTATATATACCTTTGGACTGTCAAAGAAACTATGAAAGCCTGTGTGAAAACTTAAGTTCAACCTGCTGCAAAAGGCACGGTGCCTCCAAAAGCCATAGCTTCCTAGCTGACTAGTTTGGCTTTTTCCCCCCGCTTCTTGGAGATGACTCCAACGCATTATCATCTCAAAGACAGCACCAAAAAACAAAGTAGGATTTCCTTTCTTTTCACTAGGCATACACCCGTTTAATTCCCTTTCTATCCAAGCATCCTATTGCAAAACACAAAGGCCATGAGAACACTGCCAAGCAGCTTATATTGTTTACCTACCTCTGTTCATTTTCACAGGCAATTCCATTTCCTCCCTTGTGTTGCTTACTCTGCAGGTCAAGTCCTGAGTACCAGTGCTCTGAGTGTTGTCTATCTCCAGTTTACTGGTGACGGACACGATCCCATTGGTGTGCCTGATTGTCTCCTGTGTAGGAGTAGATTTGAAGACGTTGTTCCAGGTGATGGTAGGCTCTGGGAGGCCAACAGCATTGCAGATGGCTATCAAACGACCTTCAGAAACATTGTAGTGGACAGATGCATTGAGACCTTCCAACACACAAACAAGACAATCCATCACCACAATGAGCACTAAGTCATAACAATTTTACTATTATCAATCAGAGCAAAGCTTACTGGATTCACACTGAAGCCCACAGCAGAGGAATGCAAGAAGAGTTCATTGAATCGGGGGGAACATGACCCAATACTCCTACCCTTATACTAAAGTTATATACCCCAAAGTTTTCACGCAACTTGAAATCCCAAGTTTTAAAACAATCTGTTAAAGTAAAACCTTTTATTAGTTCATGCTGCTCTCATATCCACCAATTCCCTACGAAATGCAAGGTTCAGCACAGCAGCTCACAGCACTGGGGCTGTACCTGGCACCAAGAGGAAACTAGCAATGCTGGTTTGCCTAGGTTCCAGATGGAATTACTCAAAGGCTTGCAAAGAAAGGTTCAACTCCTTGCTTTTTAGCTGCTACTCATGGAACCATGAGTAAGGACACCCCAGAGGCAAACCCGCCACAACAGGTCTGAATAGGCCCCAACAGAGTTTGCTCACAGCAGTAAAACTGTTTCTACACCATGCTCCACTGAGGCATGCTTCTACCACTGCAGCTCCTGAGCCTGCTCAAGGAAATGCTGGGGCTGAGAAAACACCTTTGTTTTTCCACTAAGATGTATCCCTGCAGAGAACCTCACCGAAGACACTCAGGCAGGTATTTCCAGAAAAGGATCCGAAAGGGAAAGTATTGAAGAGACACGTGTAACACCCAGAATCATCTATTCTAGTGTTCCAAAAAGTGATGTTTGTCTCATTGAGCATCAGACTTGAGAAATTCATTCGATCTTGATAGGGTTCGTGAATCGTGAATCCTTTTGTGGAACTGTACGTAGCTATATTATTGTGTGATTCTTCAGAGTACTTTTGCCATGTCACTTGCAGAACATCCTTGGGTTCTGTCAGGGTACAGCTGAGAGTCACATTGTCGCCCACCTTCACATTTCTGTGTTCCGCCTGTGGTCCCACTGCAGTGACATGAAACAGTTAGTGAAATGGGCAGATATCAGACACATTCAGAAGCCTAATACTGATTCTAAAGCCTGGATTATCCACAGACAGAATTCCATCAATTACATATTGTTTCTATGGTTTTGCCCCACCAAAAAGTCCTACTCCGCATCCTCCCAGAAATTAGTAACGTAATGTTGATTTACACTGGTTTGCTTCTAAGCCATTTAAAAGAAAAAGACATACCCTATTTCCATACCCATCCCTGCAGAATTCCCACTTGAGTTTTATTAAATCAGCTCGTGCCTTCCCATTCTCAGCAAAATCTTGAATATTGTTTCCTAAAAGCTGGAGGAAGATTGAATGCACAAGAGAAGTGTGCACCATACCATGTTCAGAGAATTGAGCAGCAAAATTGGCTTCAGAGTTTAGAGTACATTTGAGGGGGAGAGGAAGGAAGGAGAGGAGAGAGCAGAGAGCAGAGCAGAAAGCAGAGAGCAGAGCAGAGAAGAGAGGAAGAAGAGAAAAAATAGATTTGTTCTTGTGGAGAGAATCCACTATGGGAAGTTGTGAACTCAGGTGAACAATGTTGTCCAGTGCCATTGTAGATAGGGGATGTTGCATGTCCCTTCCATGTCCAAATGCTGCTCGAGGTCTTGTGTCACATGTGCCAGCTCCATGTCTATGCCAAATGGCACAAGCAATCTGTATTTCACCTATTTCTGCCTTACTCTGACTGTTGAAGCCTCATGAGTTAGAAACCAATTCCCCAACAATTTTCAGGTACATTTCAGGAAATTCAACTTACCATTTGCCTCTCCAAGCCTAGTACAAACCAGGCACAAAAACAGAGTTCGGAAAGTCATTTTGGAAGGGGAAATCCTGCTTCACCTGAAGAAAGATGAGAAGACATGTGTGACTCAATAACATCATCTTCCAGAGTCATCACATTTCCAGGGTGCAAACACTAACAGTAGCTTTGTCATGTGAGAAAAACACAGCTCTGCAGGCAGACGGTGAGTTTTGACAGGTCTCATTACATAACGCAAAGTGCTCCGGTCAAGGTGGGAAAAGAGTTGCACGGTGGAAGTTAGAAAGGCATTAATCCACGAGCAGCATAACATACTTGTTGTTCAGGACTAGCTGTGACACTGGGAGAGAGGTTGGGTTAGCTTGTGAGATCAAGGGATAAATTCAAAGCAACTTCTTTGGGGATTGGGGAACTTCCTGGGCATACCACACCAGCTATGTACAAACAAATTTCCAGGGTGAGAAAGGAGAAAAAAAAATAAGGTTGTGTTGCTGCTTTTCCTAGTAAACAGCTTTAGAGCTGCTTCTTGTTCCCTCAGTTTAACAGATTGCCACAATATTGCCTCAGTACAATTGAATTATAGCCCCCTGTGGAACTGAAGCTAGTGTCATGTCTAAGTGGAAGCCATTATTTTTTAATTAAATGCCTCTGTAACACACATCACCCACACGTGAGGTTTTTTGCCAATGACTGCAAACTAGCTGAGGCTTCTTGAGAGTGTCTTCCATTAAGCACGTAAGCGAAGACCTACTTTCTAAAGACTTTCACAACATGCAAAAAACCCCAACAAACAAACCAAAAAACCCAAACAAACCAAACAAACAAAAACCAAAAAATCCCCAAACCACCAAACCAAAACCAGCACCAGCAGAATCTACTGTAAAGCATTTTTATGTTATCATACAGGTTTAAAATGGACGGCTCATGAGTAAATAAATAAACTTCTTTTTTCTTCCTCTAATACAGTCAAGAAACAAATTCCCAGCAAGCTTGTGCACATAATTGCATATCCACACAACCAGTAGCCTGCCTTTAAGTTGTCCAGTTTTAAGCACACTGCTAAAATAACTCCTGATACAACTCTGCAGTTATCAAGCATGAATACAGA
This sequence comes from Jacana jacana, assembly GCA_013400555.1. Taxonomy (NCBI): domain Eukaryota; kingdom Metazoa; phylum Chordata; class Aves; order Charadriiformes; family Jacanidae; genus Jacana; species Jacana jacana. The sequence continues at coordinate 60,889 of VZTM01003934.1, read as the reverse complement.
CCAGGTTCTGATGTGTAAAATCAGGAAACAGTAATTATCAGTAACAAGCCCAGCAAATAATGAACGAATCCGTCAGTTGATACTGTCACTGAAATTGGGAATTCGCTCCTTTAACCCCAATGTAGTCTTAAGAAGCAGGCATTCTTTCATTTGGTGCTGGAGATAAGGGGGATTTCTCCACCCAACACGTTCACTGAATGCAAGATTCACAGAGACTTATATCCATACAGAGTATGGAGAGTGATTACCTTTCACAGAACTCATATTCACGTCACTCCAGCACATGCGCATTAAAGCCCTTTAGGGGCTTCATGGAAAATCTTGAATGGTCCCTAAGTGGTGTTCGGTGGTCACTCAGGAGTGAAGTCTCAAGTGAACTCTTGGTGGTTCTTTCCATATGAGGCCTTGACTTGGAGCCTCCTTCTGTTTGATGAGTATTGGTGGTTTGCACTGGTATCTCTTTGAGTGGGTTGGGGAAGGTAAAGGCACAAGCTTTTGCAACTCCTCTATTTATTTTGCAGACTTGTAATCAGGTTCTTTCCCATGGCATTCTTCAGTTTCTGCTTGTATTTAAAAAAGGCGCCCTTAATCCTTCAAGTTACGTATTTAGGTATCAGCTAGGCTCTTGGTGCCCGATTGTAATGGTACAGTACAGCCAGATACTCAAGCAGGGCTCTAAGAAATCCAGATAGAGATGTCTAAAAACATGCAAAAATCACGGGCCAGCATAGCTAGTGAAAGAGAAATTCTGAGTTACAGAAGCGCTTATAAACCAGTGGAAGATGCATCATGCCCGCAGGAAAGCACAGTTTTCAATAACAGCCTCTTACCTCACTGCTTTAATAACAGTGAAGTCCTTAACACAGCCCTGGTGTAGTAGGTGCCGAGAGGAAGTTCCCGTATAACTACCACTCGCAAAACAAGTCACTTAAGCCCAAAACAGACAACTTAGTGTATTACAGGGTACTATGAAGAAGAAACAAAGCAAACACCACCACCCCACACCACCCCCCAAACCGAGCAAACAAGAAAATTTGTAAAACTAGGGCAATTCAACAGAAAAGCCTTCCCTGTGCCGTACCTTCCCAAACCGCGCCCCGGAGGTCTCCTGGGCTACCGACTGTACCCCTGTGCTGGATCCACTGGTTCTCCGCGACCTTCTGTGAAACTCCTCCGACTTTTGAAAACCCTTCGTACTCCTGGCGACGACCAGCCTCCACCACCACCCCAGGCGTTGCTTGCCCGCGCTGACGTCCGATATCACACAAGCTTCAGGAGGCAACTACTGCCAAGATCCGGCATCTCGGGACGTCCTCCCCTCCTAGAAAAGGAGACGAGAAGGCTCAGGTACCTGCTGCAATGCCGGGGAATAGCCGGCAGCTGCTCCAACCCCCCTTTCCGGGGCGGCGGCCGAACCTTCCCCAGCGACCGGGCACGGGCACTGCTAAAGTCCTGCGAGAAGGAAGAACACATGCTGTGAGAAGCGGCAGCTCACTGACGCCACACAACCCTCCCGGCAGCTTGCAAGCGCCCGGCCCCTCCGTGGGAACCCCCGCGGAGTGTCCCCATCCCCGGCGAGCGTCTCCTCGCCCTAATCTCAGAGCCGTATGCTCCTCTAGTCGGCAGGGACCCGGCGCTGTGGAACACAGCCGTGGGTTTCCGTAAAGGTGGTGATTCCGAACAGTGACGAGCTCATTTCCTGCTGTTTGTTTAATCGATCCGGTGGTAGCACTGTGAAGGCGTGTTAATTGTCTTCCGCCCCCCTCGAGTTAGCATCTCCATTGTCTCTTTCCATCCACATCTAATGAAAAAAAAAAACCAAAAACCCAAAAAAACCCAACAACAAACCCAAACCATCACTTTCTTTTAACAGGGTAAAAGCCTGATGAAACGAAGAAGCTGGACTCAATAGCCAAAGTGCCTGTCAAGCAGTATTCTTTATTGCAGCGCTGGGATCCTACCGGGATTTTTCCTCAAGGTGCTCCCGCTCAGCCACAATTTCAGCAGGCTTAGAGTTACACAACTTTTGCATAATCATAGTTTTTCCGCAACATGATTAACGCAAGTCCACCTTTCTTAGAACTAGTTACATATTCAGGAGGCGAGTTTCTCCGCAGTCTTTGCTGCCATTTATTGACTGTTCCTAGGAACCACAGTCAGGTTGGTTACTTCATCTGGTGGACCTATCTTCTCTTCATCAGTTGTCCCCTGGGTGAACTGGGGTTGTTTTGCTCCCCTGCTGACTTGGTAGCTGGCCTTGCTTCAAGGTTGTTGTCTCTAGTCTTATTGTCTAAGCTCCCTTTATCTCGTTTTCTAGTTCTTCTTATGATAAGACTAGTTACTCCACTAACAATCATGCTATAACCTTAGAATGTTGGCAGTCACACAATGGCTTACAAAAGATAAGCAAATTATTAACTACTTTAGCAAGATTCACTAATAATCACAAGGCCCTTTATTTCACCAAGGCTGCCAGCACCTAGTTCCATCAGCTCTTCAAGGACAGATGAACTCGTGAAAACCAACAGCATAAATCAGAACTTCCTTCTAAGAAGTTTTGGGCTGTGTTCTGCAAAGCATGTTCTTCTCCAGTTTTGGTTCAAGAGTACTGATAGTCATACCAGCAAAGAATGCTTATTAAAGACTTCTGTGCTATCATAAACCACTAAAACTATAACCCAGCAGCAGGTACAGAATACAGTAATAGTAGCAACAACAACATCAACAATAATAAGAAAAATAAATTTATAATAACAGCCAAGAACTGTGATGTTTCCCATTCACTGGACTGCAAATAATTTCTGGAACACTAAGGAGCTGAGTTTTTTTCAGACCAGATCAATTTCTTGATCCTATTTATTGCAATGCTCCATTGGAAGCTGCACAGCAAATATACAGAGTTTTTCTTCAACCTGGTAATTGTTTTTTTTAGTTTTTTAATAATTACCACATACTGTAATAAGTGACTGTGGGTCACTAGCCTAGCAATACTCAGCAACAAAGTTTTGCATAGTAGGCCCAGGCTCTGCCTCATTTTTGGATCCTTAGTCCAGACAAAAAAAGTCCTACCTTTTTTTCTGATGTTAGGCCGTAGGAAATTAGTGCAAAAATTTGCTCTGGAACATCTTACAAAAAGAGAAGGTCAAATTATTGTAGAAAAATCTCTAGAAAGGTTGATTTTATGACCAGTTTCATATTCTCAAGCTGCAGGCCTTCAAACTGTCAGTCTTCTGGGTCCCCCTTCACTGGTGATGAGAACTTGATTTTGAGATATGTCTTGTATGTCATTTGGAATGGTCTTTTGCTTTTGTAAAAGTTGTGCTCAGAGGAAAAGGGGCAGCATGAGGGAAACAGGGCAATCTTGCTGCCATCTCCCTGTTATTGGACTACAACATCTTCCACTGACAAGTTGTCTCTGTTATAGTTTTATGAGGCTTGTCCCAGGCTTGACAGAAACAACCCATTTCTTAATTTGATTAATTAGAAACAGCATCCTTTGCAACCGACACAGGACCTTTGGTGTTTGCTGTTTCTTCAGCTCCTTTCACACATACATGTGTTCACATGTCATTTACATCAATTGTAATATTTCTCTTGCAAGGCCCTAAAAGGTCTCTTGTTTTAAATCATCATTATTCATGGGAAAAATATCAGATTTGGCATAATTTCAAGCCCTGACAAATTACTTGGCAAAGATGCCCATACCTTATTTACCAAGAGCCCACATAAAATAAGTCTTTTCTTATTTGAAAGAAAAATATGTGGGAGCATTTGAAGCAATGTTATTAAAACTTTCCAAAGGAATGGGGTGGTGTCCCTGTTCCAGAGTCATCCCAGGCTCCTCCGTGTGTTAACTGCACCTGTTCCACTGCTCTCAGTACCACAGCACATAACACAGTGCTTTTTGACCTGTGAAAAAAGAACCTGATGCCTGCATCCCAGATCAGAGGTAACCTGTTGCTGGAGGCTGGGCATTAGGGCATTGGTCCTTCCAGCTGGGTATAGCTGTCCTTGGAGACATCTCCACCACTGTTCTTCATTTAGTAAAGCCCTTCCTCTGCCAACTAACAAACTAAAGCCCAAGCTCCACCACTACCATTTTTCAACATTTTCTTCTGTTTCCTGGGACCAATGAGTAGGTCTCAAGTCACTTAAATTTCCCACTGCCAGCCTTCCCTTTTTTGTTTTGAATAGAGAATGGGTTTTCTCTAAAGCAGATCAAGTTTGCAGCAAGTAACGTACTACTTGTTTGAGACTGATGTACCTACACCCCTCACACACATTTTTTTTTAATGAGAAAAATGTGTTAGCAAGTCACCTGTGCTCACCTGACCTCACTGTAGTCACAAAGTTTACAGAGAGCTGCAGACTACACAGCTTCAAATAAATTTCTCCCAAAGTGCCCTGTGCCACCCAAGTGACAAAATCAGGGAAATCCCAGGGATATCTTCCTGTCCTTATTTCATGAAAATAAAGGACCTGAGCAATAGTTTATATTATCTCACACTGTAACTCACATATACTGGAGGGGAAACGTTCTGTATTTATCCAAATTTTACTTCTCCTTCAATGGTCTATGGAAACTTAGAGAAGAAGGAAGAAAACAACAAAAGGGTCTGGAAAGTACAAGGGCTTCTTCTTCAGAAGTTGGGGAGGAAACTAAAGCAGAGGAAGGAAAAGATAGTTCTGAAGTAGTAAATGAAGACCAGAGGTAACCTCAAGGCAGACATAAGTAAATGGAAAGTACTCCAGGCAGACCAGCATGGCAAAAAATTGTAAATATTTTTATATTCATAGAAGATCAAGCCATGTTCTATGCTGTAAAGTGAACTGGTTCTCATTGAAAGGCTCTGGCTCAGCTCAGGGATCTGCCAATTTTTGCCAAGTCCTTTGTACATCACCTTTTCTGGAGCTGGTGGTGGCCAAACTGACACCAGCTGTCTGGCATGATAAAGCCTTTGAAGTTAGTGCAAAAGAGAGTAATTAGAGATCTCTTGTCTTAAAATGCAGAGATTTTTTTGTTCATGTCTTTATTACTTCACCTGCAATATGTCCTGTGTGCTGGTGGAAGAGACAATCTGAAAACTCTTCTGTCATAAATGAGGTCTATTCTTTATACTTTCCTCTGCCTTCTAGGTGAGCACACTCTGCTGACAATATATTCCTTGGTTCTTCCCTTGATTTCTGGACTAACAGCCACTTTTAAGCAGAACCAGTTGAAGCAGCAACCAAGGAAACTTGTACAGGTTTAAGGAAAAGAATAAGAAGCAGCTGCTGCGAGTTGGCCTTGTTTAACAGGGGCAAAAATAAAGCATTAGAGGATGATTGGAGTCAGTGACAAAGATTCAAGTGAAAACAAATCCACTAAGTTTTATGGGGCTTGTTGTCTGCTGAAGGCTTACAGCAGGACTGTTAGGCAATGCTCATTCATCTCCTGGCTCTGCTCATATAAATGAGAATTAAGTTAATGCTGTTTAACATTATGTTAAAGTTTACATTGAATTAAATTTACATTAGCATTAAGTCGATTAGATAGACTTAACTTAGTGCTCAAGGGGGTTGTTGGGCATTAAGCAGCCATGCATCTTTGGTACATATAAGATATCCATACTAAAGCTCCCATTCTCTTTATCTCTATTGTTTCTCAGTGAGACCTGTTGGACATTTTGCGTTGATGATTGTTGATGTCTCTCTCAATGATGCTCATTTGTGTGCCTCCTCTCTGTATGAGGGTAGAGCATTCTGGCAGCTGTGGGGTGTGAATACCACTTACTATGCATACCCTCTCAGAAGAGTGCTGCATATGACACAGATTAACAAATATACTTGCAGCCCAGACATTCTAAATCCTAGTTTCCTAGACATGAGTGCCTTGGACAGAATCAGGTAGTCGGGAAAAGAGGATATTTCATTAAAAAAAAAAAAAAGTGAGATGTCATAACATTGTTTATAGTAATTTCTGCTATCCCACAGAGATGTCTTCAGCTCTTGGGACTTTGGATACACCAAAAGAGAGCAAGTTTAGGCATGTTATCTGTTATCTGGGTCTCATAAGGCTGGCTTTGGGACAGCTTTGCTCTCAGCTTTTCTAACATACCTTGTGTGTTAGAAATACAGAGAGTTGGAGGGGAAGCTTTCCAGCTCAACAAGCCCCTAAAAGCCCATTTTTTCAAAACACTAATTTTGGTACAGTTCCACTGGTTTTGCTGCATCTGTACCATGGATCCTGCTGTCTTGCCTTGTGAAATGTCTAAGGGTGTCCCAGGACATGTGACCTACTCACTGGCTTGATCTGTGATGATCCTTACTCCAGGAGCTGCATCAGGGACATACAGGCTCTGCTGCTGGTCCACGTTGGTGGCTGACACATGGTTCTCTCACTCAGGTCTCATCAATTGTACCCATTGGCCCAGGGTCCCAGCCCAGCTGCTGGAACCAAACCCCCATATGCAATGACTATGGAGTCCATCACCCAGGAAAAGCAATCGAAATAGAGTTTAAGGAGAAGATAGGATTGACCATGGTGACCAGGCACTGGGCATGAGTAGCTATCAGCTTCCTGCACACAGAATCATGGAACTGTCAGAGTTGGAGGGACCTCTAGAGATCATCTAGTGCAACTCCCCTGCTAAAGCAGGATTGCCTAGAGCACATCACTCAGAACTGCATCCAGGTGGGTCTCAAAAATCTCCAGAGAAGGGGACTCCACAACCTCCCTGGGCAGCCTGTTCCAGTGCTCTGCCACCCTCACTAGAAAGAAGTTTTTCCTCATATTTGAATGGAACTTTCTATGATCCAGCTTGTAACTGTTGCTCCTTGTACTGTCACTGGGAACCACTGAGAAGAGTCTGCCTCCATCCTCCTTCAACACTCCCTTCAGATACTTAGAAGCATTAACAAGGTCTCCCCTCCGCCTTCTCTTCTCCAGGCTAAAGAGTCCCAGAATTCTTAGCCTTTCCTCGTAAGGGAGATGCTCCAATCCCTTGATCATCTTTGTTGCCCTATGCTGGACTCTCTCCAGCAGTTCCCTGCCTCTCTTGAACTGGGGAGCCCAGAACTGGATGCAGTATTCCAGTTGTGGCCTCACCAGTGCAGAGCAGAGGGAGAGGATGACCACTCACCTCTATTTGCAAGTAGCATTTTCTTTTATAATAGACATCAGCATCTGAGTTTGCCATCCTAATCTAATAGTTACTCTCAAGTAGTCAAGTGGGGGTAAAGTCTCACAACTAGAGTGATGCCTCATGAGTGAGGGAATGCTTGTCAAATATCAAGGAAGGCCCCAGAGGTGTTTGTCTACCTCAGGGAATTTTTTCCCAGGATTTGCCAGTATTTTGCCTACCAATGGTAGCTATGCTGGGAGCACACCCATGGCCAAGCTGACCACATCAGGATATTCAGGTCTGGAGGATACTGCTCTACCCAGCCCAGCAACACCAAGAACCAAAAAAACTACGCTGTGGTACCACCGCCTTTCCCTTCAGTGCTGGCAAAATCCCGGCTTAGTTATTCTGCAACCACCAAAGGCAAAACTTTGAAGCCCTTTCCAGCCCAGACAAGATCAGAATGTGTGACCAAAACCACTGCCGCCCGGCCATCTTCTGAAGAGAAGAAAGAAGAAAGGGCAGCAGGGAGAGGATGGGAGGATGCAGGAGCGCCACTGTCACTTGGCTGTGCAGGGGCAGAATGCTTACCGCCCACTGCTCTGTCCCCTTAGCACACAGCATCTTCTGATCAGGTTTTTGACGCCGTAAAACGTTGGGCAGAGGACTACTGCTTTGGTAGACCACTAGATGGCAGAAAACGGCAAAGATTGAGCACCAGCTGCGTCGTCCTTGCGAGCAAGACTCCCAGGACCCCTAGGATCCTTCTCCTCAGAAGTACTTTCCAGCAGGTCCACCCCTAACCTATGTGGATGCCAGGAAATTTTCCTCCCCAGGTGCAGGACCCTACTCTTGCTCTTAGTGAACCTCATTAGGTTCTTTGTCCAGCTCTCCAGCCTGTCCAGGTCACACTGGATGGTGGCATAGCCTTCTGTAGTGTAGCCAGCCCTCATAGTTTGCTATCATCAATGAACACACATGCAATCAGAGCCTTTTATCACTTCATCTCTCCATTTTCCTAGGCCTTTCCATCCCCAAATCCCCGTGATTCTGCCCTTTTTCTCAACTTTGGTACCCCCTCAGGCACCTCATATAAGTCCTGTGCAATCAAAAAATGCTGTCCAACTGCATCCCATCATGTGTCTGTATCATTTTAGACAATGACCCCCTGTCACAGTTTGGGCTCAGCTGGCCAATGACAGGACAGCAGATGCTCTCTCCCACCTCTCACTTTAAGGAGAGGAAGAAAAGAGTTAAATAAATTAATGAGTTTAGGAAAACAAAAAAACTATTTTAATAAAATAAAATAAAAATGAGATAATCACATGGGTAAAAATATATATATAAAATTGTATCAAATTCCCAGGAAAATGTCACCAGCAGGCACTGGGGAAGTTCCAGACTGGACTACGTGACAGATGGGAACTGGATTCTGGACCTACCTTCAGAACAAATGCAACAGGATCAAAGATAGATGAACAGCCTGGATCCTCCTCAGATGTTGGCCACTGAAGAAAGAGAGCCATTGAAGAAGAGAGCCTGACCCTTTGATCCCTCAGCTTTTATACTGAGTGTGGCAAATAGAATGGAATATCCCATTGGTCAGATTTGGGTCACCTAGTCTGTCCACTCCTCCCCACATATGCAACCCCTCCGTGACATAAAGAATAAAGTCAGCTGACCCTGGCTGCCACAGGAACAAGCATAAGCAAGGGCCTTTCTCACCGAACAGAGAGTTGGCTCCCCTCCACCCCAACTTTCTGTTCAGTAATTTTACTTCTTAGCCAAGCCTCTTCTAGCTCTCTGAAATTAACTGCATATTGTGCAGAAAACTGTTTAGTCTTAGAGTGATAACACCTATGTTTATAGTCAATGTTAAGGAATGGTACACAGAGAGGTTCTTGCTTCTACTTATTGCTATAACAGCCAAGGTCAGGTCAGCTAACTTTGTTATTTGCCCCATTGGAGAGTCAGAACCAGAAAATTATAGAGGGGTCATACCCATGGGGAGGAGCAGATAGGACAGGTGACCCAAAACTGACCAACAAGATATCCCATCCCAGTCTGCCTCATGCTCAGTATAAAAGCTGAGGTCTCAAAGGGTCAGTTTCTTCAATGGCCATTGTCCAAGGAGGACCCTGCCTTTGACAGGGCATCTCCCTTTGATTCCAGTCTTTGCGTTGCTGACTTCAGATTTGGAATCCAGTTCCCATCCATCAATAGTCCAGTATGGGACTTCCCAGTACCTGCTAGTTACATCATCCTGGGAGCTTGATACAGTTTGGTATATATTGTATCTATTTCATTATCTTGGTTTTGTTCTACCATGAATATTTCCATAAAGTAGTGTAGTTACTTCTGAACTTGTAAATATCTCTCTCTCTCCTTTCTCATCCTGGACTGACAGGTCAGGGAGAGCATCTGTCATCCATCTTTGACCAATCTGGCCTAGACAACAACAGCAAGATAGGGTTGCTGAATACCAAAATATTATTTGAAAGTCCAAAGAGAAAAAAATAGCACTCATGAGTTACTGGTTTAATGGAAGACTCACTGGAAGCATTTTCTCTTTCATTTGTAATCTCTCCCACTCAAGGGTACTCTGCTGTCATAAAGGAAAGTGCTCTGTGCTGAGGCTGCACAGTGACACAACCTGTTCAAAGAACCTTTGCAAAAACATTGGAAGGACATTTTTAACACACCTCATGTAATGATATAGAAAGCTTTAGGTGAAGTTTCCCAGCTCAAGCCCTTAAAAATGTACATTTTTTTTTCAAATTACCATCTTGGTACAGGGATTTTCAGCTTCTCTTCCCCTCCCTGGCTTTATCATCACTCTTCCTCTGATGCCACCTCCCCTGTCTCACAGCTTCTACTCCAGGCATAAGACCAGCAGCCAGGCAGGAGCATTCAGAACGCACCTTACTGTGACTTGGAGAAAACCCCTAGAGGCCTGCTGAGGGATGTAAACTTCAAAACATATGGGGCATAGTGGAGAAAGCTGTGGCAACTCACATACGCTCTCTTTCCCATGGTCAGAGTTGCAAACCAAATTCAGTTGCTTTGACTAACCAAACCTCAACAAAAACAAGCATCATGGATTCTTGTAGAAGGAACTCGAGGAAAGAAGTGGAGGGCAAGGACAGAGAGAATACAGCTAATGCTGCAGAGGTCAGATATGAACTTTACTGGGTTAAGAGGACCCAAGAAGTAGAGGTATACACAATGCACAAGGACAGCCGCACGGGGAGGCGAACTCACTGTTCCAAGCAAATGCACAGTCCTATCTAACACTAAGCAGCCAACACAAATATCACTGCAACACAGATCTTGCATCCAAGATACAGTAGACAGAGCAAAGCAGATCTGCTTGTCTCTCATTGTCTCCTAGAGCCCAGCTGAAGATGGGAAAGCAAACCCAGTTGCAGGCCCAGTAGAGGGTTAAATGCACAAAGAGTTTTGTGGAGGTGTATCTTCAGGGTTTTTTCCTATGTGAGAGAGAATGGTTGGTGCAACCATTCTAAATTGTGACCCCTCTTCTTCCCTTCTAGAACCTCTTCATTATCCGGTGAGAACAACAGGTTTGGCTATTTTTATTACAGCACCATCCTTTACCTCCTGAATTTCACTACTTTTTTATGCAAGCAAGGATCCTACCAGCCAGCTGCACACTCTACATCAAAATGTGCCCCCTTCTCACATACAACATAACATACAAAAATGGCACTTGGAGCTCTAAAAGGCCACAGTAACAGGTCAAATGACTAGAACTGAATCTGTTCAACTTGCACTGTTTTCCATATCCTTCCTCCCTGACTTTTCCTTTATCCTATGTAGTTCTTGAACTTTGTACACAAAAAGAAACTGGATGGTGTTCTCTGGTCAAGCATTTATCAAAGGCCCTGGAAGACATGAGGGTTTTTTTTTTGTTTTGTTCTGTTGTTTTTTTTTGTTTTTTTTTTTAAAGAACTATCCCATAGGACTGTTTGTTCAAGCCTGACCTCAAAGCTTTCAGCTTTTCAGATAAAGCAGAGCGTCTGGACTGTAAGTATTGGAGCGTCTGACCTTAATTCATTAATTCTCATTTACAGGCAGAAAAAACAATTAAAGTCTACAGAAATGCCCTAGGATTAAATTGAAAAGAACACTTTCTGGGTGATCTTTAACTTTGCTATTTTTGCTAATATCAAAGAAGAGAATAACTAGTGAGGAGAAAGGCTGTTCTGCAGCAGTTTTATAGCACTGTATTTTTCCCTCCTCTTTCTGTTGGTTCATGCTTTGTGTTCTCAGTTCTGCTGGTTGTTCTCTGGTCACAGCCATTAGATGAAAGGGTGAAGAGGACAGGAAATGTTGGCTCACTCTTGGCTGCAAGCCCAGACACGCTGGCTGCTGAGCTCCAAGGCAGAACACAGCCCGGTGAACGCCATGCAGACACTCTGAGAGCAGCTTACCATCAAAAGGGTTCACCCTTCTTGTTTCCTGTTGGTAGCATGTTTGCTTCAGCCAGGAGGTTATGGAGATTTCGTGGTCAGAAACTAACTGGGAAACATGGACTGCAATACCCAGCACCACCTACCTCCTGCAGCATCAGCTCCCAGCTGTGCATATGCCTCTCCTTCCCTGGTTACATTACCCATAGCCAGTCTCATGTCATATACCAGGTGGCAAAAAGATACTGTCTATCACTGCTTAATTCCGTGGACTTTGCAAAACAGGACACTTGCTCATCCACTTAAGGGGTATACTTTCAAACTGACCAAACATTTCAAGGCAATTAGTCCCACTAATGCCCTGTAGAAGTGAGAAGTCACAGAGTGGTATTGATTCCAGATAACCCTCTCATTGCAAAGCCAACCTTGTAAGAAGTGTTTTTCCTGAAAGCAACCAAGTCCTAAGGACTTGTTTTCTAACAAATTGCCAACCTAAAAGATTTTCTGTGGAAATCATTCCCCCATTTGACTCCATTTACAGCCCTTTCCCCTGCTCTCAGCCTCTGAGTATGCCCTTTTGACCTCATCTCATCTTTTTTCCCCCCATTCCTCCTTAACTCCCATTTTCCAGCTCAGCCCCATGACAGCTCTGGGATGGAGAAGGGGACAGCACAGCAGGGGAGGAAAGACTCAGGCAAGGACAGTGTTTTCAAAGGTATGATGAGTTGGAATAACATAAGTGAGAAGAAACAACCTCTAACAGACCAGGAGAGTCATTCTGTATGGTTGGGTCAAGTGACAGCAAAGCAAAGAAACTGTGTTCTTTGCAGCAGAGATGTTAAACTGGTTGATGGTACAACATTAGATCTGTATCTCATGAACCAGAAAAAGAGCAAAGGAAGAAGAAATGTGCTAAGGGAATGAGGGAAACTTTAGAGAATCAAGTAGACTTGGTGACCTTCTTGCTCACTTTTCAGGAAAAAAGCATCTGTCCCACTAATAACAACTGATGCTGTTTCCTTGTGGCTTCTGGCTTCAGTTTTTCCAAGTTGGCATCCAAACCCATGTCTGCCATTTTCACAGCAGAATGACAAAGAGTCAAAAACCTGAGACTAGAGAAGTTAAAACTTCACAATGACCTCCAGTTCCTTTTGCTGGGCCAGAGCCCATTGGAGGACCTAGTGCATCCCCCCTCTTTGGGTTGGTATGTTACTACCTGTGACTTAGTCTTCCCTCCTTTTACATCCCATACTTGCTGAGGGTGCACTCAATCCCACTGTCTATGTTATGAATAAAGATATTAAACAACACAGGTCCCAGTACCAACCCCTGAGGAATGCCACTCATCTCTGGTCGCCGCTTGGACATTGAGCTGTTGACCCCAACTGTTGGAGTGTGGCCATCCAGCAAATTCCTTATTGACTGCATGGTCCATCCAGCAAATCCATGTCTTTCTAATTTAGAAAAAAAGATGTTCTGAAGGACAGTGTCAAATGCTTCGCTCAAGTCCAGGTAGATGATATTTTCCAATACCTTTACAACAAAGATTTTCAGAAAGAAGTGTTGAAGTTGTGCAAATAGATAAATGCTGAAGCATTGAGAACTGACACCTTGCTTCTGTTAATAAATCCTTCGCAGAAAAGAGACAGCCTACATTAATTAAACTTAATATTAAACTGTTCTGAAGGAGATATGCAAAGATCTTCAGGAAACTGTATGAAGACATCCCTCCCTTTTCTTCTTTGTGTATACTTTCTGTTATTTAGATAAAAACTTGCCACATAGTTATTTTCACTCACCTGATGGACAGCTAAAAATACCACCACAATGTCACTTATGAATATAGTTACATTCCCATAGGCAAAGAAGGCACAAGACTTCAGAGGCAAATTTGTTTCTTTAAGCCTAAAATGTAACCCTGGGTGTTTATGATGAGAAGCTGGACATTCTATTTGAATGATAATATCAAATAAAATATCCCGATTAAGTAAAAAATCTCCAATTTTTCATCTGAAAGTGTTGGTGGTGGGGTGTGTCCTGCAAGCTTTTAACTGCATCTTGGTCTTTCATGTACAATGTCAAGTGCCCTTTTACTAGACAAGCTGCCTTTTCATCCCTTTTACTCAAGGTGATTAAGGACTATAGCCTCTACCAAATTAGGAAAGTCAAAACACTGCATTGTGTGTGGGTCTTAGATTGAGGATTTCTTCAAGTTTCCCAAGAAATTCAAGTAGCTTTTTTACAAAGCTGAGCAGACTACGACAGAGTCCATCTGCAAACAGCTTGGTTCAGTGCTTCTTTCACACACAGCTTTATACGAGAAAAGATGAAAGCAATGGAGATATGAGAAGGCCCTTTGTATGGCTTCCAAAATATGAGTAGTTTCTGGTATACTAAGAATGGAAATAAAAATATCCTTGATTTTCATCTGCATGGTTAGATAGTCTCATTTATGACAGAGAAAAATGCCCTCAATTAGTGCAATTCTCTTGTTTCAGCTGATTTGCAGGGGCTCAGAGCTGAAAACTGAATGAAAAACAATTATTTATATTTTCTTCCATGTATGAGTTAAGAAAATTTACCAGTGTGATATTTAGCAGATGAATCATCTACTAAATCACACCCCCCAGGGTCACACAACAGAGAAATGATGAATGATGCTTTCAATCTTTTATCACCAAAACAAAGTTCCTTTTCACTGTGTGGATTTAGTCCTATGCCTCTGCTAGCAGTGATTTCAAACAAAGAATATTTTTTCTAATTCAGCCAGTGACTTGTATAACAAAGGGTAGCATTTCAGCTACATTTCAAAGTCACATCTTAAGCCAGAGCTGCTACAGTGATTCCACTACACCTTAGTGCTGTCTTAGAACCAGGAACACGGTACCCAGGCAAATAAAAATACCCACCAACATGGTACATCTCTGAAACAGCCTGGCATGCCAAAACAGGAACCTGGACATTTTATACAGCCTGAGAACCCTTTATTATATATCAATACATATAAATTTAGAGCACAGTTTAAAAATACATTGTCTTAAGGTCCTAGATGAGTTAAAACTTTAACCCATGCTGGTTAGTGTCAAGATCAAAGGATCCCAGAACAGAGAGATCCCAGCAAAATAATCCCATTTGCTTTGCAGAGAGACATTAACCAGAGCCAGTTTTACTCAAGTAAGAGGCAAGAATTCCCCCTTGTCCTCTTTCTATCCATTAGGAAAAATGGTGCCCTGCACTGACACCACTGTTGTGGTAGCAGGAGGTGGTTGGAGAGCCAGATTTGGGTAAGACCAGCAACTGCTCATCCATGAGACAGGTAACAGGGGGAACGTTCCTGTAAACTTTGAAAATATGCCTGCTTCCATTTAATTACAAGGTTAACCTGCTTCATATCATTCACCTTGGAGAAGCAAAATAGAGCACTCTGTTCCACTTTTAACTTGTTAACCAGTTTTATTTTTACTTCTCATAACGTATTCAAAACTTGCAACATTTCATAGCCTAAATACTATTTATTAAAATAAATACCAAGTATCTGCATAGACCCATCTGTAGTATAGCCTCCAAAGAATTACTTCCAAATTGTTAACAGACATAACTGAACAGATAAGCACAAGACAATCACAAAGAAACCTCAGTACAGCAGCTAAGATGTTATTGACCCGCAGTAAAAACTTCTGATCCCCTCAGTCATGCACTTGTTTGTTCCCTGAAAGGTGGTTTGTATCTATTTTGTACTCTTTTGGTGTTTTTTTCCAGCTAACAGCCAGTTAGTTACAGATAGCCCGTATGCTTACATTCCTTTCATTTCCACACAAGGCACTAGCATAAAACACTTTATGGCATTGCATTTTAGTAGGTGGCTTTGTATGGCATGAAGGCAAATACAGGCATTGGTTACCATTCTGATACTGTGAAAGACAAATAGGTTGATAACATCTTCCTTTCTTGTACAGCATTTTGCTTGTAAACTCCCACATCCTCCTCATTCACTCAGTTTCTAGTCCTATTTTGCTTTTAAGCAGAATCTGACAAAAACTTTTCACAATTCAACATTCAGCTAACAAGTAAAAGAAATTACAGTCCTCGAAGTAAGCAGATACTTTCGTGACTTCAAATCCTGCTTCCCACTCCAGGTGATCAGTTTGCAGAAAATAATAATAGGTAATCTCCACAATCTTCCTGTATTTATAAAGGTTTCTTGCCAGCATTGTGCCTTTCTCTCTTCCCTCTGAAAAGCTTTTTCATTACCCATGTGCAGAATCCTTGTTTCTGTGAAAGACTTGTTTCTCCATTTTTTAAGAAAAGGCCCATTAATTTAAATATCAGTGGAAACTTTCCATTAGAACTCAAAAAAAAANAAAAAAAAAAAAAAAAAAAAAAGAAAAAGAAAAAGTCTCCAAAAATCCTGAAGTGTTGGACCCTGCTGTATGCTGAGACCTGACGCCACTAAGCCTTTTCTAGAGAGTACCAGGGTCTGAGCTCTGCCCTCTTGCCCCACGAATCACAGACTTGGGGAAAAACCTGCTTCTCTCCTAGACCCTTCCCTCACAGAGGGGGAGGAAATTAAGCTGCAATAATGGGAAAGCTTGGACAAAATGTGGCTTCCTCCTTTGACAGTTACGGGGCTCAGAAGACAAATTCCTGATCATGATGGTTGTAGGCAGTTCCCCTTTCCCCACACTCACCAGCTATTATTAAACTCTAGGGAGACAAAAAAAAAAAGCCTTTTATCACAAGGACTATGTTTATTCATTCTCCACTCACCCACCCACTTTCATTTTAGGTTAGTTGCCTTTTTGACTGCAACTCAGCCTGATTCATCTGGGATGTGCATGTTTGAAGTAAATGAGTACGGAAAGCCCAGATGACTCACACTCGCTCTGGGAAGCCGGGAGGAGAAGACACAGCCTGCACCAGCCACCTTCATGCTCCCCACAAGATCAGACTAGCCTGGGAGAGGGGTTCTCATTTCTGCTTTCTTGGCTCTGCAGGGAAAAAAATCTCATGAACACAGGATGGGACTCAAGGAAATACAGAATTGCCAAGAACTGACCTACAGGTTAGAAGCAATTAATTTTAAGCAATAGGTAATACACATCACCCTGTCCTGGCATATATCTGCCCACGTGCAGCTGCCACCTCCTCACTCCTGCCAGTCCCCTGCTTCCCACTGCACTTACCTGCCACAACACACACAAAATCTACAAGCCAACCTGCTAGGCCTCCAACTGCCCTTTTATTTCCCCGTTTACCCCTGTAGGAGGTGGGACTTCTGGAAACACAAAGCAGCTGTGATTGATAGATTAAGGAAATCAAGGAGGGGGCTGTGGAAATTACAGAAGAAGGGAGAAGGAAATGTTTCTGTTCTCCTTTGCTTTTGCATTACTTTCTAGGAAAGGCTACTGGAAGTCAGACTTGGCAACTTTCTCATGCCCAATGATTGCTGGCTTGAAGCCTGTTGCTCCTGGTGCTTGGGTTACAAGTTCAGGCTGGCTGCAGTCTTTGCCTGATCTGTCATGGCCTTTGGGGAAGAGCTTCAAACCTGTGAAGCTCACAGAAGTGTGCTAGGCTGCTGCATGGGTCTTCTTCTCCTGGGGTCTTGGTGGGTGTCCCCTTTGACCTATCAGCAAGACCTCCCAGGCCAGCACACCTGCAAAACTATGTCCCATTTCAGACAGTACCCCACCCAGTTTTGAGCTTGCAGTGTTAAATTAACAGAAAGAAATTAACAAAGCTTTCAAAACTCCAGAAAATACAAAACATGGGTTTCATCATACAGATTTCCACAGTCTCAAATAAATATTATACAGCCTTGTTCTACAAAACGGAATATTTATAGTGTAACAAAATAAATAAATATCTGTTATAAATTGTCCTTTTTTTGTAATTTTCCCTTGGAGTAAAGTCACAGCAGGTTTGCTTAGAAGCCTGAGGTGCCCTTGTAAGAAGTTTCTCTCACATGCATAGGGTGGGTAGTTGCTCAGGTGTTCAGTGGTGTCCCAGGACTGGGAGACACTGTGGGAGCATGCCTGCCCACAGCTCCGTACTGCCCGCATTTCTTGGCCTTCGTACAGAAAGGAAGGACCTAACAGAAGAGAAATTGTTGGGTTTTTTTCTTTCTTCAAAATACATGGATATTTTACGTGTGGGGGCGAAGATCTGGGCTGTGTGCATTGCCCAATAGGTCCTTGCATCTCTATGTGTGAGGAGAAACTAAAGATTTCCCCTTACCTCCTTCCCCCCCCGTCCCCGCCATTAGGCTCAGCTTGTACCTAGAGGCAAGGCAGCCATGGAAGAAGACATGTATGGCATTTTCTCCCACTACTTTTTCTCTCTAAAATATTCATCAAAATTAAGGGTGCACACTCTGGGTATGTCCTTTGAGGAGGCTGAGGTGCCTTCAGCACAAAACTGTGCTGCAATTTTCTGAAATGATGCCACCTCACTCAGTTTAGCCCCACCTCAAGCTCACCTTCTTCACTCCCTGTGCTAGGAGAGTCTTGGTGGACAACCAGCAGCACCTCAGCCCCCACCACTGTGCAGTACAGTATCCTGGGCTTTCTGCACAGAGGTACGCTCTTCTTCTAAAGGCCCCATTTTGTTTGAGATGCATCCTCAAAGCTGCTTCTCCATGGGCTGCACTGGCCATGCCAGAAGGACATTATTCTGGAAGCTGCAGAAGAATGGTGCAAGGGTACAGCCACTGCTTGCACAATTTCTTCGTGCATAAATATAGTAACAGAGCAATGGTTGCCCTGCAGCCTGTCTTGTCATTGAGAAAGTGAATGTTTTCTGGCTGCTGTCACTGTTGGGTGCCTATGAGCCTGGCTAAGAACCTTCAGGTTTCCCCTTCCACTGTGCTACTTCCTAGCCATCTGGTTGGGGGTTGACCACTTCATCCCTCTCAGCCCTGGGTGCAGCCTGGGCTGAACAGCATGCAGCCATACTAAGAGTGGCCGGGCATAACCGTCTTCTGGGGATGAGTCTCGCAACTGGTAGGAGTGAGCCCCGCAGCAGACTGGGGAAAGGTAGACCTACCCAGCATGGCTGGGTCAGGTTTCTCTCCGGGTCATGTAGATGCCTGAAGCAGTGTCGGAGGAGGCAGGCAATAAGAAGGAGGGAAGTCAGAGGGACCAGCACTCCCACTGCAATGGCAACAGCCGGTGCCATGCTGCTGTCCAGACCTGTGGGGAAAGCAGTGAGTACTCAGTTTGTGCGTGAAAGGGGAAAAAAATAACAAACTAAACCCATTTCAGACATCCCTTGCCCAGTCCCCAGGGTCAGACAGAGTAGACAGGGGCACTGGGAAGACATGGAGCATGCACACAAGTGACACCACCAGCAGATCTGTGTTTGGGGTCTGATGCCATGGTTGGGCATGCTGCCCAAAGCCGACACATTGTGCTGCTGCATCAGGCTATATGACAGGGAAACCCTGCAAGTCTTCAGCAGAGGCAGGGAGGCTGTAGCCCATCATAGCATGCCAGGGACCTGATGGGCAGTAAGGCATTATATGCCACTGGCCACTCCTCAGCTCCTCCACCATTCCTCTCTAGCCCAGCCCCAGATGCTCTTCTGGGTGCTTTCCCCTCCAGCCCCCTGATTCTCAAAGGAGTTTCCTGTTCTACCCCAGGAGGTGCTTCATGATCTCCTTGCTGATCCAGGGCAGGAGCAGGGTTACATACTGACCCTGTGCCAGGCTGTCCATGGGCAGGACCAGGGTGCCATTTAGAGAGGGATGTTGGATCACACAGGCAATGGGGTACTCCTGGAGGATTTTGGCGTGGGCATGGGTGAAATTGCTGATGACAGTCACGGTCTGGTTGCTGAGCCCAATGTGGTACTCCCTTGGTTTCTTCTGCAGGATGCTGGGAAGGCGCCAGGTGATTTTGGGAGCTGGCTTCCCTGTTGCTGAGCAGCTTATTCCCACCACATTCTCAGAGTCCTCAGCTTTGTCTGGATGGGGTATGAGCTTAGCCTCCACTTTGGGGTTTGAGATGGCTGTAAACACAAAGCAACAACATCTGTTACTTTCTGCTCACATTTGAGCAAAGAGCATCTGTATTTACCATTTTATCTTGGAGGACAACCTTGGTACCTAATCTCGCCTCCCCCTCCCCAAAGCCCTGGTAGTGACAAATAAACATGAAAGTGAGCAGGTACCAGTCTGGAAATTAAGAGCTTGGAAAAAACAAAGGACAAGAAGGCAGAAGCCTTTGTGTTTCAATTCTGTTCAAATTTCTGTTTTCAATTTCTGTGGTGCTGCAGCATCCCAACTGAGAAGTGGTGGTTATGGCTGATAAAAAACCAACAGGGAGTGAAACCATGAAACCACATGTCCTCCTCTCTCTGAAAGGACTGAACTGCTCCAATTAGTCAAAATTATTGCTCTTTTCCCTTAAAGGTATCTGCAGGATTAGCTTTATCACTGCTAGACATGTGCAGACTTGTGCACCAAAGAACCAAATGCATTTATTTGTGCACTACAGTAATAAGTGGATTTTTTTTGTGATTACACCACAAGATTTCACCTGTGGAGATTTTACACTTACACAACTTTCTTCCTGCTAGTGTCAGATTTGGGGGACATATTGATATCCCTCAAAGCCTTCATTAAAGATCATTTGTTCTGAACTCTTTCTAACCCTAGATGATTTGTGGATGCTGCCACATTAAATCTTAGTCAGCAAGAAGGATGAATGACAAGAGTCATTCATGCTTACTCACATGAAGCCTGTTTGTTGATTCTCATTTATATGAGCTGTATTTGCAAAGAATTAAAAAGGGGTGGGGGTGGGGTGGGGGGGTGGAGTGAAGGGGACTGTTCTCAGCCTGAGTAGAAGTCCAGGGCAGATCTGAACATATAAGGACACATCTATCCCCTGTGGAAAATCACCTATGTATTCCTCTGCCATAAAATCAAACCATTATTTGGATTAGAAAGGACCTCTGGATGTCATCTAGTCTAAACCCCTGCTAAAACCAGTCTAATTAGTTTAGTTGAATTTGCTCAGTCCAGGACTTATGAAGTCTTGTAGCTCCATTTGGGAGTGCAATCCACAGGTTTCCATAAGGTAGCTCACCAGCCTGCCTTCTACTTTAGTGCATGTGCTTATGGCACAGGAGTCAAAACCACCACTTCTTTTAAATCATTTAAGTGCAGTGGCAATTCAAGTTTAATTCAATTCTGAATTAATATGAATGTGTCATGGTTTAAAAAGTATCTATTATTGCATTTAGTAGTACTCCATGTGTACATTACTATTTACACAGCAAAAACAACAACGGTCAGCACAATATTTATGCTGAAATTAAGTTTTGTCCCAACACTAGCAAATGTATCACCATCATTTTGCAATCCTACTTTTAAACAAACAGATAAACAAATCTGTGTGTTCTTCTTAGTGAAGATTATTCTTTTCCCTTTTGGGAGGTAAATGAAGATTTGCTTATGAATGAGATTGTCTGAATCCTCCAAGCCTTAACTGCCAGAGGGTGGAAGCAGGATGTATAACCTTAATTTTGTTGTTTGAGTTTGTTTGGGTTTTGGTGGGGTTTTTTGTTGTTGCTGCTTTGGGGGGAGTGGGGTGGGGTTGGAGTTGTTTTGGTGTTTTGGGGTTTTTTTTGTTTTGGTTTGGTTTGGGTTTTTTTTTATTATTATTTTATTTTATGGCTAGACCTCATTTATTTACTATGGTTGTGCCTTCGTATCAAGAAAAAAAAAAAAAAAGCAGGTATTTCTCATTTTTTTGCATGATCCACAGACAGAAACTCAAAGAAGCAGAGCTGATCAAACCCACCAGTGTTGCTCTGACAGCAACAAGAAAAATGTGTAGGGGGATTTTAGCTGGAACTTCTCAAAATCTCCCATGTATGAAAATACAAGTGTCATAAACAGTGTATGTTTTGATTAGTAAATGAACTCTGAACTTCTTCTTTCGCTCACGGGATGCATAAAAATAACGTGTCCACCCATAGCATTAACTTCAAATATTAGCTTGCAAGATCCAAAAGCAGTAGAGGAATGCTGTCACAGATGTTTCCAGAGGAGATGAGAAAAAACGCTCAGTATCTTGACAGAAACACAAGGACATCTGCTCTTCTTCTGACTCAACAGTCCTCTCTCTTCTCACATTAGACTCCAAGGAATGACTCCTGTAGTGAAATAATTCCTGTAGGGCTGAGTTTCCCTTGAGCAAGTATCTGTAGTAGATACACAGTCAAAACCAGCAAGTGCATCTGTCTTACTACAGTTTTGCTACAGTTTGTTAGTGTGTCCTCACTGTTGATTAATGCATAAAATTAAATTAACCGTGTCTTTTGTCTTTCATCAAAATATTCGTTTCCAGTGACAAAGTACGCAAAAGAGACACTGTATGCAAGTACTTGCCTTACTGGTCTTGCAGAGCAATAATACAAACATTCCCAAATTTGAGCTGTGGCAGTTTTCCCAAGAACATGAAAAAGGGGCTTTCTAGTGAAGTACATCAGCTTTGATTATTTGTAATGGTCTTCTGTAATTAAGGACGGACTGTCAGGTCACGGTCTGCTCTTTACATTTAAATTCTTGACAGTGGTCTCAGAGAGACTGATAAAAAATTCTAGAAATTATAGTATGCTTCATGATGACAGAAAGCCTTTTCCTGCCATATGGGTGTTCATCGGCAACCCCATTTTCCCTGTCTAAGAAACAGTGATGTCATTTCTCCACTCTGCTCAAGCTTTCCAGGAGAAATGGTACTTCATCTACGATGAAGGCAGATCCAGCAAAATGCCCAGGGAATTTTGTGACTCAGTAAGTCTTGGCACTCCTTGTGGGGCACATCCCACCTTCTCAGTACCTCCTCACTTCCTGGGTTTCTCATCCTATTTGGTGATTAAGGCTGGCAAAACATTTCCAAAGCAAAATAGGGGAAGGGGAAGGGGAACAGGCCATTCAAAAGAAACCTGTCAAGCACACTTTAAATGATTCTGTTCCAAAATGTTTTTGGTACAGGGTAGGAAATTTCTGCTTCTTCTCAGGTTTGCTATTTTCAGCCAGGCTGGCCTGTGATTCCTCCTGTCATACCTGTTTCTTTTTTCAGAGTATGGTATCCAGTTCTTAAGTGCTTTCACTTCCCTTCATCGCACAGTAACAGTGCCCATCCTGGAACAGCCCCTCTTGCGAAGGCTGTTGTAATCGGGCAATTACCAATTTGTAAATTCCCTGGCAGTCCCCTCTTGAGGGCAAAGACGTGGCAGAGTCTCATTTTCAGCTGGTGACTCTGTAAGCCAGCTTGCTCACCTTGCCATGAATCCTTGGGCCTGAGGAGATTCTTGCTGGCCTCACACTCCACCCTGGGGAGTCTTTTGGGCTTGTTCAGACAAGTTGCTCCCGTCATTATGAGTTGGGGAGTAAGGGAGTAAAACTGTGGCTTTTAAGTTGCATTACATAAATTAGCTTCAATGACACATGCTGTATGTGAATGAAAACCTGGCACTTGATTTATTCATGATGACCCTCCAGACATGTTTGATAAGTACATTTCAGGGAAGCCACCATGACCCCAGTGAGCTCGCCCCGGCAGTGGCCTAACAGGAGCAGTGGGCTCCTGCCTGCCTGTGAGAGAAATGAAATCCTTCTCAGATGATGTGGTTATGCTCAAGACACAGGAAAAGATGCTCACAGGAGTGTGTGTAGCATAGAAAATCCTACTATTTTTTTTAAAGTAGTGCTCTGTTTAAGGACAAATCATAGCCACAAGGCTGATGATTTGAAAAAATATTTCCCCATCTTGGCTAAAAAAAACCCCCAAACAACACAAACAAAACAACAAACCAGAACAAATCTATCTTTGTATTTAGATTCACATGATAAATGAGAAAGGGAGTGCTCTGCAAGGCACTTCCATATTTTCCTGTAACAGTGTTTACCCTCTAAATGACTCAGAACTGGGTGTTTTTAGGAATACCTTCCTCTTCATATCTGAAATATTGCGTAAATGTCTCCTAATTTCTCTCTTCTGATCTAGGAGCTTTCCCAAGAGAGAGGAAAAACACCTTTCATTGCAGACCTGGTTTTCCCTCATATTTCCTACCCCCTGCCTTTCCCCTATTACTTAAGTCATCTTTCCCATAATAGCCATGGACATCTTTTTTTTTTCCACACAGAGGACTCTTCACACATGGGTATGTGTGTGGGTCTGTGTCTTTGTCAGCAGAAGGCACTAGGGATGAGGGATGAACAAAATAATCTGCAGGGGTCATACCACCAGTGGCAGGTCCCAGACACTGATGTTTTCCACATGGGACATGATTTTCAGCCAATGTCCCAACAGTGGAATCAGTGATGAGAAAGTCAGAAGCTAACAGAATGTCCTTGGGTTGTGTTTAATGTCTCAGCTTTTTTGATGGCAGAAAACCAAGACCATCCCTCAAAAGATAAACAGCTTTTTACTCTTAATCCTTTAGAGTTTATCTTTCTCTATACTTCAGCTTGTACTTTCCAGCTAGCAAGCGTCAAATATTGCCACCCACTTGCACTCACGATTTGTTTTAACTCTCTTCTTGAAGATCATTGATGCTGACCTGCACAAGATATTCACATGGTAAAGCTCACAAAATATACTGTATCTTAGCCTTTTTTTTTATTTTTCCCGTGCCTTTCCTGAACACAGATTAACTACTGTCATTTTTACTATAGCTTCAAAATCAGCTACTCTGGTCATGTATGTGCCATTCACTGCACTTCTGTATATTTTGAATTTTAAGGCTGAAAGCAGAGTTAGAAAAAAACTGCCCAATTTCCAAGCTTAGGAGGCAAAAGCAACAGTGAAAGAAAGCAAGCAGAGGAGGATGGGGTTCACAGCTGCAGCAGGCCAGCTGTCAGCACAGCACATAGACAGGGAAACTTGAAGGAAGTCATGGGTTACACATCAGCTTTTGGATCTCACTCTTGTTGACTTAAAGGGGAAGAAAATTAAAGAACTGTTGAAAGCTGGTTTCCCATCAGAGGTAAAACCAGAAAGCAAGGGAGAGCCAGAGAGGAAGCTGAGCCACCTTTCCCACAGCAATTTAGCAATGAGTAGTGGTCAGGGAAGGTTTTTCCCAGGGAAAATGACCTGGGATGACAATCCGTGTGCAATTACCATGCCTTACCGTAAACCTTGAGACACATCCTGCCAGCGACAGCTCCCGAGGGGAATGTGTTAAAGATGCACTTGTAGCATCCTTCGTCTTGGAGGGTGACTCCCTGAAGGAAAATGGCTGATGCTTGTAATTCACTGTGGGCAAAACTCACATGGCCCTTGTAGCCCTTTGCTATCTTTTGGCCATTCATTGAACTGTAAGTTGCTATGTTGTCTTCAGCTCCGTTCACTTCCTTCTGCCAGGTCACCTGCAGCACATCTTCTTTTGTGACTGACTGGCACGAAAAAGTAACATTTCCTCCTGCCCGGACCGACTGGACCTTTCTGTGCATCACCTGCACAGAGCCTGGGGAAAAAGCAGGTGCTGCACTTAGCATTTCTCACCACACTTCTGCAACCCATCCCTAGCAGAGTGCCACTGCCCCGCTTTCCCCAGCCCCTTGCCCTCATTTCTGAGCATAGCATCTCTTGAGGATCTCTCTGCCCCTCCATCTAGGGAAAAAAATGAAAGGGCAGCTCAAAAGGATTCCTCTGAGAATTTAGCTGGACCTGACGCCTCTCACACAAAGTATCTTGCCAGCCTGACATCTGTACTGTAGAGGGTGTCACTAAGAAAGACAGGTCTGGTGTTGGGAGTGAATGATTTCTTTCTGCTAAGACTGGTATCCCACAGGCACCCACAGAGAGGTTCCTACACCCAAAGGGCCACCAATGTATTACCATTCTCTGAGCACTCCTGCAACACAGTGAAAAGGAAAATAAACCTGCTAAAAGTCTTACATATATTGCCATACATTGTGCATCCACATTTGTCAGAGACTGACAAGAGAACAGAAAACAAGAAGAAAAAATAAAGGTAGGGAGAACCAGAGGCAAACTACATCCATCCTCCTGTCTCAAGCTTGGGGCCATGCAGCTGGGAAGCAGCTGAGACCCTGCTGATGGCCCACGGACGGAAAACTTTTATAGGATAAATACCATGGTATTAAAGACCTCTAGGTTAAAGAAAAAAGAAGTAAAAACCACTCTTCTTCCAATTCCCAGACACATGTGGAAAAACTATTTGGGGGACAAGCAAGCAAAATGGATCCACTCAGCTCCACAGTCCTCTTAGGATAATAGTTTTTAAAGCTTATTTGCATACATCAGCATGGGAAGAAAGATATCAGTAGGGACAGTTATAGCACTGAAAACATTCAATTAACAAGAAAGGGAAAGAGCTTTGCAGATTTTAAAGAGGAGTGAGGCTGGCTGCAGTGCCCAGAGGAACACTTGTTTAGCCTACTCAGCAAAGCTCACTCGGGTTCTGTGATCTTGGCCAGGCAGATCTCCACAGGAGACCAAGAAACCAGCTGTGAAGCTGTGCCAGGCATTTTGCTTTTCAGAGCTCAGTAGGGTCATAGTCAGAATACAAACCGTTAACCTAGAAGCAAGTTTGAAAGAAATTTAGGTTTTTCTACAAGATTTTTAATTACAAAAACCAAGTGTAACACACCCATGCTTTTAGTGGCCTGAACAGACATCTACGAGCACTATATCCATCACTACAAATAATTGTGTTCTGGCTAAAGCAGACCAGTGCCATACTCTAACCCAAACCACAGCCACCAGAGGAGATGACATAAAATTTCAATCATACAGGTCATTGGAAGCATTTGAACATTTCCTTGGTTTATGATTTGCAAATTGCAATAAATCCATACACCTGCCTGCAGCTTATAAATGCACCAGTGGTAAATTAAGGAGAGGACATTGTCAGCGCAACCAGCAGTGACACATCTGAAACTGCACATGAGCGGTGCAGTTGCATGCAGTGCCACAAGTGCCCTGTCACTTCTGGGCTCATCCCGAGGGGGATACAAGGCAGGGACTGCAGCACCCATCCATACAGCAGCAGGTTGGCAGGGCCACCGAGGTCCCTAATACTGTTACAATAATAATAGAGATAAACAAGGGAGTTACCTGATGCAACGGTCCAGATGCTGGAGAGGAGCAGATAAGCGAACATCCTCTTAGCTGTGTGCTCAGTGAGAAGAGCAAGTGACTGATCCATTGAGTGCTGCTTCCCCTTTTTTATACACTTCACTCTAACTCTAGGGACATTCCCCCTCCCTGCATATACGGTAAAAGGCACCTCATAAAAACCTCCTGCCCTCCATCACACAGCTGAATAACAAGATTTTAGGGAGACATGACAATAAATGTCAGAGACAGAAACTGATGATTTCCCAGTTAGGCTGCTAGACAGGCAGGGGTAATGGGGTTACAAGGCTGGGGTTTTCACAAGTGCCTTTTCTATAAGGTTAGGTTTTTCCAGGTGCCTTAACAAAAGACCAGGTTTCTAAGCAGTCTGAGTACCTCATGCCTGTCAGCCTGAGAGGGGAAGGAGGGAAGGCCACCCTGGCCTGGACCTGAGCTCAAGGAAGGGACCTGGGGTCAATAGTTACGCTGCAATGAGTAGTACAAATGTCCCCAATGTGTAACTCAGAGGACCCAGTCAGGGATTTGCATTCCACATACAAATTGGTGGAGACCCAGGAGCTGCTGATGCTGCTGTAACACAACTCTTTTTCCTGGTAAGGAGACCAGAGCAAGCCAACCCTGGGACTTTCCCTGAGGGTTGTTGTCTCAGAGAAAAAGCAGAGCCATGGTCTCTCCTCCATTGAGGTTGCTCCATCTCTGCATGTCTGTGCTCCTTCCCCAGCCCTATGTACCTTGGAAAGACAGGGCTGCCATCCCAAGAGCACTTCTCTTACTGTCCGCCGTCACTTGAGATGACAGGAAAATAGCTCACACAGCCATTTTGAGGCATTTGCTTTGTGCCTTTTTGCTCTGTCACTTTTGCCCCTGTGATTCTCTTTTTCTGCTGTCGATCACATTCCTGAAACTAACAAAACCCTTAGCCCAAGCCCACTCACACACCACAGTGGTGGAACCAGCCAGCGAGACCTCAGATGCTAAAAAAACTTGTACTGGCAGACTGTGTTTCATGTTTCTGTTTTCTGATTAGGCAGCCTACATTTTTGCAAATTCTTACTACTCCAAATGACTATGATTGCATTGAAAATGTTTTATTTTGCTGGATTGCTGCACAGATTAACCTTGAATCATGCAAATAGGTGGAGGGAAGCCAATGGGCCCAAATCATGATGTGGCAAAAAAAATTTCTCAGATGTGTTTACACATTCACAGTTCCTCCTGTCTTCCCAAGTGGTATTTAATTGTCTGAAAACAGAAACAGCTCAAGTATCAATTTCCTTTAAAGAAACATTTTGGAGGTGTCTCTGCCCATGGCAGGGGGGGTTGTAACTTGATGATCTTTAAGGACCCTTCCAACTCTAATCATTCTATGACTCTATGTGCTTTTTAGTAGGTTCAATAATTCATACTCATTACTTCACAAATTGTGATTCCTTCATACTCTTGTTTTTTCTTTTGGAGAGAGAATTATTTTCATTGTTGCATTTACCTGCGAGATTTCTGGAAGGGCATTCAGGCCTGAACAACAGGTAGAATCAATGAAAAACTGTTCTTGGAGGGTTTGCCAGACCATTTTGCAGCTATTAAACAATGCAAATAGCTCAAACAGGCTCAGTCAGAGGAAAAACTTCCAGCCTTGAAATGGAGATTCACAAGCAGATGCTTAATTTATGATTGTCAGCCTCTCAGAACTTCCAAATCTGAAAAAAAGCATTGAAGATTTGCTGAAACTGCGTCCTTTTGCACCAAAGTCTCCTAGCAGAGTGCGAGTGACCTCTGTAAAGACCTAAGTTCTGCTACAATTTTGAAACAAAAGATTAACAGGGAAACTTTCCACAAGCTTGCAGATGCTATTGTTGAAGTCCTTGTAGCTGAGCTTCACCACTTAGTGATCAAAAAGGGAACCGTTCATGATTTAAAAAAGAACTGCAAGCCCAGTTGGTGTATTTTTTCTCCTCATAGGAAATGTTCTTGTCAGCTTTAACCATTTTTATTTTCTGCCAGAAACACTCAGATCTTTCAAAAGTCCTCCAAACAATCCTGAAAACCTGGGTGCAGCTACAGCAAACACCTTTCAGCAAAGAGCAA
The DNA here is from genome assembly GCA_013400555.1 of Jacana jacana. Taxonomy (NCBI): domain Eukaryota; kingdom Metazoa; phylum Chordata; class Aves; order Charadriiformes; family Jacanidae; genus Jacana; species Jacana jacana. The sequence continues at coordinate 32,158 of VZTM01003934.1, read as the reverse complement.
ACTTCCAGTCTCAGCAACATCCAAGCAAAGGATAGAGGTGGCTGATGTGGTTGCACAAATGTGTTTAATTGTTTACAAGCATCCCCTACAGTGGCTGTTTCTTCCAAGCTCTTCTTCTCCCCTGACAGCTCTGGATGCCACAGGGAACCCAGGCATGCAGGGGCCTCCCTCACAGCCCACATGCGTAGGTGTCTGCATGCACATCCAACTGCTGCAGCATCTCTTTCTGACCCCACACCTCTCCCCCATCACCTGTCTTCCTTGAGGGACCAGCCAACATCATCAGGTGATTCATTACTTTAAACATAAGGCGGGCAGGTCCACTCATTGAATCCTCCACTTATTTCAATTTTGTGAGTTTATCTTCAAGTGTATTTATGCAGACAGTTCCCGATCTGTTCATCTTTACATAGACTTTCAGTGGATTACAGATCTCCTCCTTGCTGGTCAGTCAGATCCCATGGTCTCCCACTTCAGTTGCACAGCAGCTTCATTTCTGAGAATTACACAACACCATGCCTGAGCTTCAGGCACTTTCAAGAGCCAGTGAAAGTTTGGGAATAAGGCAGAAGATAGTTCTGCAATCGTTGCTTGAAAAACCCAGTGATTCACATTCTTCCCATCCTTTCTGCTGCAATAGAATGGTCTCTCTATTTCCCAGTAAGTCAAAAAAGGACATAGAAGAATTAATTGCACTGTCACTAAATGACATCATTTCCACACAGCCCAAGTGACTAATGATATCAATAAATCACATAGCTGAACTTCTGGAAAATACTGCTGACAGGAGCCACTCAGACACAATTATATCCTAAACATTGTTTTGTCAAACATCAATCTAAAGCACTGGTTTTTCAGTCATCCAAACCCAGGTTAACAACTGGGTTGTTAACAACCTACCTTGTCAGCAGGATTCAGGGCCACCACTCAAGGCGCTGTCTGTAAAGAGAACAAAACAGAGGGGGATGTTTTCATCCACCGCTGAATTGTAGTGACTCTTGGAAGCTGGTCCATCGATTCCAGTAGCAGGTACCACTATTGGGAAAAAGCTTGTCCAATGCAATTGAATAGGTCCAGAACTTCATAACATGTTCATAAATAATGCCTGCCTGTGGCATATCCCTCTGCATTCTGGTTGGATTTGAAGGGCTGCAGTACACTGGGCTAAACACAGTAGTTGCCTCTACCATCTACTGTATGCTCCAGCCAGTGTCACTGAATCAGGGCAGGCTGCAGCAGGACGTGCCAGGGGTGTGTCAAGGATAGCCAAGGGATGCAGTGGGACCAGGTGATACTCCTTTGGGAAAGGTAAGGGACAAAGTGACATGTTTGTGCACAAGTTTTAAACCAGACAGCACAAGGGCAGTTGGCACGCAGACATAGCTGTTTATCCTTGGTTTAGTTTGACTTGGAGGTATTTGATCTGCAGTCTCTGGGTTCCCAAACTGGGGTTCCCCCATCTGCTCTCCCACTGCTGTCGGATGCACTAAAGGACTGCAAATTACAGCTGCTGGTGCAGAAATCTGGTATGGAACTGCCTAGCAAAGTGCAAAAGAGAAATTAAGAAGGGGGGCTGCTTAGCTGAGACGTAGCTCATGGTGCTGTACATTTATCTGCAAAGCCATATTACTAGGGGACAATACATGTTCTGAAACTGGTTAACCACCCAAGACTTCTTACCTCTGTGTTTTAATGAAATTGCTGCAGACACCTCAAGTTTTACAGAGATGTTTTTCTTCTTTTCTAGCAATGTACCACAATTACCATGTGTGAACTAAGCATACTTAAACTCTGCAAATTGTATTTCTGCTTCTTCTATTTTTCTTCTTCCTTGTAGCTCAGGAGGAAGAAGAAGCGATAAAAGAAAAGACAAAAAGGAGAGATAAGCAAAACCGGATTGCATTGTAAAGCTTCAGTAGCTAAGGCTGTGCTTTGATGAGGTTTGAAGTTTTTACCATTCCGTTTGTCACATTATTTCTCAGAAGAGCATCACTGTCAGGCATGTGGTTTCCTCTTGCTGAGAACATCCCAAGATGCTATTTCAGTTGAGGGATCCTAGAGGGAGCCCATGCTGCGACCCACTAGTTACTCTATGGAGGCAGCAGTCCTCACTGGCCCCACCGCCCCAGGAAGCCACATCCTTCCCCCATTCTGCCCCTCAGCCCCGACTTCCTCTCCCACCCCTACACATTAGTGCTTGCCTGCAGTGAAGGCTTTGGGGCTTTTTTGGGTACACAATATCTGGGTGCTGCACACGTACTGCATGAGTGATAATGAGCCTTTCTGGTCACTGAGTTTCACTCTGTAACACAGCCAGTACAGAAAACAATTCAGCCAGCAGGGAAAACACGCCAAAATTGGCTAGCCAAGGGTGCAGAGATCCAGTGGAAGGATGGGAAACTGCCTACCGCAAGTAAGGTAGGTTCAATACCATTTTATATTTTGTAACTAAACAAGAGGGCTAAGAGAGTGATTTTATGAAAAATAAGATCAAATTATACGTGCAATGAGTCAAACTTTAGGCACCATTAAGAGCCTCTTGATTAAACAAAAATAATTTAGCAAACAAATTGAGATGAATAATATCATTCTTAGTATGTCAAAAACTGTTGCCTCAGGATGTTTGTTCAGGGAGGTGACTTCATCCATAGGCTCTCAGCGCTGAGAGCCTGCTGATGGAAGGAGAGGTGTTACAGGTGAGGAACACAAAGAGCAGAGAGAACTTATCTGCACCAGGTTTTCAAGAAGGAAAACTACATTTGGATGTTCACCTTGCCATCTCACATCTCTTGACACCATGTCACAGGCAACCTTTTATATATACCACGTATAAACGGATTAAATTGTACATGGTATATATAAAGATGATGTAGTAAAGTGCAATAGTGGTTAGGAGTAGATTGTCTCCTAAGGAGTTGTGAAGACAGAGGAGGATGCTTGGCAGGAGCCACTTAGGACAGGAGGATTGCCTTTGGCATCGTCTATGCTCAGTGGAGGGACCCCAAGCACAGCTGGGCACCAGCCAGGCTACCACTCTGCTGCAGCCAACAGGCTGCCATTGCTGCCCTCCCTGAGGTGAGGGTTTCCAGCAGGATTCACCAAAGCTCTCTTTAATGTCACCTATAGAAAGGGGGAGAAATTATATCAGCTATTTCCCTTTTACCTGGATATAGTAAAACACTTCAGTATTTTTGAGTTTATCCTATCCAAACAGGACACGCAGGAAAGCTTGGCCTCTTGAAGCAGTACATTACAAAGAAGATAAATAAAGTCACATTCCTGGCAATTTTTAAATAATAGTAATGAACCCCCTCCAACAAAACTTGCTGGCTCAAGCAATGACTTTTCCCACTAATGTGAGCAGAAGGAGGTTTGCTCTGGAAAAGCAGCAACTTACTATCTTACAGCAACCTGGGATTTTAAAGGAGATTGCCTAACCTCTTTTAGGCCATGTGCCTAAATGTAATAAAAGGGGGAAGGTGAGAGGCAGATCCTCAGACGCAAGCATGTGAGGGCTGGCGCTGCAGCTGGCAGTGCTGCACGGGGTGTCTGAGGCTGGCCCATCCAGGCTGGGAGACCGCACCACAGTGCCACAGCTACACATGGCTCTCATCCTCCAACCTTGCTGTGTTGTGGTACTCAGTGGTGTTTTGCTTGGCCTGGCTAACCAGAGGCATAGGAAAAGTCACCTGGCAACACTGCTTCAGAGTAGCAGGCGCTTTAGGGCTCTGCCACCCAGGCACCCAGCCCCACCGGCCACAGCTTTGCAGGGTATTTGTGTCACAGCTTTGCTTCTGCTAAATGTTGTCCCATCTCTTGGTCTGTGCATTTGTACTTTCAAGGGACAGTCACTATGGCTCTCTGGTAACAGTCTCCTGGTAGAAACAACCAAAAAGTCACTGTGTGAACAGATGATTTCCTTGAAGGCCCTCAGAGAGGAAAATCCCTTCTCTCTCCCTTTGTCTTCTTGGTATATCAAAGAAAAAGTAGTGCAACCTCAGAGTACTCTACCCTGACTGCTTATTTGGCCTTAAGGAGCTCAGATGTGGCATTCAGTTGACAAAATTAAACATTCTGCTTCTTTCCAAAGAGAGTGCATCCCCCACCTCCCTGCAGGTCTGCGACCAGAGGTCTCAGGCATGACCACTTTACCTGGGCTTGATGGAAAGGATAAAAGCCCCCAAAGCATGAATCTTTGCTCTCAAAAGCAGTTTTTGTATCAAGGCCAACAAAATCCATGTGCAACTGGTGGGTCCTCACCTGTGGCAGCAAGGAGCTGTGATAAGCTCACATGCCTGTTGGATCTCAGCCCCAGGCTCTTAACTCCCAAATTTGCTGAATCCCCATTGCTTTAAGTGCCTGCGTCATACCTATAGGTGGGACTTGGCTGCTTTTGAAAACATTCCCAACTGCTTTTTAGGAGCAGGAATCAGGACATCACTGTGAGCAAACTTTTCATAAAGCAGATTTTTCCTACTATTGTTTGATGGGGTTGTGAAACCCATATTACCCATCAGAGAGGAGGGTAAGAAGGTCCACTGCGGTAAAAGGCAGCACTGAAACAGTGTGTTGCAGCCTGTACTCATGCAACTCCACACCCTGCTTTCCACACTTTCAAAAATGCTTCTGAAACAAACCAGTGACAGGAGATTTAGGATAAGGGAAAGTGTTAACTAGCTGCCCTTGCAGGACAGAGAGCAACTGCAACCTGTCTCCTCCATCTCCTGTTGATTAGCAGTGCCAGCTCACCATGAGTTTTGTATCACATATTGCTCCTCAGTCATGGCTGCCTGGCTGCTGATAAAGCTGAAAAAAATCACAGACCTTGCAGAAGTTCAGAGGGATGGAGAAATGACGAGGGTGGGGGTTTTCTTTTCAGAAAACTGTAATTCCTGTGCAGTGACTCAGCATGCTGGCAAAGCCCCCAGACCTGCAGAGGCCAAGCTCCAGCCACCACTGCTTGCCCAGCAGCAAGAGAGGCAGAAGATTAGTTAGGAAGTGCTCCTCTGCTCCACAACGCAAAGCAGGCTTACTGTCAGGCTAAAGGAAAAGCTCAGGTTACGACATAAAAGTTTATACATGTCTCACAGCAGTCAACCCATCCACACCAACCTGATCCTGTGCACATGAAGGCACTTTGTGCTGCTGCGAGATCAAAACAACCCTGTTTCTTGTCTTAGACACTAGGCATATACTGACCTCAAAAAATCCACACACACACCCAAAGCATTTTACCTGCATTCACAGTTTATACTGTCATAAACCTAAATTCTTAAGGAATGAGACCCATGCAGTCACACCATCCTGCTGTCAACATCTCTCCTGAGTAGCTTTAACCAGATCTGGAAAAAATAAAAGTAGCTGTGTGGATGGGGGAGCATCTACAAGGCTTGGGAAAATTAGCAGTCAGCTGGATTAAATAACCCCAAATTACCATTCCAGTGAGACTGGCAGGCAAAATTGATCAGCTTGAAGTGAATCAATGCACCTGTAGATGAGGACCAGCCGTGGCTGGTGAGGGCTCAGGGGCAATAACAGAAGCAGTAGGAATTACAACATACTGAAGTGATGGGGCATTGAGCTTTCTTTGTCAAGCAGCCAGCCACAAAACAAGGATGGCACTTTTTTTTGATTGGTGGTATGGGGTTATTTTGAGGGTTTAACAGTTTTATGTCTGAGGTAGTGGTTTTAAGGCACTGGGGAGGAAGTGGCTATTTCTGGAGGTCCAACTGCTTCTGGAGGAAGATCCAGCTCTTTTTTTGAGCAGTAATTCTGGTTGAAAGAGACTGAGCTAGATGGAGAAAACAGCTGCAGCAACTCTGAAGTCCTTCCTTCCGAAGGCTAGTGCTGTCATGTCCCACAGCAGATCAGAGGAGCATTGTATTTCTAAATGCAGGCAAGGCTGGCATCACCCCTTACGAAGGTGGCTCCGTGGATGCATGTGTGACCTTACCATCAACATCCCATTATCTCTATTCAGGATGTTCTCCTTCAAGGACAGAAAGGGCATCCATCACCTGGTCTTTCAACTCTGTCAGATGGGTCTGGAGTAAAATCAGACTGAAAGCAACCTTAGTTTCAAGTGTGCAAGCAGAACTAACACAAACTGAAGCTCTTAATAGTTGTTGGCTTAATACTGCAGCTCCTGGGGAAAAAAATATTGCAACCAGGAGCTGAACGATTTTGGACCCCATTGTTTACCCGTAGACCCTACTACCTCCTCTGTATTTAATTTCTTGACCCTCTTTTCTTCTTCCTACGTATCTCCAAGGCTACCACTTCATCCCTTCCATTTGGAGAGCTTACTTTTTAGTGGCATTTCTATATTTGGCCTGACCACTTCCCGAGTGTGATTGCCTCTGGAGCCTGTACAACAGCTCATACAGCTGCTCTGCAAACAGAAAAGCGATACTACAGAAACAAAGAAAATTAATTCCGCCTTTCTTTTTCTTTCAATAGTTGAATCACATTTCTCCTCTTTCAAGGCTGCTGACCAGAACTATTTCCCAACATTTTCACTGACATAGCTAAACTTATAATTGCCTCCAAAAACCCCCAAGAGTCAACTCCCATCCAGCCACAGGCAAGTTGGGCTCTCCTCATCTAACTGCTGGGCACCTGCCTCGAAGGAGCCAATGTGTCTGTAGTATGAATGCAGATGCTGAAAAGCCCTTTCAAATCTCAGCCCACTCGACGTATTTTCCTACAGGATTACACATTATTGACTGAATAAGAACACTTTATCTATGGTTTGTGCAGCAGTTTACGGGTCTAATTTCCTGCAGGAACATATGCTATTTATCTTTTGGTAGTCCAGGGGAAGAGCTATCCAAGCCCAACAGCTTTTCCACCTGAGCAAGGGAGTAAAATATCAGAAACCAACTTAATATAAACAAGAAAAAATGAAATAAATAGATGATCAGAAAACAAAAAATACTTATATCAAGCTCATATCTGGCAGTGCAATATACTCCTAATGTGAATTATGTGTATTACAAATGTATGTAAGATGTATGTAGATATTTTATTTTTAATGTATCTCATAGGACTTCTAGGACCAAATTGTATGAAATGTTGACACTGGCATTTCCAACTAGAAGACCTTATACTCCATATAGGCAAAACACTGTATAGAATTCAAAGAAATCAGGTATTATAATAATATAATAATAATCTTATTCTTATTCCCTTACACATCCTTACTCCTAGCTGTAATAAAAGCAATCTAAATTCTCCCACTAAACAGGAAGTTAGGATGTTCACTAATTGCAAAACTTTCTACTACTCTGAAAAGCACACCAGGGACATGTGCAGAAAGAACTTCTTTCACGCTAATTGCCAAGCTTGAGTGGTATATGAAAAAAATAAGATCTAAGAGCACACATTTGGCCAGGGAAGTATCGACTGCAGCAAAGAATGGTGGTGTGATCTATTTGTCTCCAGTCCTGGGAAAGAAAAAGAATATGCAAATATGTCATTGCAGACTGACTCATAAAACACGCCCACTGGCAAGTGAGGCCCATTTCCCAGCTTCATACAATTTGGCAGCTTTACAGTCCTTTTGTACATTTTTATTATATACGTAAATCATACTTGATACATTGATGTAAGTAAGTCAAACATAAATATTCTACCATAGAATATATATTTATAAATTACTGTACAGGTGGTTTAAAAGCACAAAATTGTAAAATATGAGCAACAGTGCATACTCCTGTAAGCCTAGGTCTTGTTATCCAAAAACTCGGTAACAGAATAGTCAGGGTGTAATTTAAAGGATCTTAAATTTGCCAAATAATCTCAGTACTTCAACCTCAGCTCAAAAGCTCAAAACAGCAAAGTTTATTTGCTACCTGAGAGTAGATATGTCAGGAACCAGCCTGCCCAGTAGCCTTGCACTCAACTGTGGGTTTGTGTAACACAGTCACCATGTTTCTCTTCCCTTTGATCTTCACTGAGACACACCAGCACATAGATTGATGTGAACAATTTGGGTGGGGATGGGGCTCATTTCTCTTCACAATATTTACTGCCCATTCACCCATCTGAAGACATTTAATACAGACAAACCCAGAAAGATTGATAGTGCCTCAAAACCACAAACATTGCTGACCTACCGCCAGACTCCCCAGGGGGAGAGAGGCTGTACTTCTTAGGAACAGCTAAATGCTGTTACACCTGCCACCATCTGCTAGCTTCTCCCTACCATCCCTCCATCCGTGGACCTGGGATTCATGCTTTTCCTTCCCTGGGGCATCCCCTGCTCCTGCTGCTCCCAGGACAGGGCTTGGTACTGGCCTGGGGCTGCCTCCCAGGGAAGACAGGGAAAAGGCAGACAGAGCAGAGGCAGAGATGTTGCATTAAGTGACCTGTCCAAAAAACTGGTGGAGGGTGTTCCCCACATGACCATGGGCACCCGGGGGTTGGCAGCAGGGAGTGAAGACTAACCACTTCCCTCCCACCTTTATTTCCATACTCTAGGTGGAAGGTGCGCAACCCTATCAGGAGAAAAAGATACTCCCACAAGGAAAGTAAGTAACGAAGCTCCTCGAGTACCATGGAAGTGGGGGTGGCATGGCATAGCATGGGTGGGGTCGTGGGGTAGTTCTCTGCTAGCACCCAGCATCACCGTGGAGGCGGCCAGAGGGCACAGACATAGCTGTGGGCAGCAAACATAGGGAGGCATTTCACATCCAAGATGGGGGAAACCTACTTGCACCCAGAAGATGCTACCTGCCCTCTTGCTACCCAACCACACTGTGGGGTCTCTTTGGATTTTTCAGTTTCTGGATAAGGTTGCTTAAGGGGCAGCTGCATCTCCCTCAGCCTTCTAAACCAGACATGCCTCAGCCACCACCTCACAGCTGCCTCCTGCGATGGTGAACTCAACTGTGGTATGTTACAGCTGTGCCCACAGGCTTGCAAACACCTGACCTGCAGTGGGGGAACACCTGCCCCATGGGGTGCCTGTGCTATTCCCTTGATTCATCCCCTGCAAACAAGGAGAAGAGGCAACCCGGCAAGGACTGCAGGACGGAGAGGGCTGCCAGCACAGTGTTTGGTCACACGCCAGCCCCTGTTCTCCCCCTGCAAGCACAGAATAGGACTTTTTTCTAAACTGTGTTCGGGCATGAGGTATTCTCCTAATAAAATAGTTTCTGCATATTTAATATGCAAAGAGGGAAGACTTGCATAGTAGTCCGGATGACATGTGCACATGAATCACATGATCTTGGTTTCAGTTCAGACTTCTACCTCTTCCATCAGTTGGTAAAGCCATTTATATCAGGATGGTATAATACTTTTACCACTTTCACAAGTTGTTGTCTTTGCTTCAGGAGGAACAGCTTCTCGCTGGTCATGTACACCGGCATTTTCATGGCAGTGTCAAGGCAGCACAGTAATGGTTTAAAACATTGCAAGTCCTCTAAAATAGCAACTTTAACACAATATGGAGAGACTGACATCTTTCCTTCAGTCAGGTTGAAAAACGAGTACATTTAAAACCTCTGTTATCTTAGGCAAAAGTGAAAGCTCAGCTCTGAAATTTTACAGGAGCAACCAATGGTTCAATCAACCAACGAGAACCAGCAAGGCAGATAAAAATAAAGTTGAGAGAAAGAATGATGCAACTCCCTACTTATGGGACAGACAGATAAATTTCCAGAAAAGCCACAGCCTGCTGAACCCGTCCACACAGACACCCACTCCACACTCAGAGCATGTGGCACATCACATAGTGCCTCTGTGCCCCAGCGCCCACCCAGTGAGCCCAGCCAAAGTTAAGGCTGCATTGACCATAATACTGACATACAGTCAGAGAGCAAGCAATAACAGCCATTTCTGAGAGAGTCATATAAAACTGATTTCAGATAAGTTAAAAAAAAAATAAACCAATCAAACAAAACAACCACAAAAACCCCCTAACAAGGTTACACTTCTAGGTTTTGTTAGGGATGGTGAGCAGTGCCACATGATGTAAGGGCAGGTTAAACTTCCAGCATTTAGTTTGCTGGAAGGCCACCAGGTTTCTTAGCCTTCAGAAATTCAACACTTTCCCCAACTAATGTCACACTAACTCCTGCTTTGGCACAGCCTGTCCTTAGTCTGTAGCTAAGTCTGAGTAAACCCTGTGCTATAGAAAGTCCTGTTGCTGTACCAAAGGTTGACAAACGTGTGTTTTCTTCCTCTTTCCCAGCACAGACCGACAGCCATCTGCCAAGCACTGGCCAGGTAATGATTACTTACAAGTGAATATTTTTGCTGCTCTCTAAGGGCAACTGAACATCCACATGCCAGAAAAACAAGGTGTCCATCATATTCCCACAGGAGAGATAAAAGCTCATATTTGGGGTATGTTCCAAATTCCAATCCCACATTTTGGAAGCAGAAAAAACATCAGTTTAAGCCTATGTACAAAATAAATGCATGTACATAAATTATAATCACAGAATTGTCAGAGTTGGAAGTGACCTCTAGAGACTATCTAGTCCAACTCTCCTGCTAAAGCAGGATTGCCCAGAGCACATTACTCAGGACGGCATCCAGGTGGGTCTTCAAGGTCTCCAGAGAAGGGGACTCCACAACCTCCCTGGGCAGCCTGTTCCAGTGCTCTGCCACCCTCACCAGAGAGAAGTTTTTCCTCATATTTGAATGGAACTTCCTGTGCTCCAGCTTGTGCCCATTGCCCCTCATCCTGTCACTGGGAACCACTGAGAAGAGTCTGCCTCCATCCTTCTTCAACCCTCCCTTCAGATACTTAGAAGCATTAACAGGGTCTCCCCTCAGCCTTCTCTTCTCCAGACTAGAGCCCCAGTTCTCTCAGCCTTTCCCTCATAAGGGAGATGCTCCAATCCCTTAATCATCTTTGTTGCTCTATGCTAGACTCTCTCCAGTAGTTCCCCATTTCTCTTGAACTGGGGAGCCCAGAACTGGACAAAGTATTCCAGTTGTGGCCTCACTAGTGAAGACTAGAGGGGGAGAACAACCTCCCTTATTCTACTGACCACATTCTTCCCTATGCAGCCCAGGATTCCATTAGCTCTCTTGGTGACAAGGGCACATTGCTGCTTCATGGATAATTTACTGCCTACCAGATCCTTCTCCTCAGAAGGGCTGTCCAAGCAGGTCCACCCCTAACCTATATTAGTGCCCAGAATTCTTCCTCCCCAGGTGCAGGACCCTACACTTGCTCTTGTTAAATCTCATTAGGTTCTTCTCTGCCCAGCTCTCCAGCATGTCCAGGTCATGCTGGATGGTGACATAGCCTTCTGGAGTGTAAGCCAGCCCCTGTAGTTTGGTATCATCAGCATACTTGCTGAGGATACACTCAGTCCCCTTGTCCAGGTCATTGATGAATATGTTGAACAAGACTGGACTGAGTATTGACCCCTGGGGGACACCACTGGTTACAGGCCTCCAACTTGGCCCTGCTACATTACTTACAAGCCTCTGAGTCCTGTCACACACCAGTTCTCAATCCACCTCACTGCCCACTCATCTAGCCCACACTTCCTCGATTTCTTAATGAGGATGTTATGGGAGACAGTGTCAAAAGCCTTGCTGAAGTCAAGGTAGATGACATCTGCTGCTCTCCCCTCATCCAGCCATCCAGTTATAACATCACAGAAGGCTATTGGTCTGGTCAACCATGATTTACCCTGGAAAATCTGTGGTGACCACTTCCTATAATTTCCTGTTCTTTAAGGCATTTAGAGATGACATCCAGAACAAGTCACTCCATTACATTCCCATGGACAGAAATGAGACAAATCAGCCTGTAGTTTCCTGGGTCCTCTTTCTTGCCCTTTTTGTAGACTGGAGTTATATTTGCCTTTCTGCAGTCCTCAGGCACCTCTCCTGTTCTCCATGACCTTTCAAAGACGATGAAGAATGGCTCAGCAATAACGTCTGCCAGTTCTTTCAGCACTCACGGGTGCATCCCATCAGGGCCCATGGACTAATGGATGTCTAGTTTGACCAAGTGGTCTCTAACAGACCACAGCATTAACCTGTAATTTCAGATGCTGAGTGTCACTGCCTTGAATCAAATAGTTCAGGAGGCCAAACCTCGTGATCATGTCCTAGATGAGTGTCCCTAGCCACTGGGCAATTTATGCTATGAGGGTACTTCTCTCTCCTCTTTCCCCTCTCTCCTCAGCTCTCTGGTAGCTGATGTAACTAACCTCTCTTGCCTACAGTTTCGTCAAAACTGGTGCGTTTCCACAAAAAGTTTCAGTTTCAGCATGACGTCTCTTCTAATAAAAATCCTTTTAAATGTACTATTGCCAATCAGCTTTAGTAATAAAAGAAGTCTACAGTTGAAAAACAAAGGGAAAATTAATACTTGGAGTCATAGAGGTTTTGGGTAATCTTTCCGTCATAAAAAAATAGCAGATGTCTCAATGAATGGCTAAATCTCTGTTGGAACAGAATAAGGTTTCCCTTTCCAATGACCCACTGCTTCTGGAAGGAAGAAAAACAACAACAAAAAAAACAACAACCCACCACCACCAACAACCACCTGCACTGTAATACCAACCATCTGCACTGTTAGGTTGAACTTTTAGTTTCTTGTAAACCAGAAAGGATCAAATAGTTGCACTGCAAGAGAGTGCACACAGGAAAGATTGGCATGATAAACACGTTGCCCAATCTATCTTACTTCCCTTCTTTGGGGTTAGATTCAGGAGCTCTGGCAATGCACCCCAAAGTAATTTAAGAGGGACTATATAACATGGTGTGGGCCCTGCTTCTCCGCCTGAACTCATCAGCCTGGAGGCAGGGGTGGGGGAGCAGTCACTTCCCAACTGATGCACTTCACAGTCTTGTGTACTTGTTTGACTGTGTTAATACGCTGGGCTTTGAGAGGCAGCAGCTGAGTACCTGTGTTTTGCTACCTCTGCTTTGTAAATAGTTCCTTTTAGCAGAGGGTAAGTGAAATTGCTTCTCAAGACACCAGTGGCAAATGATAACCAGAAGTCCTATGTACTGCAGAACAAAGTGCTGCCATTTAGCATCCCAACCTGTTTGATGGTGGAGTTTCTTAAAAATAAAGATGACATCAGTAAAACAAAAGTTGGTGCCCAGGGGATATGTGGGTGTTTAGCACAAAATTCTGAAAAGAGTAGGCAAGATGACAGAAAAGGGTGTGATTAGATGAGCTCATCATATGTACATGTGAGTGTGGGGTGGACTGTGGGGGAAGACAAGTGGAGGGGGTGGAACTGTAATGGAGAACCTGCCAAGAAGATGTCTGGTTTTGGTAGTTTTTGGTGTCCCAAGTAAAAGGCCCAGAGTTTGGTTTGAAGACAGTACTAGACCAGTTGTTTGTGCAGTCGGAGAGCTGTTCCTTCTGAGTCTCAAACTTAGCCTATGAATAAAGAAAGAATCAAACTAAATCTCAAAAGTCTTTAGACTCACTCCTCCTGCACCATTGACCTGTGGGACAAACCACACCACCTTGGTGCTTCAGTCTCCCCACTTTTCAACAGCTTTTCAAAACCTGTAGACTGGAAGAGTTCTGCAAAACAGGGCCTTTAGTAATACTTGGCTAGACCTGTATGTTGGAAGGGACAAGAGGCAGTCCAGACTTCACTCAGTGGATTTGGAGCCAGTCACTCATGAAACTAGAGAACCCAATTGGTCTTATTTCACAGGTACATTAGGAGAAACACTGTTGCACTCCCAATTCTTTGCAATGGTGAGTAGTGGAGGAGAGAGACATGCCTCTGCAGATAGGTAGGGAATTCCTTTTCTTAAGCAAGTTCACTTGGTTTTTTCTACTTGTTAAAAATTCTGGAATTTCTAAATCTCAAAATTTTGCAAAGCCCCAGCTCAAACCTCAGGAATTATTTTCAGTGAAGTGCCCTCAAGGTCAGGAGATCTTTTACACCAGGCATAATCAAAATAGACAAAATGATTCATATAAGCTGGGAAAATCCAAAACAAATTCTGGAGGAAATTTGTTCTAACAATTATTTCTCATTTATATGTTTGAAATATAAAAGTAAACTTTTAGGGTTTGTTAACACATGAAGCAGAGATCTTCCACTTACAGAGTATGAAAGGTAGCTACAAATGTGAGCATGACTTCAGCAGCACCCACTTGAAATACTGTTACCACTACAAAAATAGAGTATGCCACTATAAAGCCTGTAATTAGTCACTGGCTTTTTTACCCAGTGGGCTCAAATCTAGAGCATGAGGGCAAACAAATTTTTAACTTCTGGCTCCAAGTACTTAATCAGTTCACATCATCTCTTTCGATTTAATGACTCAGCCTGCTAGATATTTAGATAAACAACCACCTACAATCCATTAACAAATACCTACAAGAGGCAAAAAGAGGGACAAGTCTAAACAGAGTGGAGAAGGCATTTACCCACACAATCTTGCCTCTGTCTTCATTAATAGTTCTTCCTTCTCCTCCCTCTGTTTTCAAGGAGAGCATTATACAAGGGCTGCCAGGCAGGGGGTGAGCCACCATTGCATCTCCCGTGAGGCCAGGGCCCCTTCCAGGACAGTGCCTCTCCTTCACACGCATACTTGGGGCCTCAACTGACTCCCACACCTGACAGTCTCTCTGGCAGCTGGCTGTGACTCCCCTGGCCCTCCCTTTATCACTCTATTTTCCTATGCTTTTTACTCTCCTAATCACCCTCACCCCTCCCTCCTCTCCTAAGCAGTCCGTATTAAGTCTTGTGCAAACCCCAAATGGTCTCCCCTCACATGCATTGATAACATGTCCCACACCTTTAGCAACTCCTTCTTCACTGCTGTTTGCTTCCACTCACTTGTTGGGTGGATGTCTCCTTGGGCTCACCAGGATTACAGCTGTCCTAGGTCAGTCCTTGGGGAAACCGAAATGATTTGAGCTCCATCCCTGCTCTTGTGCTGCTGTGCTCCCTCATGTATGTGTGTGGTGATGAGCTTTTTATCATGTAAACTACCATAAAGCAACACCAGCCTCAGAAAAAGAGTCAGACCTTCATCCACACCAGGTGTGCATGCATTGTTGGGTGCTCCTGGTTTCCACCCACAGCCTGTAGAGTACGGAAATGGCTGCAAATTTAAAAACCACTCTTCATACTATACATATTGGTCAACACCACTGTACAAGTGAGCACACAGTCTACACCAGATTTATTCACACTGTGAAATTCTTCAGCCTATACTCATTGTGAAACTTCTCTGTCTCTCTCTCCCTGCCTCTCTCAGGAACATTTTGTCAAAAAAGGTTCTGTGAACTCCAGCGAATTGTGGTACTCAACTGTCAGCCATGATGTGAAACATGAACGCCCTGTGATTAACACCAACAATCAGACAGAATATGCATTTATCAATGTGCCCAAGAGGAGGGAAAATACCGTCAGGATGGAAGATCACAGTGAATATGATTATGTCCTGATAAGTTAGACAGGGACACTTTCTCCTCCCAAGTCACTCTCTTACCTGAATGTTTAAGCCAGCAGTATGCAGCCTTACAAAGCACCTTACCTCTGCTGTCATGTCTTCAACGTCTATCTCTTGCTATCAAGCTTACTCATTTAGGACACATCTGCTGGCGGTTTCCAATGAGAGAAATCTGTCCATGAAAAGGTGATCAGAGGAAGAGATGAGGTACAGGACTTGACAATTAATGCAAGAAGCACCAGTAACAACTGCCATGTTTCTCCACAGAAAATTAGGTGCTTCATTACTAGAAACAACAGTTGCTGCATAGTTTTCTGGACTTTAATAGTATTTTTTTAAAAAAAAAAGGAGTCTTATAAAGCTACTGATTGAAACTTCCCTAAAATGTAATAATAATATTCCTTTTGTTGGTTTTGTTTGTTTTCTTTGGGGGGGAATGGGGTGGGAGGAAGGACAGATAGGCTTGTGTTTAAAATGACAGGCATAGAACTTGTGCTAGGTGCACTTATTGATTTCTAAAAGGCTTCTCTGGCCTGCTTGATATGTATCATTATATATAACATGATACAATATACAATTTGGATAAATAACTCATTTCTCAAATTGTCCCCCATGCCCTTTTAATGTAATAGTCTGAAGAATGAAGTCTTAACAAATTCGGAATTAAATCTAAAAAGGTAAAAAACCTAAGGCAAAGCGAAAGTTCCAGACACTTCAAATCACTGCCCCTTAGAAGACTATAAAACTTACGAAGACCCTGATGCTGCATGGGAAGTAACTGCACACCTCTCAGTAGAAGGTTCCCAGGTGTTGGTTTTGTGACACAGCACTTCCAGCTCACTCCTGCTGGAGTCTCAGAATTTGGCTCTCTGCAATGCCAGAACGTAACCTCTCCATAGCCCATCACCCTTCTGCAAGCAGCATTTGTGGACACCTGCAGAGGACTGAAACCTGCTATTCAGCTGTTCACCAGAGCTCATAAAGAGATTATGTGTCTGTGCTCTTGAGTAAGCATTTTTGTTGGTTTGGTCTTTTTTGCTCCCTCCTTTTTTGTATAAAAAACAATTTGGAAGAAAACGTTGAATGGTTTTCCTGGTTTTACATCTTCCTTTGTATGTGATCTCTGGCTGTAGCTCTGGCTTCACAGTCTGGTGCCTTTAATCATCCTGCCAGCAATTTTGGTGCCGGGGGTGGCCCCATGGGCGAATGGTTGCATGCAGCAGTGGACAGACACGCTGTTAGGACAGTGCAGGCAGCACTCCCTGTGTACCACTGTGGGGACAGGCAGCTGAATCTGCCCAAATTTCTACTGGCTGCTGTGGTTACATGGATGACTGCCTGCTGTAGGGTTCTAATGGGCTGATTGTCCAGTCCACAAGCTGAATTACTAGAATTATCTTTTCTGTTCCTTTTTAACTGTGGTTCAGTTGCCACAATCAGAAGAAATAGCTCTTCTAGTTGTATCAGAAAATTGCATCAAAAGAAATTATGGTTCTTACAGCCAGTGCTACATCTTACAGACTAAGATGGAGTCAGAATTAGCCACAAATATGAGAGCCATGTGAACTACTAATTTGGTCCAGGCTGTTTCCCAAGCTCAGTTAGAACTCAAGCCACAACAAGTATGGTTTTGAGTGTACATCTGTGTCAGACAGATGTTTCGTACAGTTCTCTCAGCACTTAGAATTCTGATGGTTATTTGATTTTATTCTGACTCAAAAAAATGAATGACTGGAGCTGCTGAAGAATAAAAACAAACACTTTAAGAGTAAAAATAAATAATTTAATGCATAGTAAAATTGTCATATTACTCCTTAAATAAACCAGTAATATTAGAAAAAGAGAAACAATTTTCCACAACGTATTTCTCAAAATACAAAAGTTTTTGTAAAATAAGTTTCTCTATCCAACAGTACTAACAGTTACACCGGCTATAAACAAATAACAAAAGCTATACTTCACTAACATGGTAGTGAATCCATCACATTCTGTGTTAAGTTAATGCTTATTTTTTAATTTTCATGTTATAGTCAATTACTGGCTATAACTCTCAGACCACACTGGCCTACACGGCTTGCTTCAGGACCTTCCTCTTGGCACTGGTCATCTCATCTGATCTCTTATCAACAAGAACAACTATTTGCTGCCTTATTAAGGCAAATATCTCGCATCTCTTGATTTTTATCTCCACTGCAGGGTCAGGGAATGTAATTATGGTATAGACTAGTTTCTCTTTCAATTTACAAATAAATGTCAAATAACAGTCTTTTTGCAAGTATCAGTGGCTAATTATTAAAGCACACAGCTAATGTGGCCCTTTGAAGATTCCTGATGCATTCAGATGCATTAATGAACAAGACATGTTTCTTCCTTCTTCATTTCTATTTCACATTACAGAACAGGAAAATAGAGCAGATATCACCTTATCCAGGAAGACCGTAGGATGAACAAAGGAATGACAGAGTTGAAGCTCACTTAAGAGGCAAAGGGCTTTTGCGAGTAATTAAAGAAAGTAGGAAGTATATTTAAGTTTCCAGGCTGTTTTGTGAGGAAAGAACGACAGGGAAATGTGAGACATGAAGTTGGCAGGGAGAAAGTGGCAGACCTGAGCATGGGTGGAAGTGAGCAGCAAGGATGAATCTGTGCAGATAGCTTTGGATAGTCCACGAGCAGAAGAAAGGAACCATGTGCAAGACTGCCTTTCAAGCTCATGCAGGAAAACCAGTTTTAATTGTAAGGCAGGACAAAACAGAGAAGCATCAGCCAAGGTATACAATTTTCACCAGAGTGAAATGGATTATTGATGTATTGGGACAATGATAAAAAAGGAGGTAGTGATGTTTATGAGTCCAACTCTGTTGTAAATATACCACAGTTCTCATTTACAATATTGAATTACAGAGAGTATTTACAGGACATGCTTTAGAATTGTTTCTACCAAATGAGTAGCTCCCTACCCTGGGAATACTAACAGATAGGAGAAGCCCATCTCTCCAGAAGTGAGGAAAAGGAGGATTCTTTCCATCGTTACTCTGAAAGTTAAAACAGTAGATTATTAACATTAAAATTAAACTTTAGTTAGATATTTCAGCATATTCCTTCCTGTCCCTTTTGCAATGTGTTTTCTATTAATCCTGTTGATATATAAGGAGCAAAATGATACTGAGAATTAGAACTCATGACTTGTTCCTCTCTTGAGTACCAAGAGTACCAAGGATAATTATGAGGTAAGTACAAATCTTATTTATATACACTGTATGTTGGTGTTAGCCTAGAATTATTCTGAAAGCACTTAAGTGTGGCTCAATAAGTGGGAGGTGGGGGGAAGCAGCTCCATGCATTTTTTTCAGTAAAACTTCAAAGCTCATAGGACTTTCTTACTGACAATTCAGTCAAGACAAATCTAAATATATCAGAAATATTACCTAGTCCCTTATTTGTTGGAATCACTCCCTAGAAAACCTGGAAGAATGAATATTTTGTTCCTTTAAAAGGTATCTCTGTGCATTATAAACTTTCCCAAAAAACTCTAAAAAGGCAAAAATCAGGAGGCTTTTTCATCCTTGGCTGTGAAAGAAAAATCAGAACTTGACTTCCGAATTACTTATCTTGTTTCACTTGGATTGAAACTTTTTTTATAAGCATTCAAATACAAATATACAATGAGGGGAAATAATTTTAGTTATTTGGCTCCCCATTATTGCACACACACATATGAGGAGATTTTCTTTGTATGCATAAAATGCAAGAGGAGACGTGAAAATTTCGGTTGGAGTCTGTAGATAACCGGTCTTTTCCCTACTCCATTTCTCATCAGAGGACTAAACAGCGAATCATAGGTAGTAAGCTAAGCATAAAAAGATTTTCCTGAAAACTGAATATTTTACAATTTTCTTAATACTGTTGTGCAAAATGTATTTCCAAGCTAATCTCAACATTTTTCCAGAAAGTTTTCCCTTCTTTCAAGTAAATACTTCAGAGCTTTGTAAAGAAACAGTCCCTCTTAATGTAGAGTACTTACATGTTAATGTGAGAGAAGTTGGGTCAAGCTTTAACCTGCTACATTCAGATGTCTCAGGATTAAAAGCCTCATCTTCATCATAAATATTCTGTCGTAGAACGTTTCTTATAAAATCTGGGTTCATTGTATTTTCCATAAACCCCTCTGTCAATGGTGGCACAGAAAACTCTAGCTGATAAAATACAGTGGAGCTTTCATTACTGAAAAACAAAGAAAAAGTCAAGTATGAATGCCTTCAAGCTTGAAGCTTTCTGTTGCCTCTTCAAGGCAGGCCTGAATGATTTTTTTCTTCTTCCCACCACTGCTACTCCTCTGTCCCCATCAGTCTTTGGTGGCTGAGCTTCTCCTTCCCATGTAACCATCTCCCACCCAGACTAGCCTAGCCTAGCCTCCATTCTTCCACCTGCTGCCTCTGACCTTTGCTCCACCAGTCTCTCTAACATGCTGCTGCTTTGAGATGTGCTCCTACTGTCCAAAGTAAAGTGAAGAAACATGATCCAAGCAAACCAGCATTGCAATATTACTGTTTTGGTTGTTGTGACTTTTATGTCCCTGTTGGTTTAGCTCTTTTGGCAACAAAACAGTTTTCTCCACTCCCCAAGCTCCCCCAACATGAACCCTGTTTTATTTATCTATTTAAGCCTATTTAAGACATGTCAATCTCACGTGGTTCCAGCAGTTCATTTTCCTTTTAATAAATAATAAATGTTTATTAAGGGCTGCATTTGGAACCAAAGATAGCAGAAGTGATACTTAACAGCAAGAAAATGTTACTGTCATTACACATAATTAGCAGCATTTGCCATTTACACCAGGGGATATTTCAACCAGTTTTCACTACCTGTTTTTGTAACTTTCCCTCAAACATCTTATTTTTCACAGATTTAAATATTGTGTATATTTACACAGGCACATGTATTTCTCAATAAAAGCTTGGAAACTTCAAATAATTTTGGTGAAAGAAATTGCTTACCTGAAATGAACTACCTGAGCTGACCTAAAGTAACGTCCGAGAGCTGGAGATGAACTATAGACATCTGTTAACTTGGAAAGAAAAAAAAGATAAAACAAAAAAATATGTATTTCATTCATTCTTTTCCCCCTAAAAGGAAGTACATTCTTACAAGGCGTTTTAAGGGGCTTAAGCATAGATGCTGAAGGTCAAATATCAGTAAATATCTGCCCTGGAAAAGGTACACAATCCTTTTCAGCTTGACAGATAAGTTAATCTGTGAGTTTGGCTAATTACTATATTAATTTATTACTATATGACCTTATCACAATGGAGGCATTCGAGGGTGAAATAAAAGTACATGCTCATGTTACTATTTGCAATTTATGCTGTTTGGCTTGGGTTTTTATCAGTATCAAAACCACCTTCTACTTTTACTTGATGGAGGGAAGAATCCCTGTATTGACACTCTCTTTCCACAGTAAGTCAAACTCAGGACTTCTATGCCTGAGGAGCTTATTTCAGCTGTAACTCAGAGCCATGATGGCTCAATGGAAATGGCAGCTATAAACCCAAACTATAATTGTGTATTTACAAAAGAATGCAACACACAGGATTTTTAGCTGTCACTGGGCTTTCGTGACTTCACAGACCCCTTCTAATCTAAATTATTTAGTAATTCTATAAAAAGGTAAAGACTACGTCCCAACCTTTACTGAAATTTAGGAAAAAGAAATCAGGGTGTTGTGGTTTGGTTTTTATTTTAAATCAATGTGAATGTCCTGTGTGCTTACAGACACTTCCTTTTCCTAGGTCAGGACTTAAAATTATACTAGAAGAAGTAGAACTCAGATTTTTTCTGGACTTAAAAATGACTGAGTTGCTACACAGAGAAACAAACTCCTTAAAAAAGAAAACACTGAATCTATTTTATAAGCAGAATCAGCTTTGCCAAGAACCACATCAACACATACCTTCTTAGTAATGTTTTCAGAGGAAAGATGTGGAAGACCACACATTAATTCCAATGTTCCTGAAAAATTGTGGTAATTTCCATTATTTAGCAGTGCATCAGAATCCCAGTAGTCATCCTCATCTGTGTAAACATCTAATATTCAAAAGGAGATAGAAAAGGAAGGAAAAATTCACAGTTAGTGGAAGCATTGAAAAAGATTTTCTTAGCTTTCTTCAGGGTGGCTTTGTCACAAATTTCCTAGATAATGACTGTCTAGGAGTAACAGAAAGAAAGGGCAAGTCATATGAAGAAAAGCGACAGCACATTGAGGTCAATCACCCACCCCCATTAGCGAAAGTCATCTGTCTGGGGAGCCTGACAGGCACTGACACCACCTGAGGGGACATAGATGATCCATTGCATTAGTTGCAATGTCACAAACATCATGTCCATCCTCATCCCCAACCCTGTTCTCGTAACGTTTTCTCACTTAGCTAACAAACTGGAATTGTCATCTGATCAGGATTCCAGTTGCTTGATGCCTACTGAACAAAAAGCACACATCCACTCCTCAACACACCACCCTCTGCAGTCAGCATCCCAGCCCCTTCAGCAGTTGACAGAAGGACATTAAAGAATGCTGCTGTTCCGTTTGTGTTACAGTAGATTGCACGTATTGTACATTTTTATTAAAGGACAAACCAAGAGTGAGATACTTACTAGAATAAAGAATTAGGCTGATGAGAATGACCAGGAAGAATACTAGAAAAATTGTAATTATAACCATCCATAGTTTACACTTCCAGAAAACTACATTGCCACATGATTTCCAGTGATCTATCTCCTAGTTACAAAAGGAAGAGGAATGTTGATTAATGAAATACAGTGTGAAAAATATATTTAAGCAGATCTCTACTGTAATGCTTAGATACAGAAAACTCCACATAGATAAGAGAGTCTCACTGGTAAGCTATACCCTATACCAGGGGTTTCCACAGTAAGTACTGCTGCAGGTGGGAGCAGAATGCAAAGGACATTCACAGAAAGGGTATTTCTTGGAGGAGAGAAATTGTGTTCCTTATTTGTGAGGAATTTCCAATTCCTGAATTGCCCATTAAGCTGAGGTGCTTCACAGGTGTTTTCATGGCTTCTTTTTTGTTGTTTTGTTTGTTTGTTTGTTTGATGTAATTAAAAAACCAAACCAAACCAATTTGATATGTATTTCTGTGTATTTCTGCAAGCTCTCCTTTTACATTTGCCACCCCTGCCAACCAAAAAAGTGTCTGTGGAGGAATTTCCAGAATCATTCACCTCTGCAGTGTTGATGGCATCAGTCTGCATAGTTCCTAGGTGTCAGCACCCAAAGCAAATGGACTGTTCTTCATGAGATATTATTAAATTAAAAAACATTTTTTAAAAATTGAGACTTTTACAGGCAACTCCCTTTTTCTTCAGATTATTGGAAACTTGAAGGCTATTGAGTATATTTAACAGAATACTTATTCCAAATCTTGCCTCTTCTAGGAGATCACAAGGAAATTCTCATCAAAACTATGGTTCATAAATGTATGTTCATATAGGAAAGAAAGGACAATACTGGCCTTTCACTTCATTTTTAATAAGATTTAAGACCGTGGCAGAAATTATTTTTTTAATTAGTCACCCTAGAGTACTGAAGAAAAAACAAACCAAAACCAAACCAAACCAAAACCCAAAACAAACCAAAACCAAACCAAAACAAAACCCAAACCAAACCAAACCAAACTAAACCAAACCAAACCAAAAAACAACCAAACAAAACAAAAACAACAAAAAAAAACCCCAACTAACCAAACCAAAACAAACAAAAAACTTAGGTGACAACAAACCAAAATAGCCTCCATTTTATTCCATAGCCAGAAGACCGAAGGAGGAGCACGAAATCATAAGTAAACCATTCTGCCTTTTTAATTCTTCTTCATCATCATCATCCTCTACAAACCCAGTGGTAAACTCCATGTCCTTTTTGACATCAGTACCAGGCAAGGAAAAACACGTGCTGTAGCTTGTGTGGGCCACACGTGCAGGCTGGCAGGAACCAGCTGCTAGCTAGAGGCACTAACCCAGGTTACTTTCCTTTACCTTTTGAACTTTCTAAGAAACCAGCATAATAGAAAGCCTTTCACTGAATTTAACTGACATCCACCAGCTGGCTTAAAGATTCTTCAACTGTGGCAGATGAACAGAGAGAGAAAACATACCCACAGAAAGACCTTACAAGAGTTGTGTCTCCAGGAGTAGGGGCAGAGAAAGGGAAAGAAATCTTTGCAGGCATCCCTTCATGTAGAACTTCACTTTAGTGGAGATTGAAGGGCAAAGGCTGAATGCAGTTTTGCTTACAACATGCTTTCAGGTGTGTTCATATTTACAAATCTATTTTGATTTGATTTTTAAAATGTATTATGAGAATGAAGCTTCAGCTTAATGCTGGACACTACTGCTGCATTTTGTATCTGAAAAAATATAATAATCTAGTAACTACTGCCTAAAGTACAACTGTGAAATCAGACATAGTAATATCAATTGAGACAGTTACCAAGCCCAAGCTTCAACAGAGCCACATGTTTAGACTATCATAAAAGTGTAACTTTTAATCATGCATAGCAAGCTGCCTTGATCTTAAGCAAACAATCAGCTCTGTACCTATACCCTACCAGCCAGGCCAACACCCTCTGGACATTGCCCGTATACATTATAAGACTGTTGGGAGGGAGCAGAAGCAGAGAAAACTCTCCCCTGTAGGCAGGGCAGCTCTTCTGATTAACCTGCCACCTGAGCACAAGGCAGAGCATGATAATTTTCCAGGGGTCCGTATAGG
This sequence comes from Jacana jacana, assembly GCA_013400555.1. Lineage (NCBI taxonomy): Eukaryota > Metazoa > Chordata > Aves > Charadriiformes > Jacanidae > Jacana > Jacana jacana. The sequence continues at coordinate 7,959 of VZTM01003934.1, read as the reverse complement.
AGAGGAAACCAGCTACCAGAATCAGCAGAAACAGAACCCAAATGAAAACTCCATTCTGGAAAGGGACAGACTAAACTGAAACTTGAAGGTAAAGTTTCTCAAGACAGCTGAGTGGATCTAGCTCACCCCTGCCTCTTTTCCACCCTCTTCTGTTCCTCTTTGCACCTCCCTAGAGTTTCTCTGACCCTGCAGAAAGCTGTTTCATTTTACCAGACCAGAGAAGAAGTAACTGCGCCCCAACATAGTAGAGTAAATGGGAGGGGTGTTGCCTAGCCAGTGAAATAAATCAGCCCACAGAGCTGATCAGCAGGGCTCACACAAGCACGCAGTCACTGTTGCACAGGCAGGAGCGGGAAGGGAGGGGTGGATGACTAATGACCAAACTCTCAGACAGTTTAGTTATTCCTACAGAAAAGGGGGAAACATCTTCACTCTGCCACAGATATTCCCTCTGCTCTTGAGTCAGTAATGAAACAATCACCTGTGAGTATATGCAACTTCTCTGGCAGTGAAGATGACTTCCACAGCTTTAAGCTAAACGCTGGGAGCAATCTCCCTCAGGACTTACATGCTGGTCTTAACTGAGACTTTGGAGCACTCTATTCATACAAATTCATAATTGTTAGCAATTGTAAATTAATCAAAAGATTAAAAAAATGAGAGACTCCATCAGGGTCTGTTGCAGGACATTCTATTTTATTTTGGCAGTGCTGTTATCTGATCAATTTTTTCTGAAAGAAGGCCTGCTTTTATTACGGGTTTCAACTCGTCGCCTTTCTGACTTTGAGCCCAATCCCACTGAGAGCACAGGAAAAGAGAAAGCAAAATGCAGAGTGCCAATTACAACTTCGTTTCCTAAATTAAACTTCACAGACAGTCAAACACAAAAAATAAAAAAAGCTTAAAAACCAGCTCATTAGAATATTTAATTGAGAAGAGGAAATTAAGTATGTTTAACAGGTTTTCAGCCTTTACTTTCAAGTGACTAACCTTTCCCTCTCCCTCAAACAGCACATTAAACCACCTTCAAACCTAACAAAGTGTCATTTAACTTGCTGTTTAATATTTTCCCCAACAGCAAGCATCTAATGACCCAGTGAAATTCCTACCTTTCCTGTTTGAGCATTTAGAGGCTTTCCATGGTCAGCCTCATATTCCTCCGCGTTATCTTCTCGTAATTCAATAACCTCGTGCTCCTGACTTGAGCTTTGCTGTTTCATAGCTGCTGTGTCTCGAGCTGCTCGAAGACCTCTGACTCTGAAGCAAGCACGGAGGCAACTCATTTCCTTCTGTTTTCAGCTGCAGTTATGGTCAGTAGTAGTTCTGGTACAAGGCTGGAGATGGCAACAGGGAGAGTTGGGATAGCTTTCACAGGAGTGATCTCAAAACACTGATAAATAAGGGGAATTCCTTGGAAGGACAAATAATGACGTCCTCTGTGCTGGCTCCAGAGAAACAGGAGGTGGAGGAAGTATCGATTTGCCTAGTTGTCAGAACTACAGTCCTCAGCTGTGCAATACTAGGTTTTCCAGTTTGTCTGCCTTACTGGACCAGCCCTTGACAAGCTTGTGACTAAACGTTCAGCAACGTTGTCATCTGCTGAGGCAATTTTGAAAAAAAGCGGACTGCTTTCACTGCTGCTGCCAGCTGAAACAGTAAAATGTCATTGCTGATTTCTGTGCAGCTAAACTAACAAATGCGGTTCTGAACAGCACAAACTGAGAAAAGGAGCACAAAGGTAATGTTCAGTTAGACTGTGAAGGGAACTTATAACATCCATCAATGCTTTTTATTTTAGTCTCCCTGTATAGCCAATAAATGAACACTACTAACCTTTGTGCTGTGAATTGTTCTCTCTTTAGCTTGTTAGGCAGTCTAAAATCATGTCTGGTGTTAAGGAACCGTTTATGTCTATTCTCATATTAACCAACCTAAACCTGAGAAGCTGCTTCCATGTAAAAAAACAAATGGACAAATGTAAAGAGAAGAAGAAGATAACTTCAATTCCAGCCTTTGTTCGACAGGACATGCTTTTATGAAGGAAATGATGGTGGGTGTTGAGATCTGGTTGGCTTTATCTTCCCACATGTACTCTCCCGTGCTTCTTAGAGTGAGTCATGACAATTTATTGCAGCCAGAGGCTGATTCCTATCCCCAGCTCTCCAGTGTCTTTCATGCTACCTCCTCTCATTTCTCCTGCTCTGACTCCATCATCATGTTCATTCTTCCCCCACACAGAGCACCTCTCTGCCCTCTGGATCAAAGGGGTTGGACAGGCAGGCAGCCAGCAGCAGCATTCTTTCCCATTCTCTTGTCCCAGCACAGAGAGGACAGTAGATTAAGAGGAAAACAAAGCCTATTTCTCTAGCTCCCTCCCTTGCTGGCTGAACATCCACTCACAGCACTGCACCTTTTCTTGCCAATACTGAGGATGCTTTTACTCTCCCCAGATTTTCTCATTGTGCAACTCATCTGGATACTGATGCCTGGAGCATTCCCAGGGATTCAGATTTCTGATGTCATGACACAGACTTCCATACAAATGCACTCCATTGAGCTGAATACATGGCGTGATTTCATTCAATGAATAAAAAGAAATACAAATTGCATACCCCACCTTTTGGTTCTGGACAATCCTTAAAACTCCACAGGACTGAGGATGAAGCTAAGCAGTCGTCAAGAACAAAACATGTGTCTGGATCCACAAGATTTTACCTGGGCCATCTTCACTAGAAAAAAATCTTTACTTGATGGTTCTTGGCAATCCTTGCTGGAGATTAACCAATTCTTGCTGGAGATTAACGTCATTTATTTCATTTTCACTCACATCAAGAGACCGTACCTTCTTACTGAATAGTCTGAAACCAAAACAGTTTTTATAATCCAAATGAGTTAATGATTATGGATCTCACTCTGGAAAAGGGCAAAGTCCTTTTGTTTACAACTGAGGAAGTAGCTCCTTACAAATTCTGCAGTTTCTTTAGTCTGGTTGATCCGACTCCCACACTTGGTGTCTTTCTTGCATATGAAGCAACTGACCTCTTCTGACATGTGGAGCTGAGAAACTCTTTAATAAAATAGGAAGTCAGTGACTAATCTGAACTTTCTGGCCCAGGCTTTTATCCAAATATGAAGAGCAAGAAAACTTCTTTCTTCCGTAGTCAAGACATCTCTGGTTTCGATATAAGGAAAAGAAACTTGTGCCCTTAAATATATGCTTTAGTAAAATGGGCAAGTTAGGCTCAGCTTTTCAAAAAACTCCAAGATACAAATACAGTTCTGATTGCACCTGGGGATTATAGTTTCAGAGGCACAGTCAAACAAATAAAACATAGCTACTTGCATTTTTAGCATGTGTTTATTGAAAAGGAAGATGTGAATGAATGACTAGCCTTTAAAGATAATTGCTTCCCTAAAACATAGAGTTTGAGTATAGCTTATACAAGCGTCGGAGAGGGGGAACATCCAACACTAGCACAAGAAAGGAAGGAAAAGTGCTATCAGTGCTAGATGAAGGAATTGCACTGTGTGAAGGTTACAGTGCTAGCTCATTCTTGTGTTTTCCCCACATGCTTTGAAGGTGTGCCTAAAACTAAACAAGGATCACATATTTGTGTACTGTAGCATGTAACTGTGCTGTATGGACAGCAATGACTGATATTCAAAATGCCAGCTTCAATTTTTTTTTTTTTTTAATGCATTGAAGGTGAAAGCTAAACACTTAAAATACTGAGCACAATTTTAAGACCATCTAGAAAGACCATCCTTTCATTCAGTTATGAAAGTGAATGCCAGCATGCTAAAGTCCCCCAAACAGCTTTAAAAAGGTTCCATCGCCTAGATTTGGACTGATCGGCTCATCAGGAGATCATAATTACCAAAGCTAAATTTACTGCTAGGGTTAAATGAATGTGGTCATCATTTCTTCTTCTACTTTCTTTGAGTTCAAGGATACATCCTACCACATAAATCCCATTTCTTTGTATGTCCCTTTTAATTTCGTGTGGTCACAGCCCAGAGTGAGATACAAAACAAAAATTCTGACTTTTGCTGCAAACCACGGACAACAGGAAAAGAAGTGTGAATCCACCAGGAGCACACTAAAATTCAAAAAGCATCCCACAGCCAGAGCTGGGGAAATACACTTGTAATCAGACCCTACAATTATGTTCAAATTATAAAAAGAATATAAGAAAATACCAAAGGTTTTTTAAAAGTAATTAAAGGTGAGTATTTCTTTCCTCTTATTTAAACATCATCCCAAATAATCTAAATTATGCTTTTCCAGTTCTTTAATGAAAGTTTCTTGCATCCTAACACTTGTGAGCTATGTATCTGACACTTTTAGAATACAGGATACAGCCCAGAAGCCCAGAAAGGAACGGTCTTGTAACAACAACGTAACTAGAGACTGAATTAATCTCATTTTTGTACACTACACAGATTACAGTAGTTGTATTTTCAAGAAACATAATCATTTATGTTTAGAATCCTGTAACATCTCTAATGTAATATATATGAGTTGAGTATATACAGGATGTGGCCAGCCATGAATATGCAGACATGTGTATGTGGAAACATATATAGATATATATCCAGCAACAGAGTGGGAAGGAGGGGAGAAAAGTTGCAAAAGAGAGATTCGGCTGGATTTTTGTTGCAGGTTCTAATCCATTTTATTTTGGTTTTAAGGCAGTGCTGTTCCTGCTACTCAGGATAAGGAAGATGAATCCATAAGGAATCTGAAGTATCTCTGAATCTGAGTAGTTACTGCTAGGTGAATTAACAAATGATAGCTTCTTCATTAAGAAAATGCATTCTTTTACAAAGAAACAGTCAACAAGGCTTTCCATGTTATGTCAACAGTCAGACATGAGCGACCACTGTAGGAAACAGCTTTTGTGAGAGAGATGATCTGCATTTTCTCCTTCACACATCAGTTTGTATTCTGACGAATCCAATCATAAAGAGCTGTCACTTTAGTGTATACACCAGGACGATTGCGCCGAGCACATCCTTCACCCCAGCTCACAATGCCGGCCAGGTACCACCTATTTCCCTTTCCTGTGCAGGCCAAGGGACCTCCGGAATCTCCCTAAAACGAAGAGAGTTCAGTCATTAGTGGACGCGGATGCACACACATACACACAGAGATCAGTGTAATAAAATCTATGTTATTTCAGTACAGTAAATACCTGCCCCTCTCTTTCTCAAATGACAATTTAATATTAGAATCTCATTCCTGGATAGAATGTCAAATGTATTCAATTCATTCTAACTTACAGAAGTAGCACAGTAATCAATATAAAACAATGGAAAGAAGCTCAAAAAATTCCTCATTGCTAATGTCCCATTACAGGATTCATAAAGCAACTGATCCTAGGTTGAATGGGGAGAGAAGAATACTGGGACGGAAAATGGGAATTCTGCTACCATCTGACCATGAAGTGTTCACAGGTAGAAGGTATAACTCTTATACTGTGTACTAAATAGGAACAGAAAGATACCACACACCCCAACCAAAAAAACCAGACAAAACAAATGAACAAACAAAAAGCTAAACAAAACAAACCCAAAATCAAAAATCAAACCAGTCACAATTAAGTGTTATCAGCAATTTCATAGTCAAGACTGTGTCTATGTTCATAGAGAGAGAGGAAGGAACAAAGATTAATGAATTTATAAATAAGAACTAGCTTCGCAAAGGCAACATTCAGGTCTGTGCAGCAAGAAAAGTAAAAATTTCTATTTGGTCCAGTTCACAGGATTAAAATGCATTTAGGCGTACAAATACTTTGCATCCTTCACTGTTTTAACCTTGTATGCCTACTGGGAACAGACCAGTTCATAGAACTTTGAGTAGTTATTAATGCAACTCATCTCCGCAGCTGTTCCTTCTGCATACAAGGCAGTCAGCAGCCTCCAAGTTGACCCTGGGGTTTGTTTGCTGCCCCCAGTTGGAACCGAAACATGGAAGAGGTCAGAAGAAAACAATATACCGAGAAAAGAGTAATAGAAAGCTTTCATCATCCCACCAAACAAAATCTTCTCATCTAGCGATGAGAAAAGGAAGCAGAACAGTTCTTCCTCTCTTTGCTGTCATACTGGCAATTTTGACAATTCAAGAGGCTGATCTTAAAGGGACTTGAGAAAGGACACTATGTAGTCTGGCTTACTCTAAAAGACCAAAGCCAGTTCTGAAAGACCAAAGGGGCTGTATGCCAGAGGAGAGAGGAAGAATCCTAAAAAGAGGTACAAAGACCAAAAGACATCCTCGTGTCTGAAAGAGTAAATATGTTATTTCTCTCTTTAAGTATCACATCATCTAAAGTTGAAAGGTGTTTGAAAGCTTCACATAACCTGTGCAGTACATGCACGGCTTATATGCCCATGGAGAAATTAAACAGATCAGGATTCCCACAAGTCTGGAACTGTAGTAAAAGGGTTTCAGATTCTGTGGCTATTTCCTGAACTACCAACATCATTCCTCTCTAGCAATGCAGAAGAAATATTCTAGTGACAGAAAAAGCAAAGACTGATCCCTCAAACTAAGAACTTAAAGGCCCAGAGGTATTTCATAGCAGGGCTCAAATAAAATATATCATGTTGGAAAAAGGATTGACAAGTATGGCATATAGCTGAATCAGTTAAAATGTCCATCATGTTCAAGGGCGTTTCTGAAGCAGCACATTCTTTTGAGGAACATCAAGCCTCCAAACCAACATGTTTTGCAAAACTGTTCCAAGGTCTAAGGTTATACATAAACTGCACATAAAGTTAACAAAAATAATAATTCATTGGATTAGAATTTAGAGAGTGCAAGAAGATCCTGCAAATAGTCTATCCTGTATAAAAAAACTTCCACTCACTACAAGCTGTGATCTTGCAAAAATTTATCCTATTGCATTAAAATGGTAAAATTTATATATTACACACACAAAAAAAATCTATCAAATTACCACAGTTTAGAATCAGTAACATATTTCTCCCCCTTCACAGAGTAACTGGTATAATAACCATATTTGTAATTTTGAAAGTGCATATTATTCATAAATTTGGATACTGATAAAGTACAAAACTAGTCTAATATCTGAAGGTAAAAAAGGCAGAGTCATGACATCTGAAGTACGTCCAAAGAGCAGTTTCTGATTGCCTATGCAAATAAACTATGTTATATAATTTATGATACCCTGGTGTAATCAAAACTTGTAATTATACACATGTACGTACATTTGAAACTAAAAGGTTGCATTGCATTTACCAAACCTACCTTACCTTTGCCTTTTGCATTTCTTTTATAACTGTAAAAATACATTACTCATCATACTGTTAGAGTATTTTATTAATCTCACACTCAGACATCAAAAAAGGAAAAAAATGAATAAGAACAGCAAAAATCACAGATGGACCTTACTTCATTTGCTTGATCCTTATGTCTCTGTTGTTTTATAGGAAACTTAACTGTTGAAGATGAAAAAGAATTCTTTTCAACACATTTTACTCCTTGTCTTTGCAAAGCAACATTTTTCAAGAGATTCAGAGATTATCTATGCTGAATTTCCTTCCTTATTTTGGAGGGCCTTTAACTGCCATGTTAAATTAACTGTACAATCAAGTCATCTCAGTCTATTACTAAGAAAAAATCCTGACACTATCAAGTCTGAACAGTTTTCCAATGAAAGCAAATATTCCTTAGCATTTTCTCTCCAAGTTCCAAATTACCTGGCATGCATCAACACCACCATTAAGATTCCCAGCACACAGCATACGTGATGTAATAAGATCATCATACAGCTTGTTGCACACACTTCGGTTAATTATTCTCACTTGAGCTTCCTGCAATGTTTTGGCAAGATGGCCTAGAAAAAAATAGTGTTGCAGATGTTATGGTGGTACATGGTACAGATTTCTAACAGAGATACCACTTGTCAAAGGAAAAGAGGATTGCTCCAAACTCAA
>VZTM01003932.1:0-82037 GCA_013400555.1 Jacana jacana | reverse complement strand
CAGTATTAATACTCTTGCTCTCTCTCTGCTAAGACAAGTATAGGAGGACTTCTCAGCTCCTGGAACTGGCTGCATGGCCCAGGAACTCTCCAAGATTCACATGCAAACTAAGCCACTCCGTTGAGTTTTCTGTGTAAGCCACAAAACAGATCTGAAAATTCACTGGCACAACCCCATGGTGTCAGCAGCTGGGACGTGATATGAGAACACATCAGGTGCTGACCAATAAACTTCTTCAGAGGTCTTCAAGCATAGTGGTAGAAAGTCAAGAAAGTCTTAGAGGAACGTAGCACTCCCCTTGCCTCTCAAACCCCAAAGTTATCCTCTCTTATCCATTATCTCCTGAGGAAGAGTTAATTCGGAAGGCAGAATTAATCTTGCTCATTCTTGATGATGATTAGTCAATATGAGCACAGATATAAGACCTTTGAAGAGATAGCATGTCTGTGGGTATGTGTTTAGATTCACTTATTACTGAATCACCCCAAGCTTACTCACTTTCTGCCACAATACCTCTTAGAGTAAAAGAGGATGCACAGATATTTTTTTCCTCTCATTGAGTTTACTTAGACTATCTTCAGAGTCTAGAAAGAAGGAACTGAAGACAGAGTAATAGGCCTGAGAAAGCAGGAGCAAGCCAGGAGCAGGAAAGATAAAGAGATCTTTGCTCATGGGGCAAGATTCATATGCAGTGGCCAGTCTCACAAGTTATTCCTCTAAAGGATGATTATCATCATAGAATTATAGAACGGTTAGAGTTGGAAGGGACATTAAAGACCAGCTAGTTCCATCCTTCCTGCCATGGACAGAGATGCCTTCCACCAGACCCTTGCAGCAGGGAACTGAAACCAGAGGAGAGGTGTACCTGTTGCTGAGATGAGGAAGGAAATGGTTTTAGTATGAGAAGGTCAGCAGCAGGACCTGTGTGCTGCTTCACTGTAGGTTACTAATACCTGGGATGCTGCATGGAAAGAACAAACCTGCCTGAAGGGTGGTCTGTTTCTCCTAGTTTATTAAATGAAGAAAATATAAAACGTTCTGATAAAATAGGAAAATAGTTTCATTTGAAGAGTTAGCAAAGGTTATGTGAATGCAAAATAAATCGTTTATATTACCTTTTTTTTTTTAATATTCACAACAGTTCAAACTTAATTTGTGATGTATAATTAACTTCCTTCCTCTTAATCTAATACATTGGCTTAACCATTTTTTTTGGAAGACTGGTTAATTAATAAATCTGTCTCAGCTGATAATTTGCCTGACTAGCTTTGAGAATGCGTTTGGGCACATTTTCCTGTGCTGTGCCAACACATGCTTGCCAGCATTTTGAAATTTCTGGACATAATCCACTGCCAGTTTCTATTCTGATGTAAGGTTGGAAACAAAGAACCAAACTCACAATACAGGTATATAGATTCGGGAATAAAGAGGACACCGTTAATTGTTTGACTTGAGAAATACTGGAGAGCAACGAGTCTCTCACCTTAAATAGTATGAAAAAGTAAAAAGCAGGTTAGGAAAAAAAACATATGTGGACAAAAAAAAGTATGCTCCTGGAATTATTTCACATAACATCCTATTTCATCAAAAGTTGTTGGAAAGTTGGTCTTTTCAGTACCTGTGACATAGCTATAGGCAGCTAGGTAAATAATGAAAGATTATCAGAATTAGAGACACTAATGTTAGTAAAATCATTCACCAGAAGCCATGAAATGTGTGTTTTATTAAAGGGCAATGCTGTATTTGGTATTATATTGAACATCAAGATCAAACTGAAGTCACATCATAACTCCTTTGATTGAACTTGTGTGTTGCANTCACATCATAACTCCTTTGATTGAACTTGTGTTGCAGCAGCACAAAGAGACTGCCCAGAGGCTGCCCTCAGCATCTGGGCTGGTTGTATGTGTTGCTACATAACTCATACTGACACGGTCTCCCTTCCGAGGAGCTTGCAGTGCAGAAAAGGGATTCATGGTTTTAAAATAGAGGTTTCAATCTCAAGTTGATATTTTAAGCCAGTCACAACTCCACTTCTCTACTTATAATCCTGCTTTCCCGTCTGTCCTCTGAATTAACGATGAAATTTAAATTATTTTTATACATCAGTATAATACAACAGTTTTTTAATATTATTTTGAATTTTGAAAATTTAAATAGATTTATTATATGGATGCTGTAAAACAAGTCTATATTTATTCAGGTGATGTTATGTCCCCTGTATCCAAGTACATTTGAATTGTGTTCTATATTTTACTGGTTAGATCAGACTTCGGTGGCTAAAGAGTAAAACACTAATATTCATTAGGAAAATTTGTTTTTACCATATGATTTGTTTAAATGAAAATGCCTTAGAAATCTCATGAGCTACCCTGATTACAGATGAAGAAGAGAACCTCTGCATTGGGACAAAAAACAATTTTAATTCCAGTTTTAAGGGAGAAAAAAAGCCAAAGCAGCAAGGAAAGAAAAAAGCTTTAGGAGCTATAGGAGCAATCTGGAGCTACCCAGGACCAATTCAGTGACAAGTGGATGCTCGACTCCAAGCAACATTTCTTAAAGTTCTTACTAAATAGCAGGCTTGTAAAGTCACATCCAAGCATCTAAGTGACATGACTTCCAAACATGTCAACCATCATCAGGTTAGTGCTGCTAAAATCAGGCCTGCTAATTAAAAAACTGAGTTGGGTAACAGCATCACAGCATCACTTCAAAATAAGATGATTTTAAGAGTCTAACTTCAGCAGCCACTGAAAAAAAACAACAAAACAACAAAAAAAACCCCAAACCCCAACCAAAACCAAATAAAAAACACCCCCAAAACCTAACTAGAAAATCTTGGTTTGGCATCATAAAGCATGAATCCTGACACTTCCAGGATTTAAAGGTGAATTTACTTTAGATCATGCAAAGTTAGGTATTACTTTCAACAAGTTTGACTTTAAAACCATGTCTAGAGTCCTTCTTCACTCTTCCAGTGTGCCTTCCCCAGCTAACTTGCTAACCTTTTGCACATGGTAAGCAGAATATTTTTCTGGGCTTTAGAAATAATTTCACTGACTTTGAGTGTTCTTAAAATGTGGAGAACTTGCTTGGTTCATTTTTGTAGTTCATTCTCTTAACTAAAAATAAAAATCTGGGCTGACCTTTCACATTTCTACAGTGTTAGTAAGACACAAAGATATATGCATTTTACCTTTAGATATCAGTTGCAGCTACAGTTTCCCATCTTGCCTCAAAATAAACTATTTTCTGAATGGCAGTGCTTCTTTATGCATGCCACAGAAGTTCTGTCTTCACAGGTGGAGGGCATGCAGGGACACATACCACTTAAGAACTGTAGAAATAAAGGATATGACAGCAAAGATAAGGTCTGTGTATAAGCTTGAAAAGCTCAACATTCATGATAAGGTAAATTGGATTTTTTAGATAAATATTCATATATATATATATATTAATATATATCTTTGAAGTCCATGATCAGCCCCAAAAGAGACAGGAATGTACGTCTAAACTCATACAAGCAACCTCATCATCTCTATTTAAATATATTCTATTAAAACATCCATGGAGGCAAAATCCTGAGCAATGTTATCCAGACTTACTGCTTTCAGTACCCAATGGCAAGTAAACTCCTGAAGCATAGCATTCTCATCCTAGGTTTACTTTCAATTATTTTTTCTACTCTTGCCAGGAGAATGTGATTGAAAGTCACATTCCCATCTTGATTCAAGCAAGGTCTTGGTTGTCAAACAACCAGCATAAACTCTGCATCTGGATCCTTCTCCCTGAAAGCTGCTGAGCAGGATGGACAGATAAGAGGGTGCTGAAGGCATGAATTGGTGAAGACAATGGGTATGAGGAGGACTGTGCATTAGGAGTGGCACTAGACCCACTGGCACAATTCCTTTGCCTAACTCTGAATAGCAGCTGAGAAGAGACATTTTGAGGTTTTTTTCACGTGTGGGTTTAAGAAGGCAGGGCATTTTAATGAGGCTTTTCCTATCCTACTCTCCATTGGTTAGCAAGACATACCTCAGAAAAGACTCTTTGTCAGTCTTAGCACTTCATAGATACTCACGCATTCATTTCTGGTTTTAATTAGCAATGAAATACCAGATTAGGCTATCTGGCATGGTGCCCTGTCCCACCTCTACTTCTACCATAATTTGAGAATATCTCTTCCTTCCATCCTACATTCTCTCTGGCTGTCTGTTTCCACCTGCAAGTCATGTGAGAAAGAGTGAGACAGACAGACGTGCCTGCTCTCACTGCAGTGGAGCTAGAGGAGAAGTAGCAGGAATTCTGCTGGGCAGATGGGGCTGATAATGCCTTCACAGGTGGTGGGAAGAGACCTAATCCCTTAACTGCCCCTTCTTCCTGGGAAAAAAGGAAGGATGAATAAGAGAAAGGAAAGCAGTATCTTTCCTTCTAGCCCTTAGAGCAACTTGAATTAATGGAGTATGCTTGGAGGTGATTACAGAAATCCCAACACAAGCTTTAGATAGCAATGACCAAGTATTTGTATACCCTGCCACAGGGCACGGTCAGTGGTCAGCAGTCTTCATCTGCTGCCTTTGCTGAGGCTCAGGGAGCATTTACACTTCTACAGGCACTAACAAATCAGCTGTCATGACACTCCTGGGAGTGTGATCATTTCTTTCCAACTGACTCTATAGAGCAGGTATGTGAGCCACAAGCAAAGCAAGCAGTTTCTTGTCTAATCTGATAGCTCGGCAGTGATTGCTGTGTGAATTGCATGACTAATAGCACAAAGACATTCTGAATCCAGCCTTCCTGAAGTATGATGTGGGCCCCTGAAGAAGTAGGTTGGATATTTTTGTTGTCTTAGTCATCACTACATTGATAATGAGTTCACGTGCTGCCCTGTCCCTCCAAATTATTTTGGTGTGTGGATACCCATGTCTTTTTTTCAGAGCAGATCTTTGTGATGTAGCCTGCATCTGAGTGTTGAGAAGATGAGAAATTGGAAGTTAAATGGTTCAGCCATCATCATTAAAATACCACCATTGGCAATAGTAGCTAGTAAAGTCAAAACCATCTCTCTAATACATTGCTGTATTAAAATCAGTAATTAGATATGGAAAGCACTGAGTAAAGTTAAGATTATTTTCTTTTTCCTTTGAAGATGGAGGTNCTAATAAGGTTTTGATGATATCTCGGAACCATGCTCCTATGCCTGAAGATGCTAGCCATCCATCAAGCCCGTCTGCCTCTTTCAAGGCATGTAAACCCTTTTTTAATTGATCTAGTTTTTTTGTTTTGTTTTGTTTTGGTTTGGTTTGGTTTTGTTTTTTGGTTTTTTTCATTCTTGGCCCAACACCCCAATTGTTCTGCCAATCACATGCTAGAACTGCCCGACACACATGGCAGCCACCAAGGCCTGTGAAACACCTTTCATGCACGACCTGGAGACACCCGACTTATTTGCATATGTGCCCTCCCAGCAACCCCCTCTTAAAGGGCCTGCTCTCAACACTGTGGTCAATAGAAAATACTGGATTCCTAAGTAGTAACCTCCATTCTTTCCATTTCATCAATTACTTTTTGTGAAACAATCACAAATTTTCACATCGCCCTCAAAAATATTTTAAGATGTCAGATTTTTTATTTATTTTCTTGGGGGAAAAGCCAATGCCCAGGTTTGAGCCTGAAGTATGTATTTCAGTGTTTTCTATAATGTAATGTTTCTGGTTTACATTTTATTTACATAACACATATTATCCTCTTTAATGCAATAGCATTGTTATTTTCTGGTTTTATATGAGCACTGGTAGCATATGCATCTGAACTGCTTCTATGTAGGTAAAGCACATAAAGCATTATATCTGGGCAAGGATCTTTGCATATTGTATGCTTGTATATTGAATTTGTGAGAAGGTGTCTTAAAATTATTAAGTGGAGATAATGACATTAGAATGTATCACATCACTAGCCATAGATATCAGACCAAAACCCTGTCTAACCTTACAGCTTGCCTTTGAGAGTGGCCACTAGCACTCGCTCCGTGTTACAGTCAAGTTCAGAAAGGAACTCCCAGAAAAGGGTCATTGGTGGTTAGGAACTTCATAAGCTGGAAATTGCATCCAAACAACTATACCTAATAGTATTTGATGCACCTTTCTTCCATTAATTGGTTTTAACACTTTTATACCACAAAAACATCCTCTGGCAATGAGTTTCTTGGATTTAGTTACGTGCAATGTGAAAAAGCTCTTCCTTTTGTTGTTTCAAATAGGAGAGCTTATTATTTCACTGAATGTACTCTTATGAGAAGCAGCCAGTAGTCGTTCATTAGTCACCTTCTTCAGGTCATTCAGTTTCATTCTACTGAACAATGAAGACTTACACAACAAAATATAGTGCATACCTTCTAAGAATGACTACTAAACTTCTCTTTTAATCAAGAGTCAGCCTTCCCTGTAAATAACAGTCATTATGCACCATTAAGGATGAACATGGTGTGTTGCTGGAAATAAAGATCAACTTGTTTCATCTCTCCAGTTGTTCTGGATTCTGTCTTTCATCTCTGGGAAGTGACTGACCCAGAAACTATTGAATTCATGGAGAAAAAAACCTTTGAGTTCGCTGAACAGTGGAACAGGTCCCATGAGGGAAAATCTGCTTCTGTAGGTGAAATGGCTTTCCCTCATTTATATAATCAAGGAGAGCAAGAAATGCCTCTATAGGAGGCTTGAATACAGATCCATAAAGCCAGAGTCCTAAATTATGTGATTCATGCTTTTAATTTATTCTCCTGACACACGTGCATTTGAACACTGCACCAGAAGACCTGAAACAGCCACCCTTGCCAGGCTGTGCAAACACTCTGATAAAGAACAGATGGTGGCAATTTCTCATATCCCTAAATCCAGTAAATAAGTTCCCATAGGGCCTAAAGTGGTTCACCAGAGACTGGGTAGCATTGAGTAGGTTGTGTGTCTGCTATTGGTATGATAGAGCCTGTTTCCCATAGTTTGTCACACCTGCTCTGTGGATCGGTTTTCCTTTTTGTCCCTCCAAGGTCTGGATTTGTACAACCTGCCTAATGTAAGCATCATAAATACATATATAGACAACAAAATGTCACCTGCTCAAGAGAACTCAAAGATAAACCTATAGGAGATGGCTCCTTCTGACTCTTTAGAAAGTCAAAGTGACTGTGCTTCTAACATTATGCCTTTGATGGGTGGGCACTTAGGCAGGCAGGTGGGTTTTATCAGTGCCAGAGTTCCGAATTGTGTGTGAAATGAGGGTGTGGCTGAGCCTTGTACTGGTCACTTAATAATGGTGGTCAGGCTCACTGTACACTGCTCCATCATTCCTGTGTCAGCTTCTGTTGCAATCTGGCCCACAGACAACTCAGACAAGTTGCTGAAGTACATCTAGACTGGGTTGGGTACCTATTACAAGTCTAATTAGAAGGAAGCAATTACTGGGATTACATGCACAACTGAGATTCTGTGCAAGCAAATATCCACTTTGGCGCTTATTGAAGCCTCTTTTTAAAAATACTTTGTATAAAAATAATTTGGCTTTCCGTATACAATCGATGCAGAGATTTAGGTGTGTTGTATAGTTCTGCATTTTATCCAGGTCTTTCTCACAAAATCAATCTGGGTTTGATTCGTTTGGAATCACAAGAGGGTAATTTTCTAGTTTGGTCACCCTGCCATGAAGGAAAGACATTGCCCCTCTGCAAAGTTTCTGCTCCTATTGCTCTCCAGTTTAATTACTGCATCTTCTACTATGCTTCTTAAAACTCCTTGCTCTTTGTTGTCTTCCTCCAGTTTTCCCAGGTATAGCCCACCACACCACCCACCTGCAGCTCCCCAGGTGCACATTGATGACAGGGCAGCTTCCATGTGCAGGAGGAGCCAACGGGGCTGAAAAAACTGATGTCAGGTGCTCACTGGCCCTGTGTATGTTTTCTAAAGGCCACATGGCATTCTAAGCTTCTAAGATACTTTTAAACCATTTGGGTTTCTTCGTACACAAAGACAAATCGTGAGGAAGTGAAGCCAACAAGAAAAAAGCAAGTATTAAGAACAAGGGTAAGTCTTCAAATACTGGATTTCACACTATATTGTGTTCTGAAAAAAGTAAATCATTACCAGCAGTTTATGCCTTTATGGCTCTGATGAACAAAGGATGTTGTCAGAAGAAGCAATGATTAAACAATAACAATGTATTGGTCAATGTTAGATATAAAACTAATGCATCAACAACACCACCAAAAAAAAGAGTTGTCATGACATTAGCAAGCTATCTACTTGGTTTCTCAAGAGTATGACATGGCACATGTAATTAGAGAGGCAATGAGAGCGGTGAAAATGAAGAGGTGTGTCTTTACAGCGCACTGAGTACTGGCACACACCTAAGAAAACAGCCAGTTCCTCAGGAAACTGATAAACAGTTTCTGTACCCCACAGCCAAGGTGATAAGCAGACACCCAGTGAGGCAGAACGCTTTGTCCACCACTTCAGCTGTGTACCTGAGAAGTGCAGCTCCACCGAACTGACTTTAGAGAGTTGTGTGAATCCTGGATATACTTCAGCAGAGCACACTGACTTTGGGTCAACTGGGAGTGTGCAGCTCCAGGAAGCAATATACAGGATGCTGCATGTTGTGCAAGGATATGCCACTCTGCTAACTATACGTATATATCTTTTTGCCCTCCTATCTTTGGACTATGATCTGACTGGAGTTGCGTCTGTACTTTTTGTTAATTAGTGGCAAGCCTCTGGGAAAAAAAAATTGGTTTTAAGCACATCTATAAAATTTACAACACAGTATAAATGTTTTACATTAGTAATAATTGTATTAATAATGGTGATAACAATGGGGAAATAAGAAGCCTTTGTGTGGTGCGCAACAGAATCTTTCTTGAAAACAAAGACTTGATTTTCCTCCTCTAAGCAATTGCTCAGGTATTTCAGACTTGAAAGGAACAGCAAACAAAACTAGAACTATAAAGAAACTATATGAATTAAAAAAGGAATAAACTGTTAAAATAAAAGAATGCTGAACGTTTTGGGTAATGGGACAAAGTGCTTATAATAAACTTATAGGAGAACTTTGTATATTATGAATGCTATTGGTTCTCTCTGTGTAAACCACAGGATATTCCAAAACAATCAAATAGTCTTTTTCTTAACAGTTGTCAAAAAAGCTAAAAGCAGTGCATTAAATCAACCTCACTCTACTGGCACAACTGGATTTAGGAAACTGCTGAGAGAGACAGTGACACAGCTGGTATGGAAATTGCTAAGATAGCAAAAAAGAAGGGTGTCATTCCTTCAGTGAATGAAGCTCGCTCAGCTTACACCAAATCCATGGATTAGAGGGGCAGAAACTTTTTCTAAGATCCTGTTAAAATTCAGTCATGATCATGAATAAAAAGCCAATCCTTTGAAAAAAACCCACCAAACCCAGTTCCCACTACAGACACTATTTCTACTTTTGTTTGCTGTTGATCACTAGAAATGGCTGGAAAATATCTGTTGTATTTATGCCTGTTGGCACAATCTTGGAATTTCTCATTTTCTGGGAAAAATTAATATTTTAAAGTCTGATTGTACCAGCAAGTTGAAATGATTATAGGAAAGGTGTGTGTGGGAAATTAGAAGGGCCAAAGCTCAAGCAAAGCTGAACTTGACTACTACAGTTAAAGATAACAGGAAGTCCTTTAAGTATATCAAGAGGAAAAGGAAGACTAAGGAAAATGTAGGCCAACTGATAAATGAGGTGGCCTCATTAGTGGTGGAAGACACAGAGAAGGCAGAGCTACTGAATACCTTTTTTACTTCAATCTTCACTGTTAAAAATGTCCCCCATGAATCCCAAACCCTGAAGGCATGGATGAGGGGAGAGCAGCAGATGTCATCTACCTTGACTTCAGCGAGAGTTTTGACCTTGCCCACAAAATATCCTCATTAAGAAACTGAGGAAGTATGGGATAGATGAGGGGGAAGTGAGGTGGATTGAGAACTGGATGTGTGACAGGACTCAGAGGGTTCTAATTCATGGAGCAGGGTCAAGTTGGAGGCCTGTAACCAGTGGTGTCCCGCAAAGGTCNAAAAATGTCCCCCATGAATCCCAAACCCTGAAGGCATGGATGAGGGGAGAGCAGCAGATGTCATCTACCTTGACTTCAGCGAGAGTTTTGACCTTGCCCACAAAATATCCTCATTAAGAAACTGAGGAAGTATGGGATAGATGAGGGGGAAGTGAGGTGGATTGAGAACTGGATGTGTGACAGGACTCAGAGGGTTCTAATTCATGGAGCAGGGTCAAGTTGGAGGCCTGTAACCAGTGGTGTCCCGCAAAGGTCAATATACCGTCCAGTCTTGTTCAGCGTATTCATCAACGACTTGGATTAGGGGACTGAGTGTATTCTGAGTAAGTTTGCTGGTGATACCAAACTAGGAGGGCTGGCTGACACTCCAGAGGGCTGTGCTGCCATCCAGTGTGACCTGGACAGGCTAGAGAGCTGGGCAGAGAAGAACCTAATGAGGTTCAACAGGAGCAAGTGCAGGGTCCTGCACCTGGGGAGGGAGAATTCCGGGCACTGGTAGAGGTGAGGGATGGACCTGCTGGAAAGCACTTCTGCAGAGAAGGATCTGAGGATCCTGGTAGATAGTAAACCACCCATGAGCCAGGAATGTGACATTCTTACCAAGAGAGCCAATGGAATCCTGGGCTGTGGAGGGAAGAGTGTGGCTTATAGGTCGAGGGAGGTAATTTTCCCCCTTTACCCTGCATTAGTGGGGCCANAATGAGGTTCAAAAGGAGCAAGTGCAGGGTCCTGCACCTGGGGAGGGAGAATTCCGGGCACTGGTAGAGGTGAGGGATGGACCTGCTGGAAAGCACTTCTGCAGAGAAGGATCTGAGGATCCTGATAGATAGTAAACCACCCATGAGCCAGGAATGTGACATTCTTACCAAGAGAGCCAATGGAATCCTGGGCTGTGGAGGGAAGAGTGTGGCTTATAGGTCGAGGGAGGTAATTTTCCCCCTTTACCCTGCATTAGTGGGGCCACAACTGGAATACTGCATCCAGTTCTGGGCTCCCCAGTTCAAGAGAGACAGGAAACTACCGGAGAGAGTCCAGCATAAGGCAATGAAGTTAATTAAGGGATTGGAGCATCTCCCTTTTGAGGTACTGAGAAAGCTGGGACTCTTCAGCCTGGAGAAGAGATGGCTGGGGGGAGACCTTAGTAATGCTTATACGTATCTGAAGGGTGAGTTGAAAGAGGATGGAGACAGACTCTTTTCAGTGGTTCCCAGTGACAGGATGAAGGGCAACAGGCACAAGCTGGAACATGGGAAGTTTCATTCCAATATGAGAAAAAAACTTTTTTCCAGCAAGGGTGACAGAGTACTGGAATGGCTGCCCAGCGTGGGAGGTGGCGTTCCTTCTCTGCAGGCCTTCAAGACCTGCCTGGATGCAGTCCTGAGTGATATGCTCTGGGCAATCCTGCTTTAGCAGGGGAGTTGGACTAGATGATCTCTAGAGGTCCCTTCCAACTCTGACAATTCTGTGATTCTGTGAAGTTTTAATATTTTTCTGGATCACTTCAGATTGGATTCTTTACCTTAGAAAGGTATACAGTTCAGGTTCAACCAGTTTTTTAATAGGACAAGGCTATCTGGAAAATTTTGAGGAATCTGCAAATCAGTAGCTTGTGGTGAGTGCAGCCAGCTGAATTTTCACTTGTTATACCACCTTCAAGAAAGGTGGGACTTGTCTCTGCACAGACATAGCAAGCAAAAAGGTTGGACCACCAGCACCATTGGAAGAAGATTCCTAAATCCTGGTTTTCACCCTTGGCTGAGATTTCCCAGATGCTTCTCCTGGTCCTCCTGCCCCTGCTGGTGCAAATGGTACTCATACAGAGACTAGCATAGATGAATCCTCATTGTGTCGGTCACTGTTGCCTTTCATTAACCTACTCCACCAATTTCCTCTCAAGCATCTTTCCTTTAGGGTGTGGTTTTAAGAGCAGCAGCAGTTGGTGTAATAAACTCCTTCTCCCCTTGGCCTGCTGCATTAAGTTGCTACACCAGAGGAAGCAGTTGAGATATTTTAAGGCTAGAGGGTACCATTACAATAATTTTACTTGCCATACATTAGAACAGAGTACATAATTCAGAAATAGATCTGGTCTTGACTTTGCATGCAGGAGACTACACAGCTTTCCCTGATTATTTGTTAAGTATTTATTATACTTCCCCCTGAAAAACTAGCACTACATTTACAGCTTGTATTCTCTAGTGTACAGATTCCAGATTCTGAGTCTTGCTATGACTTAATTTACTGAAGTCAAAGAGTCCTCTAATATCAAAATCTTTCACTCATAAGACATACATAAATAATTATGGCACATGAAAATTCCTATGGACGTCTCTGCTCCCAGTCACAAGTGGTGGCAGCAGCAATGGTCACAACTCCCTTCTCCTCCTAGAAGATGACATTGTGAGCTGCCTCAGTCTCTGTTTACAAAAGCAATCTCCAATGTTCAATCAAGAGTTCCTTGTTTTCCTTCTCTTTACATCTGTACTATGTGACTAGATTTAAATACATAGATGGCTGATTGCACACCACCAACAGCAGGTTCTGAGAGAAGCGAGAGAGGTGGGCAACAGCTATTCAAAAACTCCTAGCATAATTTGTTGCCATTGTAAGAGTGATTGCTGAGGGGATGTTAGACTCTGTATCCAAAAGCTCTGTGCCATTTCCTTTCTACCCACCATAATTGCCCCACACATCAGTCTGCTTTGCTCTCCCGTCTCCTTTCCTCCTTATTCACTAGAAAAATCATCCCTCATAGAGCTTCCTTGTCCCAAAAGCAAGTATCCAGAAAAGCAAGAAGCATATCTGAGGAGGAAAATGAGGATTTTTGTCTCTTTCCACCTGCTAAACTGGGTTCATCAGTAAGACTGGAAACTTCAATAAGGAACATAAGATTTATGGCTAAAGAGGAAAGGAGCTGAGAGGTTCCAAACCATTTCCAAAATCTTCGGAATAAAGTCTTAGTGCAGTTGAAAATAGTAATAAAAACCCTAGGTACTTTTGTGAGAAAAGGGTTTCATGCCCAGTCTATATACCTCTTTCTCATATGTTCTCAGAAGGGAACATATATATTTTAAATACAAATTCTGTGTGACTTGCTTTGCAGGTACAAAAAAGAATCAAAGAGGGGAGGATATGCTGGATTCCCCTGGGTATTCTACAGGAACCTTTTGTTCATTCCTGTGCAGTCAGTGGAGAGGAAGACACCTGTAGAAGGTGAATCAGAGCGTCCAAGATCTCAATTACTTGTGGGAGACGCTTATCTCCTCCCAGTGACTACAGAGGGAGCACAGAATGATGACATTTAACATGTCAGAGCATCAACATAGAGGCCTACAGTGAGTTGGCTTTCCATCCCTCTGAAGAAATCCCTGTACAGATATTTCTCCACTTATAGAAGTTATTCTGCATGGTATGACTACAGAAAGAATGTTGTATGACTTAGGTGAGATGCATTGCAGGTCTAATGCTAAACTTTGTCTTTTGGATGTTTAAATTAATTTTTCAGCAGCTTTTGGAGTGGCATTGCAGCATCACATTGCCATTTTCACTAAATTCAAAGCAAATATATAAATTAATAAACTGCTCTTAGCTCCAAAGTAGTTTGCAATATGAGCTGTTTACATACAGTATTAGTTGCAAATTGATCACACAGTCATCTGCAGATCTTTGTGGACACTTGCACAAACCTAAAGCTGACTATTAAAAAGAGAGAAGTATGATTTTGTGGTTTGAGTGTACGTGTGGCTCATTTGCTCTCCTGTCACCCTTCCTCTGTGCCACAGGGCCAGGTATCGATGCATGGTTCTGCATCAGTGCTCAAATTATCCATTAAATGGAAACTCCTGTCCTTTTCTAGAGTGGTTTTTATAAATCATACTGGAGTAAAGCACCATCAGGGTGCAATCTGTTCAGGTACAAGTTCATTCCTGAAAGTGCTTTCAGTAAAATTTTGCTTGGTGAACTCAAGTTTGCAAGCAGCTTGTTTAACTGCAGAGGCTCTTACCCCTTTGCAGCTTCTTTCATCTTTTACTTTGTCACTCTCTAGCTCTAATTCGTCAAGCAGGACATGTAAACTTCCAGAGATAAATGAATACCACACATTCCATCAGGATCATGTTCCACAGTTCTTTCAGTGCCTTAACCATAAGATAGTTTGACATCTGGCTGGAAAAGACGCCTCAAGGCTTACACTGTGTTTAGATATGTTACCAGCCTACTTCTGCACAGCTTGTAAAACAAGCTCCAGTTTGTATGCTGCAGCTGTATTTACTAGAAATTCCACAGAGGTATGAGAAGGCAGAAGAAAATCTGTCCTATCATTTTGCAGATTACGCATTCAGCCAACAAGGAGGCATACGTGCCTCTTCAACTCAGAAATTAACCACGCAATCCACGGCAACAGTAGCTGAACCTTGTTTTATCCTACAAACCATGTGTAAGTTGAAATATGCTGAGTTTGAGCATGCTTGGGGACATGGGCTCAAGCAGGATGAATCACCTCGGAGAGCTGGAATGATTTAAACCACCCTAGCCGGTGTCAGCAGCAGCCACTTGAGCCTGAGGGACAGCTGAGCTCCTCAATGAGGGGACAGGAGTCTGCACAACAATTTCACCGTGGTATGCAAGGCAAAGAAAGTTTGAGAGAGCTGTGCCTGCAATTCCTGCATGTCCGGTTGCCACATAAGGTTATGCCAGAAATCCAGACACCCTAAAGACATACGAGTGTTTGAGGGTACTGCATTGCACTGGAGTTCTGTGCTTGGAAGGTTATTTTTACTAGAGACTGTAGAGTGTCTGCAAACAGACTTCCTCTGGGTTGATACATAGTTCAATCTGGTAGGAATTAAAGCAATGTTCCCCTCTTCAAGACACAATCCTGCTTTCCTCCTCCTCCACTGAGCCAGAGGAACTAGCTCAGCTTGTGGGTTACATGTATAGCAGCCTTTGAACTAAACTCTACCTTCAGTTACGCCTCTGCGAACCAAAGTCTTGCACTTCACTCAAACTAGCTGGGGTGTTTCATTGCTGTTACAGAGGAAAGATGACATCTTTTCACTCATTTCGAAGTTCCAAGAGCAATTTCCTAGTACATCAGCACAAGGCCAAATAAAACATACAATTATTACTGTAATCATTTGGTCATTCTTACTTTCTGAAGCCAAATCTATTCAGAAAAATAAATATTTCTGACCAGGTTTCTATAATAAGTCATTCATTGAACAGAATTGAGCTACAGCTTTATGTAATCCTGAAATTCAGAAGTCTAAGGAAGTCTAAAAAGCATTAACTGATTTACTGACCTTGTGGAAGCACGTTTTCATTTAAATTTAAAAAAAAAATAATGTAGCAGAACTTTTCTACAAGAGAAAGGGACAATTTTTCTTCCAATTAGGAGAAACAGAAAATAAAAAGCATAAGACAGGCCTAAGAAGCAAAGGAGTCTGCTGTGAACATTGTGATTTTGCTTGTTTTCCCTAAAGCAAAGGATTTTAGTGTCTTCCTAAAATAAATATCTGTAAAAAAATGCTTTACAGGGAAAAATGCATTAGCAATGATTTTGGCTGAGAAGAGCAGAAGAAACCTGTGAAGCAAGAAACAACAGTTCATGTAGAAACTTAATTTTAATACGATCAAGTTTTGCCCTGCCATGTTTTGAAACCATCTGGAAGAGCCTGTTGCCTTCCACAAAGAACAAGAACAGCTAAAATTACTAACGCAATGACTACTTAACAAACAACTTAATACCTGCAGACTTTCTAACTGGGTGTGGAGGTGTAATTTGCTCTTTTGGATCTTTCTGCTTGGACAGAAGCCAATGTAAACTCCCAAGCCAAGTCACCCCGATTAAAAATCCATTTTCTGAAGCTCTCGGTTCCCATGAAATCCTGAGAGTCGTTTAATATCTGGAAATCCAGATACAATTGAAACACTTCATTTTCAGCCTTTCTCTGACTGAAGTCTGTAAAAGCAGAAGCACAAACATGCATTCAAACACATAAATCCTTATGCAGTGCACCTTGGCCCTTCTAGGTTCATAAAAGGAAACATTTAAAAATTTGAAAGTATCTGTTTACATGTATTAGATGATCAAGCACCAGACACTTTCACATTGTCACAAAAATATAGTGAATATTATATGGAGGCATAGCAACCACGTTTAATGGTAAATCTATCTACTTATGACTAAGACCATGTACCTTTCTGTTTACCTTTTTATAAAGCACCCTTGGACACCTTCGACCTGTGAATGCTGGGAAGGCTCCAAGGCTCTCATTGTGAAATTCCATTGACTTTTTTTTCCTCAAATACACATTCATTTCTACTCATCAAAATTTGTGATGTATAAAATTTCATCTGCCATGTAAAACCAGCAAGATTTTAAACTAATTTAAAAAAATACAAGGTTGTAAATTAATCGCTGGGAATGCTTTTAAGCAGCAGCTAGTTGGATGACCTTTCTTATCATTCAGCTAGATCTGTGTGGTCTGTAAAGTATTTATGGCCTATCTAGTCATAGCCTGGGTGAAAGCTCAGGGTAGAAGTTGGTAGAATAGACTTCTGAAAGGATTGTTCTTTAGATTAAAAGCAGTAAAAGAAGGAATAGGGATCTGCGATTCTTGCCTCCTTTTTGACAATTACCAGAGATGAGTGAATACAGGGGTAGGAAACAGACAAACCGCCACTGCAAGAAGGGTGCACAGGAAGGACTACGTTCTAGGATGGACCTTGCCATGTCTGGGCACAGTCTAGTTTATACACCCCATTACACTCAGGGCTCATCTAAAAGTCTACGTTTATTTCAGAAACAGAAGGAAGTCACAGTCCTCATTTCCACTCAGTTTAACTTTTGCCCTTTCTTGTACATATGTTTTTTTAAATCTGACTGTAGTTATTATTTTTTTAAATTCTGATTATTCTATAGGGCAGGTCAGTAACACTTGCCATTATCTGCGGTAACCCCGCTCAGCCATTCCAGTTTTCTTTGTGATACAGTCCAACATGTTGTCTTCATGTCTCAGTCTTTGACAAGCGCGTCTGGAGTGCAAAGCGGCCCAGGTGAAAACAAAACCCCAGCTGACGATACTGCAGCTGCACCAGAGATGAGCTAATTCTGCTTTGGCAGAGCTGGGGCCAGAGGCAATGCAGGAGGTTTCCGACAGCTGTGTTTTTGACAGAGAGAACTGATAAAAAATTTTTTTTGGAGTGAAATTCTAGAGAAGCTGCATCAGGAACTCCCCAACACAAATAAAAGGCTGTCAGCAATGGTGTAATTTCATCTGTGTTAATATTGTGGAGGTGATAGGAGCACAGAAGATTCAATAGCAACTACCCTGACTTTACAGAGGTTTTATACACATTTTTACAGAGCTGTTAGTTGAAGCCTTCCTGGCTGATCTGTTAGCTCAGGGAATGTTTGCTGCGGGAACTAAAAATAACGAGGGTGAATTGCAATACTAAAATGAAGTGGAAAAAAAGCCTTTTGAAGTATTGCCCTGTGGGACTAGTTTAGACTAGTTTGGTCAGGTTTAGGAAGCATTAGAAGACAGAGGATCTGAAAACGTGGAGAATCTCAGTTCTGACATGAGAGAAAAGGCATTTTACCCATCTCATCACTGATAGATGTAAGACTGAGAAAGACAGACAAACCCTCTAAAGGATTTTGATGTGGAAAAAAAAGTGTGACAAGCAGGTAAGCTAAGTATTATTCATGCTATTTCAACATTTTTAAGGCATGTTTTCTCCTAAATGCTTTTTCTAGTTAAATAGCCTGTGCTTTATGGAGCTGGCTGTTTGCTGGGTGCCTCTGAGGGAACAGCATGTGTGAGAGGTCTGGGGAAGCCATAGGCCACTTGTGCCACCTGACCAAGACCCAGACACAAAACGGTCTGGAGTTTCTGCTCCGGGAACCTGACAACAAGAGGCTTGCACTACAGAGGACAGAGACAGTCCTGTTGGACTGGAAACTGTGCTCTGCATATCAGAAAATGGCTAAGGAAAAACTGAGAGCTAGTTTGCAATATTTAAGTGTCCCCATTATTACGGAATGATGCAAATTCTTTCTTCTAGGAGGAAGCACTGTAGAACGTGCCCACATATTGCTTTACCCTCCTGTAGCTATGCCACCCTGCATGGGGTGGTTCACCCTGCTTACCCAGGTGGGAAAGGCTGGACTTGCCCTCTCTGAGAAGCCTGTTTTTTTTTCCAAGGTATTGTGGTTGGCATAAAGCTGGCATTCCTCTGGGGGCAGAGTAAGATTCCCTCTGGCTCTCCCAGGAACTATACAAGAATGACCTGTACCTCTTCTTTGCTTTTATTGGATTTAAATCTAGTTAAATGAAAGGTTTGTCTCATAAACTTTAAGCTTAATGGAACTTTTTTTCCCCCTGATTTCAGTAGGATCTCAGGTGCTTGCTACAAAAGGCAGTTTAAAAAGAATTTGCTTAAGTACAAATGGGTGATTCACACCTCTGTATACATAGGGACAATGGTGGGTGAAACCTCATCCCCTCCTTTTTCTGTAACCAGCCAGCCTATACAGACAATAACTTCAAAGAATAAAGTTTTAAAAAAATTTAAAATAAATGCTTGTAGTCTTCTACAGTGTTCACATTATGAAGAAGGCTTTAAAGTGGACAGAGAAGACAGTCCATGATGTGAATGCTTTTACAGTGTCTGTGTAATGCAAAATGACCTTTGAGGAATAAAGAATCTGGCCAAAAAATGTTCAAATTTCACCATCTCTCATACGTAATGCTTCTAATAATTAATGAAAACCAATAGCATGAACTGCTTAAAAGGATCTAAGGGAAAGGGTGTTTGGTCTTTTAAAGTTTTACAGCTCAAGAGAAAAACATCTGAAATACTCAGTGCAAACCTCCAACCAACTCCTAGCACAGAAATTACCTCAGTTATACATGTTAAAATGTCATATGTGGTTCTACTGTTAAATTAGCACTTATAATTGCATGGTCATGATCTGGGTTTTTGCATGCATTGAAGGCTGTATATTGATTTGCTCATGATGCTGCCACCTTCAGGAATTAAGTTTTACGTAAAATTAAAGTAACTGTAGTTGCGAGATGAAATTACTCTAGTGGTAATCTAAGTTTATTTAATTTGGTAGGTATGTTAACCACCTTAGTACCACACCAGATTTCCCGTTCATCTGAGAGATCATCTCTGAATTTAGCCTTCATAGTCTAAGGCTAAAAAATACAAAGGTAATCTAAGGCTGGTTCAGTTGGTGTGCCATGTTAAGCAGATAGCAAAAAGGTGTATGTGTAACTTAATCAACCACCCTTTTAAATTGCTCCCACTGTGTATATATTCCACCAGATGGATCAAAAGGGTGAGATGTTCAAATGTGCCTTGGAGGCACAGACTAGCAAAAAAAGGTGTGGAACTGAAATGAGCAAAAGACATTTTTTCCATCTCTTTGAACTATTAGAGAGTTTCAAATGAATCCTGTACCACACTGGAATGGAAAGGAGATCTTCCAAAGTTTTAAATGCCATTCATAGCAGAAGAGTAATTATGATATCCCCATAGTAGACTTTAATAGGATGTAAAATATAGTGATTTCAGTCCTTCCTTTGAATAATTAAGAACAAGGATTTGTCCCAAGGTCTTTCCTATTCCAAGAAATCACCTAATCAGTTGGCTGTTTTAAACTACCCCTTGCTTGGGCTCTTCTGTTATATCTGTTTCATATATGAGTGAATCTTACATAAACTCTTCACAGCATCACAAGGGCAAATATTAATTTATTTGACTTTTTGCTGTCTGCAATGTAGATGTCTACATCTAAGCTAGTCACCCAGGTAACCTAGAGTTAGTTAGTCACCATCTGCAGTCGGTGGAAGTAGAATAAATATGATCAGTGCCACACGGGGCAAAATTAATCTGACTATATGTAGGAATCTAGTTTAGGATGAGACATAGTCATCAACTATTGGCCAGATTGCAGCTGACTGTAAAAAAGCCTAAGCTCAGATGTTTGTGTTGGTGTAGTAAACATTCATTTAGTCAGATGAGTCTCACACAATTCCCCACATTAACTAAATTTCAGGGATCGGTTATGATACTTACCTCTGGTGTTTGGGAACAAAGGTTAAATGTTTCCTTTATTAATTTTCTTACATCCTCCTAACCTATCAAACTGGTCCACATTGTAAAAACAGTTAAATACTTTTTGTTCAGCAAGCCTGATTCTATGTTTGACCTGATTTTTGTAGGATATAGCTTCAACTTGTGTTTGTGTGTCTTGTTCCAATTCTTTTCCCGTCCTTTAAACTGTGTTTCAGGTGAAATAAAAAATTACATACTTACATACAGTTTATTACTTAATTTTCCTACAGATTTGCTCAGAAATTGAAAATTTTCTACCTAAAACTGAGTTATGAGCTTGCATCTTCTGAAAAGTAATTTTTTTTTCATATCAGATGTAGAATTCATCCTTCCTTCCTTTCACTTTTTCAAAATTTCATGTGATGCAGTATTATGTAGTACTATGGCATCCGTGTATTATAACTTTAAAGTTATCATAAGGTAAAAAGGTAAATATCATTAAAAAATATTGATACCATGAAAATCAGTATTACTCTTTGTTAGCCAGTCCCTATCTTATGTTGTCCCTTTTCCAGATAACATAATAAACAGAAAGTTAATTATCTTGTAGGAAGAAAAAACACCCCAACACCTCTGTAATATCCTTGTGTACCCTACAGATTTTATCTGCTGCTAACACCTGATGATCTCAGTTTTATAATTATATATAGGTACCTAAAATAAGACTTTGCTTTGAACTGCTTGAAATGCAACATGAACTACACTCTCCAAATGGAGTAGTAACTTGGCTTGCTATAATATTGGAAGGTAGCATGCAGATTAATTATGGGACAGAGGGTCTGTATTTTGCCGAAGGCTATACCACAAACCCAAGAAAGGCCACTTTAACTTCTTGCTCAAGCCAGAGGGATTCTTTCTAGTGACTTCAATAGGAATTGGCTTGGATCCAGAAAAGAAAGAGAGGATGCTTTCAGTCATCAACTGCTTTGTCTTGGTAGAAACATGAGACAAGTTTTTGGAGAGTTACTTTCAACAGCAAGGGAAAAGCCTTGGTGGTGTGAATACATGTTTTCAGCCTCACTCTCAAGTACTCCCCCTTCTGAATCTGAAACAAATGGGTTGCAGGATAAGTTTTCAAATATTGCCCTTTTCTTTTATCATTTGACCACAACCTCTGCTGTGGCAGTAGCACACCTCAGGTGTAACAGTATTGGTGGTTTTTTTTTTGATGTGTGAATATAAGAAAAAAAGTGTGAATAAAAGTGAAAATGGCAAAGGAGTCCAATCAGTTTTAAATCCAGTGGAATAATAACATATTTCATTTTATTATCTTCTAATAGGAAGAAACATTTTGTAGTTCCAGAAGTTACAGTTTTTGGCTTCAAAACCAAGAGATTATTTTGGTTCATTGCACTTTTCTAAGCCACTATATTTTGTACAAGAATTCATGAAAAGAGTAATAAATACAAATAAAGACAAATGAAAAACTTCAAATGCAAAAGTTATGTGCTTTTTTGTAAATACATTTTTTTTTCTGTTAAGAATTTGAAAGTTGTGCAAAAGATGTAAAACTTGGATGTAAGTTAGCTCACAGTATATGGCCCTTTGGTTTCACAATTACCTGCATCAATAATAATTTTACTATGGAAAAGTCTAATTTCTGTCCAACAGAAAATCAAAGAACCCTGCAAAGTACTTTCCAGTGTAGTGGATTACCTCAACAACAATATTTTGTCATCCCAATATCATCACTATATGCAAAAACTAACGTATCAAAGGTATCATATTCAGGGTAGAAATATCTCTGTGCTTTACTTCTGCTTTGCACTTTCTCTATAAGTAAAAACATTGGAATGAAGAATAAAGAATTTTGTCAGGGAAGATTTCACTGTACACAGCAATTAAAGCTTAAGGCACAGATGATTGCAATCATAACTGAAATGTGTGCTTTATTCAAAATGTGGAGCAATATTCATTTTGCATACACTAAATAGGCAAACAAAAAAGTGAAAAACCAACCAAACAAAAAATCACCCAGAAAAAAGCCCCAGCTGTGTTTCTTACATTTTTGTTTTCTGACCACAATACATCTCTCAAGAAGCTAACAAAGTGCATTCAGACTTTATATAAATTGGCAGAGTATACCTGGTAAGTTACAACCATCCAAAATTCACAACATGATATCACACGTAAGTGAAATGGTACTTTAAGTTTCTGGAACTCAGAAAGCGCGTGTATGAGCCGCAGTTTAATGAGCATCTGATAAGAGAAGAATGTGGGGCCTGGTCTCGAGCCTTTGAAAAAATGAGTGATGAATTCACAAAATAATAAATGAACCTGTTTTCCAGTAGGGAGAAAATAACTTATTATGAACAGGCAATTTAATTATAGGCAGAAATGGGACTAAGAGTTAACACTGAAATCAGTGTCCAAATATAGGAGCACTACAGGCAAGTCTTTTATATGCATTTCACTTTGGTTTTCAGATTTATAAAGACAGGGACTGAGTGTAAGTCTACCAACAAATAAAATACTTTTCTCTAGAAAGATGAGTTTACTGTTATGAGTTTAGAGGTCAAAACGCAGGGCCCATCTGTTCCCATCTTTTATACTCTCCCTTGATGTCACTACTTCTGCAACTGAAGTGGAATGACAAGACACACCACTTCCCAGGATCTGTTTTTCCCTCTGAAAAACAAACAAACCTTATAACAGTGTTTAAAAAGCCATTGTGACTGCTCAAGTAGTTACTGTTTCTGCAATGCTTTAGGCTTCCCCAAAATCAGACTTGCAAATTTTGGTATCCTATAGGTAATACAGAGCTTCACTATTTGGCAGCCATGAAATCCTTGAGGGCCTTCACACTGAGCTTGTTCAAGGCTCTTTGGAAATACATGCTTAATTTGGGAGGTAGGGGTAGCTGAGGAAGGTACAAGAGAAGCAAAAGGGACTCACAGGAGGAGGCTGTTTCTGTGTCAAGGGGCACTAGTGCTGCTCTCAGAGAGCTCTGCCTCCCTGAGAGTTAGGGAGGAACGTGAAAGATGGTCCAGGAGGGTGAAGGTGAGGAAAGAAGCAGGCACAATTCCAAGGTTGGGAGGTACTCATAGATGCTCTTTGGAGCACATCTCCTGTGAAGACAGGCTGAAAGAGTTGAGCCTGTTCAGTCTGGAGATAAGAAGGTTCCAAGGGTACCTTGTAGCAGTATACCAACACTTAAAAGGGGACCTACAGGAAAGATGGGAAGGGACTCTTTAACAGGAAGTGCAGTGATAGGACCAGGATAATGGTTTTAAATTGAAAGAGGGGAGATTTAGATTAGAAATTCTTTACTGTGCTGGTGGTGAGACACTGGAAAAGGTTGCCCAGGGAAGCTTTGGATGCCCCATCTCTGGAGAGGTTCAAGGCCAGGCTGGACGGGGCTTTGAGCAACCTGGTCTAATGGAAGGTGTCCCTGGCCATGGCAGGGGAGTTCTAACTGGATGATCTTTAAAGTCCCTTCCAACTCTAACCATTCTATGATTCTGTAAATGGCATAGAAAAGGCTCTTTCTATATTTTTTCTCAGGCCAGCTATAGAGATTTCTTATCCTGAAATTGCCTCCATCTTCTTCTACTTTCTTCTTTCTGCAGTAGTTTTAAACAAGTTATGATGCCTTTTCTGGGTCTCTCTTCTTTGGACTAAGCAAGTTCTTTCAAACTGTTTTCATAGGCCAAGTTTCTCAGGCCTTTGATCAAGCTTGTAGCTCTCTTGTAGGCATTTTACACATGTAAGAAGCCTTATCAGAAATTAGGAGGTCAAAAATCTGGATGGTATGTTTTACAAACAGTGTCTCTGTTTATATATCAGGAGTATCAGGATAATAATAATTTTGTTGTTCCTATAGCCTGCCAGTAGCAGTTGAAAACCTTGGATCCAATTCAGCTAAGTATTTTAATACAGAAGTATTATATTTCTGACATAATCCACTGACGAGAGGTACAAAATAGCATTTCTCATGTGTTTCAGTGGTCAGTCTGGCCCAAACATCGACATTCACACAGATGGAATTACTTCCTCTTTTAAAATTTAAAAACTACATGTACTGCTGAAAAATGTTAAAGCCAAACTTACTGTTGTTACACTGTTCATTCCCATAGATACATTTTTCTACTGGTAAAACTGTGTATGTATTTTGTGTTTGCCTGTGTTGTTGTGGGTTGAATGGAATACCTGTGTATGAGGAAATTGTGTTGATAAGTCACTACTAGCATTTGTGCATCAACATGCATGTTGCATGTTGGTTTTCATAGCATTCCACTAACACAGATCAGAGCATTCCTTACTCTTTTCAAAAGTACTTATTAGCCCTGTTTAGGAGTATAACACATTTGCATATCTCTGAAAAAGGGAAGAAAAAGAAAGCCTAAACTGGTAAGCAAGCTTTCAGTCCTTATAGTTTTCTGAAGGTGGAATATATTTGCTTTTTAATGTTCATTTGAGAATGTTCTTCTCATCTGGCTGTTTGCAAACAGAGAGGTAAGTAGAGGTGGGCCAAATTGGCCGGAGGTAGAATTAGCTTGCTAAATCATTCCTCATGGATTTCATTTAACCGCAGAAAGGACGACTGAATGTTTCAGATCTGAGTTAGATTTTGTAAGATCTTTGAGGGAATGGTTATCATGAAAGTGATTAACACACCAGGAAAACAAACAGTGAAAAGGACAAGTTGTCTGCTTCAGATTTGATGTGGTTTGATACAGTGTAAACATTGTAAATTGTGAAGAAAAGTACCACTGCTCTCTGGAGAGCATCAGGGTTTGTGCAGAACTTTATGATACACACACTTAAAACAGAGAGCAAGACACAGCCTGTTGCACAGCTTTGACTGAATAACACAGTCCAAGAAAACATCAGAAAAAATAGTCTTGACAAGTTACTCTGCTTAACTGGCAAGCAGTCCAATACATTTTATCATGCATATTAATATTTTTGAAGAACAGTGAGCAGGCTCATTTCTTAGTTTACTTTGTTACTATCAATGCTATGAAGAGCTGTTCAAAAAAAATCAACAGTATTATATAGATATAAAAATGTGCAATCATTTAGGAAACAGGGCCCACTGTGCTTAAAGTTGTTCACAGAAGGTGTAATTAAGTAGTTCCTCTCTACTCCATCCACCTCTACTACATCTTTCCTTGTACAGTCATTTGTGAAGTGAGACGTGGCAATTATATATTTCATATTACAAGTGTTTATAACTGTAATTATTTTCTGCACACTTTCCACAGGAAAAGATGGCTACCCAAGATACAGTGCTTGATTCTGAAGGTCATTTTGACTGAGTAAGGACTGTAGCATTTGAGTGTCAATCAAAATATTTTGGAGAACTGCAAAAGGCATTAAATTATTGAGTCATCTTCCTTTTTATTCTTGAAAGCATTTCCTGTCTGAAAGACTACTGTGGCCAATGACGTACAACATGGTCATACTGTGTATGTAAGTAACTGTGAACGACAGTTCTCCTGGTTGGGTCAAAATTTTTCATTAATGCATTATGATGACTAATGATACTAAAAGTAAGGACAGAACTAGCTGATATTTCTCATATAAAGTGTGTTTCTTAGATCTTATATGTAATTAACTGCTTCCTATGGGGAACTTCTTGGATGGAATTAAACTATCTTTTTGGACCATAATTAGATGAAATATTAAATTTATAATACAATATTTAACGGTTTATTATCTCCTAAGACAATATTCAAAGCGACACCAGAGGAGGTTTCCACTGGACATCAGGAAGCATTTCTTTACCAAAAGGGTGGTCAAACACTGGAACAGGCTTCCTAGAGAGGTTACTGATGCCCCAAGTCTGTCAGTGTTGAAGAGACATTTGGACAATGCTCTTAATAACACACTTCAGCTTTTGGTCACCCTGGTTTGTTCAGGCAGTTGAACTAGATGGTCACTGTAGGTCCCTTTCAATTGAATTAGTCTATTTTGTTCTGGTTTGTTCTGTTCTGTTCCATTGTATTCTAAAGATCAGTCATACCTTCTTCTTTAAGAATATTTGCGCCATCAGCCATTTTTGGCTTTAGTTTGAAGAGAATGTGCTGCACACTTTGGAGAAAAAGCTTTTGTTTATTAATATGACTGGAACTGTAAGAGAGAGAACCTTGAGCCTCAGAACTGTCCCAGGACACTCAGCTGAGAAAAAGCTTACAAAAGGACTGACAAAGAGTAATCGAACAACAGATAAGGATTGAAACACCACTGGGTAGTAAGGAGGCAAACAGTAAAATCAATTTTTGACCAACATATTTATCTTTTCAATACCTGGTAAGAAGCAATTAGTAAACATAAAAGAAAGTTACAGAAATTCTGCAGGAAATGCAGGCTCAATTAATTGCTTTCAAGTTTTTGCATAAATACATTGACTGATGATCTCTCATACAACAAAAAAAAATCGTTTAGAAATGGTGCTATATATCAATGAAGAAATATCTACTCTAAATGACCAAATATTAGTATTAACTATACCATAAAACAGTGTATGAAGCAGTGAAGTGGCTTCACAAAGGACTGCAACTGTGAGCTTGTTTCTACATTCACTATATACTGAGCAACAGAATAAGAAAAACATATTTTGTCAGGTGTTTTTATTACCAATAGTAAATTTAAGTTACATTCCGTTTTCTTTGCAGGAAGAAAACACATAGAATTTGATGGGCTTCCACATCAGATATGTTGAGAAAACAGAACAAACTTGTGAACCACATGTGCAATCCAAAATGCTGGAAAAAGTTGCGGTATTATAATATATGAAATTAAAATTTGAATTAAAGTAATTAAAAATAACTGCATGCTTTGCTTATTATTTTTGTGGATTTCAATTTTTACCAAAGCTGCTATCATACTAACAAGAGAAGCACCCTGTCACCTCAGTGTGTTTTGCTGGATGCTCCAATTTCTTCTTGCTCTCACTCCAGCATGTATCACCTTCTGCATTTTTGATGCAGAGTTGTAGTCCTCTGTCCTCCTATGGCCATGCAACACCTTAGGTGACAGAGCAGCTAACATACCCAAAGCCCTTCTCTGGCACCTCAGGTGTGCTAGGACAAGCCCAATATTCCCAGCAGCCAGCCATGGATCCAGGTGCTTCCTGAGTGTAAACATGGAGATTGAGTCTACCTTGAAGAATGGTGTGGGAGGTGTGTTAGTATATGTTCTACTTACATTATCAGTCCTAAATAGCCCAATAAAACAGTATTAACAACAAAGACCTTTTGTTTGCTTGGCTATATAGGAATACTTTCTGAATAAATCATTTCTGTTCTTGAAAAAAAAGCTTAGAAATACTTCCGAATAAATCATTCTTTCTCACTAATCGCAGGAGATTTTTTTTTTAAATGGACATGTGATTACCACTGCAGGAAACTTTTTAGTTCTCATAATTGTGATTTTTATATTTATTCACATGTGCATTGCATGTATGTTGCCTATACATTTTACATATGCAGACAAAATCCATATGTGAAAGACACATTTTCCAACAAATTTTTTAAAAAATGTTGTTTTAACTAACTTAGGCAATCAGTATGCTGTATTTACTGCCTGAAGGTGATAGCCACATAAGGAAAGAAAACATCGCACAGTCCTAAAATATTTCACCCTTGGCAAGCCTGCGCTGTTTTTAACACCACAGAGGTGAAACATGAGCCTCCTGTGAGTGTGAAGAATCCTTCATCTGCAACCATCAGCACAGCCTGGAAGTCAGCTCTGCCTCCTTTAAAGAGGTAATCACGGCACTAAGCAAAAGAGAATATATACAGAAGAGCCATGGAGCGTGGCCTCACTAACAGCGAGTCAGGTACAGTCTCACCTCTCTAAAGTGAATCTTGTTTCAGATTCTTACGGACAAACCAGCTGGGATAAAGTAACAGCTTAACTCATTTAACTAGGCTCGTTCGGGAGAGAGTGAAAGGTATAGTAAACACTCAAGCATGAAAGCTTAATATTTTTCTGTATTTTCTCAGTTCCATTAGGCTCTGTAGTTTTTTTGCTGGCTGTAGAATTACAAGCACCTCGTACGAAAATAAATACCAAGGTGTTTTAAAAAGAAGGCACTGGGGACATCTGCCCCACCTCTCTGCTGGTGGTTGCGTCCCCACAGACAGGGCACAGGAGTGGATGTGAACCAGTTCCTCAAGCACGGCAGCTCACAGCCTGGTGAGTTAATGTCAACCAATGTTGATGTTGGTTAACGCACCCGACTGTGAATTACAGCAGCCGAATGCTGGCCTGATCTTGCTGACTCTTTGAGAAATCTGAGGGGGGAGAAGAAATTCTTACTCCTTCTGTTATCTCATTCTTTATAGGATATAGAGCTTTCTCATCTTTTCCCATCACGGACATTTTTGCTGATGGGCACCATCATTCTCAAACCTGTAACTGAGCAGGAATTGTGTGCTGCCCCGGGTTCATGCTGGAGCGTTTGCCATCCTAACATGGAATTATATAGGATGAGGTTTACCAGAACAGGGCAAATGAGAGAGAAACAACAAAAAATAAACAGCTATTCTTGAACACGCAATTGCAGAGTTCATGCTACAGTTGCAGCTTTCAAAAACCATACTTGAAAAACGGGGAAGCACGCTGCACCCTCAGCAGGAACAGAAGACCACAGAAAGAGCTGTGTGGTGTGATGGGAAATAAGGCTAAGGAGGGGAGTGGGCAACACTCTACCTCTGAGATCTACGTTGGACAAATCTTTCCAGTTTTGGCTGCATTTTTAGAGTGCTTGAAAAGAGTAATCCTGAACTAAAATGCTAACTGAGGTGAATTTTAGCCCTCTAACAGCTTACCAAAAACATTTTGCATCGGTATTAAAAAGAAACCGTGCATTGAACATGTTGCTTGGTATCTCTGCATGAGAGACACCATGAAGCCAAGCAAAACCACATTCCTGTACTTTTCAAGTCTCTTAAAAGTTTTATTGCCCATTAAATTTTTGTTTTCTCAGCCTGAAGTTGAAACCACAGCACTATAAACATTATTAACAAATGCTATTTGAGGTTTTTGACTGAAACCTCACTCAGCTGTGAGATTCGTTGGACTTACACAGAGAATCAGCCATGACTGACCACAAAAACAAGCCTGGGTGATGACAGAGTGCAAGTATTGCACTGCTGGATTTGAAAAGCTGTGCAGGCTTTTCCCTCGTGTAGAAAGGTGGGGAATGCCCCCAGCCCAGGATGTCACGTTGGCTCCACTTCTCCCAGGCAAATCCCACACCGGGGACTCCAATGATGGTGGAGCCATCGTTGCCAAACTGAGTGTACAAGAAGAATGGTTTGCTGCCTTTTATGCAGTCTTCTACTCAGAGCCTCCTGGTATCTATGGGATCAGAAAATCAGGCTTTTTTTCCCCTCCTTAGAAATGTGCTTTTTGGGGTTTTTTTTTGAGATACAAATGGACAAAACAATTGTTCTAATAAACAAAGGTGAATTTTAATGTGTTAAAGCAGCTGGGTTTAATAATTTTTTAGACAGTTTATACAAGCCTAGTATGGAACTCTCTAGAGCTGATATTAGAGAATAAAACATGCTCTGTTTCTGAGACAGCTGCATAAAAGCTTAAGTGAAGAGAAATAAATTCATAAATGCATATCTGGAAATTATATATACATATATATAATAATGGCCACTATATTTTTGTGTGTAAGGAAAAATATTAGTATATTTTTATCGATGCAGTATAATGTGGTCATTACAAAATAGTTAGAAAATTGCTAAGAGGCTGTTTCTACCTGCCTATAAAGCACTCATTTCACTGAAACTCCTGCATAATACAGAATGGAAGGGATATTTATTATTCTAAATTTATCTCGTTCATACACATTTTATTTTTGAAGTACTTTAATTTCAATATAACATCAGAATGCCTAAAAATTACTCTTTGTATACCTCAATATTGAGAGAAAAATGAAGTTGAAGTGCCCTCATCTTGAATTTCTCTTTGGGTGCGCGAGTTAACCTGATTTCTTCAACACTCTAAAAATATGAAAGGATTACAATTCACAGGTATTTGGCTGATGATTTACTCACCAGTCAGATGGTTACCTCTTAGTGATATCAACAACATCAGTTCAGAAAATGTAAATATTCATGTGAGGAGAGTGACTGAAGCAAGTTGAACAGGCCAGCCATACAAATACATGCTGATGTTATTGAAGAATTATAGATAGGAAAAAGTTAGCACATGCAACAATGTATTGGGTCTATTTTATTAACTGAATAGACAACGGTCTGATGAACGTTTCAGTTCAGTGAGTAAGGAGACCAAGTTCCTAATGATTTAGTATGAGAATAAATTTCTAATTGTCCTTGAGCTCTAAAACATAGTTGGTATGAAGTGCTTTAAAGCTCTTGCAGATTGCAAGAAGCAAAGTCTTATTTCTTGACACTTTTCATAACCTTGGCCTTTCCCATGTGTGTATGAAGAAGAAATCTACAGCACTTAGTATGAGGGTAGAAACTGTGTTTCTAAATCACTCAATCACAAATTCATTCACTTAGGATTTTACATTGGCATAAACAAGAGAAGGATGTTGTTAAATCTGCAAAATGGCAAGCAAATGACTAATTAATTCTATAGTATTATAATTCTTACTGCATGTATAAGATAGACAGAGAGGTTCAGGGATTTACCCAAGGCCACAGGAAGTGCTGGAAATGCATCAAGAATTAACATGGAGGACAAGTGAATTATTCAGTCCACAGTTTTTGTAACTGTCCGAGAAAGACCATATGCAGCCAGAGAATACTTGAAAACACTCAAACCTTTCTTTTATTTAATAAAACCCACTTAAAAAAAATGGAATTATGTGTAAAAAGAAAATAAACATACATGTCATAAATGATTAATTTGTTTTATTTTACAGTCTTTGACAAACGTGCCTACTAAATAGGTCAGGAAAAGATTCTGCCCTGTCAGCACACTGGTTGTTGTACATATTGTTCTGATGGCATCAAGAAAGAATGCGTCATTGAGTTTCATCTTTTATGTGAAAGAAATAAAAAAACCCAAATCCTAAAAGTGATTAAACCCCATCAGAACAAACAATGGAGAAAAATAATTGAATGGTGAGCCTTAACATTTATTGTTCATATGTATATATATATGAGAAATATATACATGTATACACACACACACATATATTTGCTGCGGTATGTATGCAAGAGCGAAGATTTTATCGCCTGCAACATCAGGATACCGCATAAGCTCTATAACGTGGTCCTAGCTCTGTAAAGACAGATCAAAGATTCAGCCCAGGTGTGGCTCTGGAGTTTCATTGCTCAAGGCTAATTATTCACAAAAAGTCCCCACCCTAGAGAGTTGTCTAGCAGGTTTATCTTCTGGCTGGTAGACATTTTAGAGAAGACACTACCTAAGCTCAGCTATTTTGTATGACATGCTGCAGCGTCAAAAACAATTTCACAGATTTTATGAGATATTTGACAAAGTGCAGATTACACGTGAACGTAATTTTCTCTCCCAGAAGCGGAGAGGAGTTTCCAAGACTTTCAGCTCATGCTGAGCTCTGATTAAAACCAATTTCAGTTAACATACAAAAGCACATACCATAAAGACTGCTGAAACTTTGAACTTCATAAAGAGCAAACCTACTAAACCCACTTATTCTGAACATGACCAAAACATGTGAAACATTACACTACACGCAACAAAATAACTCAATTAAGAATGCACCTACTATCATGATAATTTTTAAAATGACTGTTAGAGACCATTTTTAAAGACACCCTCTACTTTACTCGCTTAGGAGTCATCAACTATAATCAAGACTGCTCTGGCCTGTCTCAAAAAAAGGAGATTTATCACAGTCATCAGTCCTTGTCATAGCTACAAGGAGGATTAACAAAGAATAACAAGAGCATTTTCACAGAGACATTAACTCTGTCCTGGGCACCATGTTAAAGCTAAAGAAGCAGAAAAAATACAGTTTCTGTTCAATTATTTCTTCTGGATTTGATTTCGATGGACTATTGAGGAGCCTCACTCAGTTATCTGAGCAAGAAGTCTATAGAGAACATTAACTTTATTTCTCAGTCGTATCAGCTAATTTATTAAAATGGTTACCAAGATTTGATCCAAACAAACAGCTTTTCCCTAACAGCTGATTTGTGGGGACACTGGTTCTGCCTGCCTCTGCTCTCATTTGAACTAGGTTTTTTTTCTCCTCTCTGCCCTGGTATTCCTGTATCTACCTGTAAGAAATATCCTAGTAGTACTGAAAAGTAGCATCTATCACATACAGAGTTTGGAAGAGGCAAGGAAGCTTAGCAGTCAATTTGCATGAATATTTGAATTTAGTAATAAAAGCCAAGATTCTTAGTTGGTAAAAATTATCCTGGAAGACAATATAATTTTCATCTGACTCAGAAATGGGTAACGATTTCACACATGAGGACATATGAAGATCTTTTCATATTACATTAATATCACAAACATCATCAAATCAATAAAATATATTTGCAAGGAAGGTATCATTACGCATGTTTTGGGATGCAAATACTTTATTAGAGGAATGAGAAAGATACATTAGTGATTATGTAAGTTCTTCATGGGATCAGGAAGGCTGAATTTTCAGTGCTGTGTTTAGCCCACTATACTACACCTACCATAAAATATTGCATCCACTTATTAAGGGTTATCCCTGCATAGAGAGAGGCTGACTGGGTTACTGGACAGGATGCTCTGGTATGGCCACAGGCCACCAAACAATGGCTTCCTTTTTAAGGCTGGTAGGCAAGTATCCTCTTTCCTTCTGTAAAAACAGTATTTTAGTCAATTAACTTTATTACGTGGTTATAACTCCTATGAATAGGTAAACAGAAACCGTTTCTGTGTTTTGTGGCTTCAGAGGGTTCAACCTTTCAGGAAGATGGAACCTGTGTTGAAATGTCAATGCATTTAAAACTTTAGATACCAATGAGAAAGCTTCATGTGACTTTTTTAGCAGAGTAGAAATAAAGATGTATTAAGTTAACACTTTTTCAGGAAATTCTGATTTCAGGGGTGATTCTCCTCTTTGCTTAGTTTTTCCGTGGTCATGGCTATTTGTATCATGTTAGAAGATCATAAAGTTCATTTACTTCATTTAAATTGATGAACTCAATTCTCCATTAGTTATCTATGAGCTGTGTAATTGGAAAAATATTGTATTACTGTATTTTGGACAGCGCTTTCTGTCATTTTCTGAGCAGACTAATGTGTCTTTTTTTTCAATTCAATGGTAAAATTCAGAAGAATTTACACAATAATAATGTAAGTAGCTGGGGTTTACATATGTATTTATGTAATATATGTATGTGCTTTCCTCACTATGTTACAGCTGGGCTTTTGGCAAGAGAACAGTTTTATTGCCCTACAGAAAACAGTAAGTTCAAAAGAATTCTTCATGATGTCATCAGGACAACTTTTATAAGTGACAGCAGCTTGGAGGAGGAAGCAGAAGTTACCTGGAATCTTAGGAAGAGGTACATGAAACCCTAACAAACACAGTCTTGGCATTGATGGAGAAATTATGTTATTTGAAATAAATAAGATCTTTAAATACTTTAAACACCTGATTGTGACATAATTTACTTGATTTTAAGTGTTTCAGTCTTGCCTGTGATTTGAGAACTGTGAGTGACATGACGCTTAAGTTGGTACATTAACTAAAGCAATCAGGAA
The DNA here is from genome assembly GCA_013400555.1 of Jacana jacana. Taxonomy (NCBI): domain Eukaryota; kingdom Metazoa; phylum Chordata; class Aves; order Charadriiformes; family Jacanidae; genus Jacana; species Jacana jacana. The sequence goes on along the minus strand of VZTM01003932.1, from coordinate 48,136 downwards.
GTCTCCTAGCATCAGTGTAGTCTGTTAATATGGATTTTGACGACCACCTGCAATCCCCACGGGGTAAAATGCAGAGTCTTGTGAAGAAAGGATATGGATAGTGGTCTGAAATTTGATCACAGACTATTAGTTATTCTGCATTAAATATCTGTACTTTTCTGTTTGGTAAAACCAAGTCACTGAAAAAAGCGTATAGGAGTCGTCTCTGTCACTTGATGTCACACCATTAGGGAAGCCTTTTTTGCAATTATCTAATAGCAGAAGGCTGGTCTAATTTGTAGCACATATTATGTAAGGACGCTTGGTATAAACTACGTGACCTTGGACTCAAATACATGTGGACTTTCATAATAACTCTACTCAGATGGGTGGGGATTAAGTAAATAGTGTTTATAATAGATTATGCATTATTTAGTGTCAATAACTTGAAATAAAAAGCATATAAAACAGCATAAAAAGATGTGACCATTTGCTAGTGGTGTTGTTCACAGCATATGTACCACTTCATCCTCTGGGAAAGGGGAAAGGAGGGAGAGGAAGACAGCAGCAGAGAGCTCTCTCAGGGACACAGTGCCTCCTGAGGGTACCTGGAGGTGAGCTGGAGCTCACTGCCCATGCTTGGCTCAGAGATCCAACCTGAAATGTTTGTACCACCAGTATGAAAATAGCAGCAAGGAGCTGATGTCATGCATAAATATGTGAACATGTGTAGTTCACCTGTGCACAGATGGAATTGGAGACAGAAAATTAGAACGTGAGGAATTTTGTAGAATAAATGTGACTGGAGATTTATGAATATTTTTTTTAAATTGAGTATTTTGGAGGGGAGAGGAGGGAAAAGAATCACTGCAGAAAGAGAAACTAGTTTACATGAATAGGCAGTCATTTTTTTTAGGAACTTTGCAAGTATTTAAGAAGTTAAAGCTGCTAAATAAGAAACAGAACGTTAATTTTTTCATGAGCTTCTGCAGATGACACACCCTATTTTAACTGATTATTATACAAATCATGAACCACGAAGATAATCGCTTCCCTGGCCAAATGACAAAGGAATTCCTATTTCCAGTATATGCTCTGTTGAATGCCAAAGGCATTGTACTTGCTAAGGCTAATGCTTTGCTGTATAATAGGCACCTACTGATTAGTAGTTCTCAAGCTTAATTTGGTTATGGTATGATAAATTAGGGAGTGTCTTTCTAAGTAAAACTGACATAATGCTTTTTTTTTTCCACTGGAACTAAAAGAAATCTGTCCTTCCAATACAGCACCTCCAGAAAAGTTAATTAGATAATTAAAATTAAAGTGACTTTTGCATTTTATGTATTTGGCAATTTTAAAAATTATCCCATTCTTCTCATGTTTAAGTGTTATGCCTGTCTAATTGTTTTCCAAAGTTACATTAAGCAACATGACTACCGGGCTCACGTGTAAGTTCTTTGTATATATTTCTCCTCAGGGAAATTATGGTGTTTTTTTCTTTACATTCTACTAATGTTTTTGTTTGTAAGAAGCCAAAGAAGACTGCCTTTAATGATTTGGCTTCTGTCTGGGTTACACACATTTCTCTAGTTTGAACCCTAGCAAAGGGGAGGAAACTAAATAAATTTACCTGGGGGAGGTTTCTGAGATGACTGGTGCTGGAATTTGACTGTAAAAGGAATAGATGATGGTTATACTGGTGGTGTCAGTGGTAACTGAAGGTGAGAGAGAGCATAACGTCTGCTGCTGGAATGAGCGTGGGCTCTGTGTTTGGGGAAAAGTTTGTAACAGAGAGAGAGGGAAGTTATTTTATATCCCTTGGGCTGATGTGACTGCCCAGCCATCAGCTAATGCAGGAAAGAACCTTGCTAGCTGTTATTTTGCCTGGCTAGGTAGCTCTTTCTCATGCTACCTAAAGATCGATGAGGTTTTGAACCCTTGCCAAAAAAATATCTGTGCGACTCAAATTAGGTTCCTCCTTGGAAAGATAAGTTATACATCTTGAGATCCTTTGGGATTGAGGCTGTGAGAATTTGGGATCTGGGTCCAACTTAATCTGGTGGGTTTGCACAGTCTTATATCCCTAAAGTCATAGTGAGCAGGAGGCTGTGCTGAGTGGGCAATCAGTAAGATCCAGAGGTCTGCTCAGCTGAGCGGATGCCTAGGATCCCCTAGGACCATGCACAACAACTTGGTATAAAAAGTTTTGAGAATAGCAGTTTTATACCTGTTTGCTTACCCTAAATAAGCTCTGAATATCTTCACTAAAGCATAAGGACAAAGAGCCAAATTGCTACTAAAGATATGCAAAATGCATGCCAGAGCAAATAAATGAAATATGTCAAAAATATTTGTGCAGGCAAGCAAGGGGCTTTTTAGGCATCAAAGCAGTAAAAGGGAGAAACTTCACACCATCCTTTGTGATATGTTTGCACTGTGCTGTTCGTGTGGGAGTAGTTACCAAAGATCAAACATCATATTTCAACAGCGGAAAAGAATAGTGCATTCACACACATCCTTATTATTCCCACTTAGCTAGAAGATAAACATAACTGTTACTTATGCATTTGTTGATTCTGTTTTTATATCTGTGAAACCCCACAGCCATTACATGACAGACTCCCCCTTAAATTTAATATCCCATGAGGACAGTAATGCTCATATGATGAGGAGAAGGCGACTCTTAGGTGTTCCTATCATTGTTGACCTAATATTATAAGATTATAAAAATAAAATTGAGTCAGTATTTAAATTAATTATATTCCTGTAATGGAGGTCGTAAATCATGTTGCATAACTAGCACGTGTGTCTACATATTTCAGCTAAACTTCTCTAAATGACAAGCATTGTCTCAGGGAATATATTAAAGAATTATTTGAAATTCATTAACAACTATTTTGTTATTAATAACTGAGTTATGAAAAGTGTGAAGAAAAAAGAAGAGAGAAGGAAAGAGACAAGTACGCAAGTGATAAAAACATGAAAAGAAGAATCCTTTCCTAGTTACAGAAGCACAAAATGGTTGAGATAGCAAGAGACCTCCGGAGATTGCCTGCTCCAACAATGCTCAGGCAGGGTCACAGCACATTGCCTAGGACCTAGTCTTATGCTAGCTACTTTAATTTATCAAGAAAACATCTTCTAGTATGGATCTACTTTCTGTAAGACTGGGAGTTATAAGGAGATGTTAAGAAGGATGCATCATCTACCCTCTCCAAGTTCACAGCAAATACCATTTATCACCCTGTCTGGATCAGTATTTTAAATATGAAAGTGCCACTAGTTTAGGCAGTAAGACACAGATTCTACCACTGACTTTTGAAACTTGGCATCTGGCTAAAGACCAGATGACATGCATAATGAAGCCTAAGTAGCTGAAAGGCAGAAGGAGTCGGGATGTGATAGTCCCCGATGCCCACTGTCCTGTTTTGGGTACAGCCAGCATGGGTGTGCCGCTGAGCTGCAAGGTGACCCATAAGTCCATGCTGACTTGCTTCTACCTGAATCATGATGCTGAGGTAAGTTGATTCCTTCATCCGTCATTTTTGGGCCCAAAGTTAATGGAAGCCATTAAAGAATTGCAGTGATTCAGATATTCATTAGTGTTTGATGGAATGGATGGATCAGAAAGGTTGCAGTGAAGAGGAATGGCAGGGACAATTTATTGTTTCAAACAAACAAAAAGTCTGTGTAGAACAAACAAACAAAACTTTGCTGCTATATAGCATCTTGAAACCAAAGCTCTCCTTGTTGGAGAGACTTGAGTTGGATAATATGAGTTGGGTGAATTTATTATTCTTGACAAATATAGAAATGAAACAGAAATCAAACCAGTCACATTTGACATTCAGACAAATATGTAAAAAAACATCTACTATTTTGTCATCAGTACTGCTTTATTCACAAGTAACAATTAATTGTTTAGTTCTTCCAAAAGGCCAAAATCTTGCTTCTCAGCATTCTCCTTACGTGGCAAAAGCAGGACACCTTAAATGCCTGTCATCTGCCATCAAAAATAATTACTGATGCTATTTGTTTAAAGTATTCTGCACCTAAGAGCAGAATAATGAATTGATCCTTATGGAAGTCAATAACCTCTTTGTTTTATGTATCAGAATGTTCCACAAAATCTGTTTAGTACAAGGGTGCCGTATTGTTTAAAATTTTAAAAAACAAGAGAGCATCTATATGATGCTGTGGACTGTGTGTACTGACACCTGGAGTAGCACATAGGGTCATAAACATGTAATAGCACCATGAAGAAACTCTAGGTAAGGTTTTGAAATCACATAGCAGCTTCTCCACTTATTAATCTGAATACAATGTCACACTGATGCAGTTAGCAGTCATAATTCAGTACCCTCTGAAAAATAAGTTTTAATGATGACTGGATTGAGTTTGATTTTGGCTTGAGTTAATCTTGATCCAATATTCCCAGAAAGACAAATCAGCCAAGGGTAGAAAGCTAAACTAGGACCCAGCTGATGTGAATCTTCTAGACCCCTTCCAGTGGAGTCTGCATCGTTGGACAAACCACTTCACATCTCTATACCTTAGCTCCCCTCCCTGTAAAACTGGCTACAGACAGTACTCAGTGAGTTCTTTCAAGGAATTTCAGAAGGATGTTATTTATGAATAAACAGCCACAGTAAGTAACCTCATATTGAATTTAATGGCTGCCCATCAATCACCATCACAATTTTCAGTGTGACTATGTGCAGTAATATCTGTCTTTAGGACTGCTTTCACTCTCCTTTCATGGCCAATGCATCAACCTGGCAATTTTAACCACTCTTTCTTTATTTAAAGAAATTGTTTATTTCAAGTAAACAATTACCATCTTTATTTTGTCTGCTTGGATATAAAAATGAAATAATAAAAAAAACCCAACAACCTGATCTAGTGATAATTCATTTGGGGTCTGGGAACACACCAGTGTGAAAGCATGCAGTATTTCTTGACGTTTATCACCACTGGGCCTTCTGCTACTTTTCTGCTATGGTAGGCATGCATCTGACTGTCTGCACATCGCTTCTTTTGCTTATGCTATTCTATGCCTATCTGGCCCTCCTGTGTATACATTTATTACTTAAACAGCTATGGGACACTCTGTGATCTACCCATAAGCTTTAATAGTAAGCTGTTCAAAAGTAACTTAATTATATTAGAAACAACAACAGAACTCTCCCAAAACAAGAAAACACAAACATTTAGTGAGTGCTTGACCTTGATGTGGAGTAAAAGTTCATGTGTTCACATGGTCTGCAGCTACTCCAATGGCAGTAATGGTGCCAGCATGATACTGTGATCACCCAAGCTGGACAGATAAGGTCCAGATCAAGTGATGCGGCATTGGTCTTTCACTTTGTCTGTAAGAAATCCAGGAAACTCGAAGAAACTTTGGAAAGAACAAAAATAACAGGTCATTTGATAAGGATGTATGACCTTGATCATGCAAAAGCACTGACTGTTTTCAGCATTCACATGCTTTCAAACAGGAGCTAGAAGATTGTCCCAAATGTCTGAAAGCCTTTTAAGAGATATAATGGTTGGTAAAAGTTAGCAAACTTACCCTGTTAAACAACCATGTAGAGGCTACAAAACATTAAATAGGAAGAGACATTTTAGAGGGTGTGCTGCTGTAGTTATTAACCATAAAGACACCAGAAAATTTATAAAATGGGTTCTCTCTCCAGAGAAACACATAAAATAAATGTTACACCAATGAACATACAATAATATTCCAAAAGGATCTTGGACTCAAACCAGCAGTGAATGAAAGAGAAGTATAAAAATCAGCTATGTGGAGTGAAAATTTTCATGGTATAACTCATGGCAAAGGAATGAAATTAGTTGCTATTGTTCCATTTGAAGATAGTGTTGGGACAAAACATTGCTTTCTCATAAATACATTTACAGGCATATGTGGTTTGGACTGTCAAGCAGAGTGGCCCAAAGACAGCTAATTGGAAATTGGACTATTATCTGCAAGTCAGTGATACAATTTCTTTAGCATATTGACTTCAACTATTAATTTTCAATTACTTTAATATTTAGTTCTATGTTTTTAAATAAATTTAGTGAGTTGTCGCTTCAGATTTTTTAAAAATAATTTCATTAATCCATCATACTGTAAAAGAGGCTACCACTTTTCCATGTAAGAAACAAATATAAGCTTGTTCTCTTTAAAAAGTATATGAAATGTATGTCTTAATATCAAAATTCTGTTTGGAATTCAGTAGTTAAAGCTTCACGGCTCCTCGGGAAAAGAGACAGGCAATTGCTCTCCTTTTGAGCTATCATCAGGTCAGCTGGAGCAGCAATAGGACATGCTCCAAGGAAAAGGCAGGGATTGGCCACTAGAGCTATACCAGCCACTGGAAAAGCTGATGACCTTCCCCTGGCGCCCATGCAAAGCTGCTGCTGGCAGTGGTGCCTCCACCAGCACTGTGATTACTTGTCAGTCTACTGACCTAGATGGTTTCCTGTTTTGCCTAACCCTAAAGCCATCCCTGGATCCATGTTCCCAGTTTGGCAAACAGCGGGAGGCACAGGGATGACAAAAGCTCAGTGGCATTGCAAGCAGTCCTCACATCAGACTTTTAGATGCTGATGGGTCTTTGCAAGTGGTAACGTAATGATGAAGGAATGCAGCTATCACCAGTGGAGACAGCAAGTGACAGAGAGGTAGAGAGGCTTTGGAGATCCTGTGTATGTACCTACAGTGTCAATTATTTCCCTACATCCTTTTCTGGCTGAAGCTGTAAGTAACTTGCCAGTGTATCTAGGATGCAATTTTCTTTATCTAAAAATATTAATACTGAGCACACTGATTCCAGAATGAAATGAATGAAATCTGACCATAAAGGCATACTGAACAGTACTTAATATTTCTATATGTTTGAAAGTTATTGATGAATATTTAACAGACAGGAAGAGGAGAGGACTGAAAATAAATTCTTCCTAAGTTTTACTGATACTTCTGATCAAGTCTCAAACACTGGGTATTCGTATTAATAAAAGCCATTAGCTTGTTCTCCTCCCTCTCACTCTAATAACCATCTAGTCTGTGCTTAGAAGCACCAGTGAATTTCGGTGTCTTTTCCTTGCTCAGATGTATCCTTCAGGGCTCATAGAAATCACTGCAAGGACCCACCTAGAACAGGAAATCTACATTCAGCAATCCATCGTTTTCTTTCCCAGACTTCACTCCCTTCCCTTCTACACATACACCCATTTCTGCTTCTATTTTCTACAAGGAGCAAAGTTGAGAAAAGGAGATGAAACTACTTTCTAGATAAGACAGAGACAGGGAAAGGCAGTTAATGTGATTTGGCCCAAGTAAAACCTGCCCTTCAGGGTCAATACTAAGTTTCAATGTAGACAAAACCATCCTTCTCATGGCATTCATCACACAGTGCTCTGGAGGGCCAAAGGTTAAAAAGGCATGCATTTCCCTATGTCCTCTTTATATTAATTGCTAAGGTCAGGCCTGAGTTCTTCCAGAAGTATGGGAAGACACACTGGAGAAATCTGCTCTCCAAAGGAAGCTTCCTAGGGTTTAGACGGTAATTTCAGAAGTCCTGGACAGTGCCTCAGCTGATACATGAGCTGTAATCAGCAGAATGTTTAGCTCCAGGGATAGAACTACATGATCATAAAGACATGATGGAATGGAAAACAAAAGAAGATGTAGAGATTTCACATCACTTAGAAGTACCGGGTCACGCAGAGTTGGGCGATAGCCAGCAAAACAGCAATAGAACTGCCTTGTCTCATCATCACTGTCCTTCCTCTTCTCTTGTTCATTGCCTTCCAACAGGCCCAATATAGTAACTTGAACAGCAGAAGTGGCATAGCTCTGCTATTGCTTTCTTTCCCCCCTACTGTTTAGCCGCATCATGGTTCAGTTTACACTGTAAGAACTCCTGCTGAGGTCTGTGTTTATCCGGCAGTTTGTGAAGCAGCAGCAACAGAGCAAGAGCCTTGATAGCCACAGGACATTGGAAATGACTCAATAAAAACAAATGTTCATACATAGGTCAATATTTTCCAAGTATTCAGCCTTCAGTGCTTCAAATCTAGCAATAAATGTACTAAAAAGTTGTTTGCACTCCTGACATTGTCATTTGGGTTTGAGGAAAGCTAGTCAGGGTATGGAAAGACAAGTCATTAGAACAAGATCCAGCCCTGAAAATCTCTGAGATGGCTCTGTGAGGTTGTATTTGAGACCCCTATAAGAGATTTCTTGGCACAAACCCCACAAATTTGGAGGAGGAGTGGAGTGGTCAGTCTCCATTTAGCACTAAACTTTAAATATGTTACACTGTCTTCTTTGGAAAAGGGATACAAAACTAAGCCTCCGAACTCCCAGCCTAGTGGGAAAACCAACAGGCTCCTGCAGAGGAGCGCTTAACTTCTCTCTATAAAGAGTTAATACCTAATAACCTTGGGCATTCCCATGAGTAGTGCAGAAATGAGGCAGAAGAGGACTTTAAGTGCATACACTGCACAAATAGAGCAAGTACTACAGCCTAGAGTACTACAGACTGCTGGATTAAACTCTATCTTCCCATGTTTTATGAAAAAGGACTGATTTAAGGATCTAACTCGAACAGAAGATTCAACTAGCAAATAGATGGCTTCTTAACCCTCTTGGATTATTCTTGGATCATCTGCTAAATTTCCCTCCTGAATACTGCTGAGTAGTCAGTTTAGGTTGCTCCTCAGTATTTTTCAGGATCCTTACATAAGTTCTTAAGCTTTGTACCTACATGCTACAGGAAGATTGGCATAGAATTTAAGGACCATGTCATATATTGCTGGTGAAATGGCTAAAACTGAACATTAGCACCCTTTACACAACTTGTATTACATGAGCATATTTCTCCTAGCGTTTAGGAACTGTTCCTAACTCTGTTGAACTCAGCTGCCGAACTCACACTGATCGCAGTGCTGCAGAGTCAAGTCCCAGCATCATACTGGCCAGAGTTCTCCATTGATGGAGCATGTCCTGAGGTGGGAGATACCTTCATGGAGACCATGAATAATAGAGGGCTCAGGGCTTTGGAGTCTTGAGGATTTAGGCAACACAGATCACAAAGTAAAGAAAGAGCAAATTAACTTCACTCACCAAGTGCTCCTTTCTAATGAGAGGGCTAGTTGAACCTCATTTGACTAAAAGCTTTATTACAGATTGTGCCCTAGCTATATCAGCCAGAAGGCAGGAAAGATCTACTTAGTTTCATATAAATTTCTGTGATTGATGACTATAGGAATCTTTGCTGTTACCTGAAACGATCCCTTCTTGAAGAAGTAATAGCAGAGTAAGACATCATCAATAACTATAGTGTAATAGTTAGAGGAAAACAAAAAGGGGCACAATAAAGTTAAATATTTTAAGAAGCAATGTTTTAATTTTATAATTAAAAGGCATCATTAAATCATCACCTCTTGATAAAAAGAATCAGTTTCCCACAGGCCAGCTTCACCAGGTAGAACAGTTCAAAGGCCTGATCAGCTCTGGTTTACTTCCAGTAGACATTGCAGTGTTGTCACCTCAGCTCTGACACAGAACAAGGGTTTGTAAAAGTGGGTCTTATACTCCAGGCAACAGACCTTTGAAGAAGCTTTTTTATTGCCTTCACTTCAGCTCATCTCTTATATTCTTCTGGCATAGTGTTGGCACCACTCATTGGATAGTGTGAAACATAACTTTGGCATTGAGCCCTATGTGCAGTATCAGTATATCATATAATTATTGCTGTGCTTCTGTGCTACAAATTGAATTGTAAATAGCCTCATGGCACTCATACTATACACAGCTGGGTAACTTCAAGAGATGATGTCTAGACATTCACTAGGTAAAACTGGATTGTAGTTAGCCCTTTTGGGTCACACAGAAACAAACTGATTACAAGGAAAAGATCTGTGATTTCAACATGGTATCTCCCATACATTCGTTATCATTTGTTCATTCCTTAACAAGGAATTACAGTTTCGAGGGATTCATCTGCAGCCTGTCCAGCCCTGCCAAGTCACATAGGGTGAGCAAAGGCTTGCTCACTCTTTTGGTCCCCCTCTTGGCCTGTTACCTTGTGGCGATGTCTCAGGTCGTAGAGCACATCAAGGCAGCCTCTCTCTTTGTTGACCCAAATGTCACATGCAGCTCACAACTGTTATCAGCTTTTCCCCGGGAACAACCTTCTGTGTAGGTCCTGTCTTATCACAGGCTTTTCCAGCATGATGACTATATCTTGCAAAATCTGCTTGCAGTACATTCAGCAGCTCTTACCTCAGTGTTAATATCTTCTAAACAGATGCAACTTGTTTGTGAGTTGGGAAGGAAACATAATCCTGACTCCATTTAGTCAAATTTATGTCTATCTTGGAAAGCCAGACATGCCTAAGGATTGTAATGTGACTACTGAACTCTGTATAGCACTAGTCCCATAGCTCAAAGCACAGACAAAAAATGCAGTACTTTTTTGCTGATTCAGTGAGGAGTATTTTGCATTGTTTCCTCCCAAAGCAAAGTGGACTTGTATGGCAGACACTTACCAATTCATTCCTAGCGTATATTTTTCAACAATCCTTTTCATTGCTAATCTCTTATACATGCATGGGTGGAGTACTCATGGCAAACCTGTTCAGCAAGAAAGAAACTATTACATAGAAGATGTATAAACCTCCCTTATGCATTTAAAAATCATAAGTGACAATGCATTCTGGAGTTTCAGAGTGAGTTCAAGAGTAATTTTTCATTAAACTTTTATTTGGAGAAAAGTTTTTCTATTTACTCTAGATATTTTTGAAGAAATGTCCCAATTTGGTAAAGTTTTCTCAGGCACAGCATATGGTCTCTTATACTGAGAGCGTTGTATCTGGTTAATTCACGGGTCTGAAATAAGGAAATTCAAGCTTTTGTTCCATTGTTTAATTTATTTCTTGCTGAATGCACAGGTTGCAACAAATATTTTAGTAGTATTAACAGTGTGACAAAAGATACAAATACTCCAAAGCAGAAATTCATGTGATCGGAATTGTAAACCTGAAGAATCTTCACATTGAGTTATTCAAATTTTTAGTCATAATGGTGAACTGACAACATTTTTTCTCGTTACTTTAATTTTCTAGGTAATGCATAGAAATAAATGTGCGCTCATTAAAATATTTATTCCCTGAATGAATTTTTAAGCTTGTTGTGGAACTACGACTTATGCAAAACTAAAAGGAAAATAGTAAAGAAATAATTGCTATAGCTTTAATTTTGCAAAACAATCATGTAATAAATCCAAGAAACACAATAATGCCTAAAGGAAAAACAGTCTTGTAAAATATGTGGCAACTGGTTTTATTCAAGAAAGACATGCCTATCATCTGGGCTGCACCAAAAGAAGCATGCCCAGAAGGTCAAGGGAAGTGATTCTACCCGTCTACTCCGCTCTTTTGAGACTCCACCTGGAGAACTGTATGCAGCTCTGGAGTCCTCAGCACAGGAAGGACATGGACCTGTTGGAAGAGGTCCAGTGGAGGGCTATGAAGATGAACAGAGGGATGGAGCACCTCTCCAATGAAGACCAGCTGAGGGAGTTGGGCTTGTTCAGCCTGGAGAAGAGAAGGCTCCAGGGAGACAATATAGTGGGCTTCCAGTACTTAAAGGGGGCCTATAGGAAAGGGGGAGAGAGACTCTATCAGGGGGTGGAGTGATAGGATGAGCGGTAATGGTTTTAAATTGAAAGAGGGGATATTTAGATTAGGTATTGGGAAGAAATTCTTCACTGTGAGGGTGGTGAGGCACTGGAAAAAGTTGTGGATGCCCCATCCCTGGTATTGTTCAAGGCCAGGCTGGATGGTAAATCTAGCAACCTGCTCTAGTGGGAGGTGTCCCTGCCCATGGTAGTGGGGTTGGAACTCTTTAAGGTCCCTTCCAACCCTAACCATTCTATGATCTGTTGAAACTTCTCTGTACTGCTAAGTCATGCGGTACAATGATCATGAATTAATAGACTAAATTGTTTAAAGTACTTTGTTTAGAATAACCTGATAAAATATCTAATTTTAAAAGAATATTGTAACTGATGGGAAAAATCTTTGTTCCTTAAAGAAAAAGCTGCAACAGAATTAGTGACACCTAAACACACGAAATACATGCCTGTAAATTATAATTTTAAGAGAATTATAACAAGTTAGATAAAAAGCAGAGTCAAGTTCTCCCACCACAATCATATAGAAGAAGCTGATTAAGGCCAGTTTATCACCTGTTTACATTCCTAAATGACTTTTCAGAGGTCTGGGAAGAAATTCCACTAAATACCTGTAGCAGAATATGAGAAAGGCACAGGCCTGCTGTCCTCTTTCAGGTTGTGCTCTTTCACTGTATACCTTGCACTTTTACACCATATGACAAGTGGTCCCAGCTGGACTATCACCAGACCACAGACACCTTTATGAAGCCATTGAATTGCTCGTTAGTACATTGGGCTGCTCTGGTCTATTAACATCTATGACTCACCTGTGTCTATGCCCCTATTTAATATATTTTATAATAAATTCCTGCGTGAGCTGGAATTGAACCGTTCTAGACAGCCTATATTAGCATGACTCATTATTATCTAAACATTCAAAGGTAGAACTGGATCTATGTTGTCTGGTTTCAGCATAGTCAAACTCAGCTTGCAAACATATGCTTGCCTGGAGCTGTATCACTTAAAAACAAACTTGAATTTGCTATGCCAAGAGCAGTGTTCATTACTTAATCTGGAATTTCAAATCCTGATTTATAATAGGAAATTGAGAGAACTAAATGTTTTAATAAATGTAAACACTAAAATTATCTGAGAAATAGTTCTGGTTATCAGATGTTGTTTTGTCCCTACATAATGAATGTTCCATGCGGTCCTTATCCTCCTACCTCAGGAAAGGCTATGGCAGACCTGTAGGAGATCCAGAGAACACTAATAAGGATGATCAAAGGTATGAATGACTTCCACGGGAGGAGCAATTATGCAGGCTAGGAAACTTCGTCTTGGAAAACAGACAATTGAGGGAATATATGATAAAGTCATGAAAAATGGGGAGTGGCATGGGAAGGATGAATAGGCATCACTTGTTCATTGTCTCAGGCAGTAGTGACATCAGATGAATCTAAAGGTGGTTAGTTCAAAACAAACAAAATTAAGAGGTTTTTTCATTCAGCATGTATTAAGGCTAAGCACTACTTGTGAAAGGGTTTTTGAAAGTTAAAGTTTGCACAGGTTGAAGGACAAACTGGACGAGTTCATGGAAGAAAAATGTGTAGGATCAGAAAATACACAGTGCTGACGAACTCCCCACATTGCAAATAATCAGTCTGTTGCAACGTTTGGGAGACGTATCACTATTCACTTGCCCTGTTTTTATAATTCTTCATGTGGTATCCTGTTTTGTCCATCATTTTGGTCTGATCCAGCATAGTTATTATCATGTCTTTTGCTTATTAACCACCATTGTGAATATTTATAAAGTGCATCTGCACTTTTTGGGTGCATACTCAGTAACTGTAAACCTGTCTCTCAAGATTAGTTCCCAAAGAACATTGCAGGAAATCTGTAAGAATATAAATACAATATGAATTAATATAGCATGGTCTGCACTTAAAAAGGAAAGAAAACATAAAATACTAGTCAAAATATTTGTTGCTTAAACATACATTTATATTTTTAACAAGTCTTCCATTATGGAATAAAACATTTAAGAGATTTTGATATAGCTATGAAAATACATTGCAGGATTATCTTTCCCCATCAATGAAACTAAGTAGTAAAAAAAGGTATTCCTAAAATTCATTATCTGCTTATAGCCATACATTCATCTTTTTAAAACTGAAAGGAAGTGTGCAAAGTATGTAATAAGGACTGGGAAGGCAGGCTATTATAAGCTGAAGAATTTGACCTGTAACACAGGTGCTATTGTTAATTTTTATATGGACAGCTTTCAAATTATTAGCCTGCTTGAAAATCTAGTGAAATGTACTTTTTAACTGAACAGGGTCTGAATCATGAAATATGGGAGTTACGTATGAATTACTCCACAATTTTGTGATACAAATAGATCAAAATTTGGGTACGCCATTGACAGACCTCAATGAAAGGCTGTATAAAAAAGTATTTAGAGGGGCCAGGCACTGGAACTGCCTGTCCAGGGAGGTGGTTGAGTCATGATCTCTGGAGGTATTTTAGAAACGTGTAGATGTGGCACTTTAGGGCATGCTCTTGTGGCTGAGATTTTAGGGAGTGGGTTGTGCTTTTGTGTATGGTTGGACTTGGTGATCTCGGAGGTCCTTTCCAACCGTAACAATTCTGTGATTCTGTGATTTATTTGGTTCTGATGGATTTGCTTTACATCTTTGGCAGGTGAAAAAACCCTTCCGTTGTAAGCAGAAAACTGGAGTGCTCAGCCAGACTGTAAAGTTGATAGTAGTTTTAAACTCATAGTTAATGTCATCTCCCTCATATGACGATTTCATGTTTTTTCAGATTTGGGATGGAAAAGGGAACAGACTACATGGACATTTTCTGAGTAATATAAGTGGGTTGCTGGTGTGGGCTCACTGTCACACTAAGCAGGTTTGTAAAGGACATGTGAATCCAGCCAGCAAACAGACATGCCAACGGGAAAGTTATGACACTTTTCCCTCCTTTGCTTCTTACTTTCTTTGAGGAAAAAGGAAGTATTTTTCTCAGTAACAGTGACAAAAAATCAGGAGTAACAACCAGCAAAGGCAATTTCTCCAATAGTAATGGAATACATGGAACTAGATTCCAGCCCTTTGCCGTGCAATCAACAGCAGTCCTTTTCTGGCACTTCTTCCGTCATTGGGCCAGAGGAGTCACAGAATGACCCAGGGGGAAGCATACAAGAAACCTGACTGGAGTAATCAGAGATTCCTGAGTGCTCCAGAGGGCAATAGGTGTGTACCAACCTCTTTGGGAGGTGTTGGAGGGGAAGGGCCGTTCACTGCCCAAAGAAGCCTCATTTTGACACAAAGTCATTTCCCTAATGAGCCTCTTCTTTTCTAGTAGTTTGCTCATAGTGTCTGATGATAAAGAAAGCGTAAGTTAAGATCCAGCTCATTTGCAACAAGACCAACAAAAATATCAAGGAAGAGAATCAAAAAGTAACTTTCCAGTATCTTTAGATAGGTTATGTTAGGTTGCGATTTACCTCAGCTTGCATGCAGACTTGTACACCAACTCCAATGATAGCATAAAACACAGAAATGCACCAAAGAATGTGAGATACAAGTGATTTGCTTTGCTATTAGTACATGTATCCAGCAATAATTTTACTTTCTGATATTAATCCTAGACTGTGTCCTGTGCAACTCAGAAAATAACCTCTCTTTTAGTCTCACCAATAATATTTTATAATCAACATAGAGTGATGAATTAATGCACAGTTGTACTTAACAGCGATATTCCACTCTCTACAAAAAAGGAATGCTTAAGCACTAGAAATGTAATTAACATTTTCTAGTAAAATTAGTTTTTCTTCATTACCTTACCATTTGCTGTGTTTTGTTGTCATGTCAAAATTAAAGGAAACAAAAAAAAAAAGGACCAGGGCAATACAGTACCCTGCCTCAAACTGTCAGGCAGAAAAAAATGCTGTCATCAAAATAAACCCCAGCAACAAAGTGGTCTCTTATATTGTGTGAAGTATATTGACCACCAAAAAAAAGGAATATCTCCTACCAAAAGTTATAACATCAAAGCCTCTTTTTCAATAAAGAAATATATTTCATAATTCTGAAAAAGTCACAAATCAGACCAGTGAAAGCACTAGTTTATGAGAAATTAGTGACTTTTAGGATAGGGGGAAAAGAGAAGGTGAAAGAACCATCTGAAGGCAAAGATGGGCCTTGGTCTCTGTGGGGGAAGTCTGGTGGAAAAGAGTAAGAGATGTTGCCAGTAGCAGGTGGCATGAAAAGATGAAGTGATCAGTTAGGAGAGAGGTGATTAAATGAGGCAGAGCAAGGCTATGGAATGGGGGTGAAGGGAACCAGACCTGCAAACAAATGGGTAATATGTAAGCACTGAGGGAGCCCAAGTTTAACATACTGTGGAAAAGGGAGCCATAAAATTATGTTGAGAGAAAAGAAACCAGCAACAACAATTTAAGAAGACTTTGGAAAGTAGGGAAATAGGTGACCAAACCTGCCTGAAAGTTTGAAGTGAGGAATAAATGTAGTTGATTATGCAAAAAACCTAATTCTGGGATGGAAACTCCCTGTCTGTCTCAGATTTAGCTACTCAGTAAAGAGAAAAAGAAGATGGAAATTCAAAACAAAATGATAATGACTAGAAGACAAGCCAGACCACCAAGAAATCTTCTGTCTTCTGGTCACTTTGAGGCACCTCACAGTTGCCAGGCTTTATGTCATTTCCATCACACTGTTGAAGACTCTAAGACTGCTACTCCAGGCCAGTCAAGTCCACGGGATGTAACATGCTTACCAAGCCAGCCTCATTGAAATCAGAAACAACAGTTTTTTTCCTTTAGGAAGCTCTGATTTCCTAAATCCAAACCTCTGTTTTCACAGTCAGAAACCACATTTTTAGAGGAAAATCAAATAGACAATTAGTTGAAAGTAGAAAAATTAGTTATATAGCCTAAATCTCATGTTAGTCCAGGAAAAATGAAGTTCTTCAAGGACTGTCATGCCCATCTATGTGACAGAGATCCTCTGAGCGACACCTTTCCTCTCATCTGGAAAGACTGTCTCCCTTTTAAAGATTACTATTTTATCTCTGGAGTCAAGGTAATTTTTCTTGTAAAAGGCTTCAGTGATCTGTGAAGAAAATATCTAATATTCAGAATAAAAATTCATTCTTTTGTCTGCTTGTTTATATTTCTTTATAAAGCTGTATTACGATGAATCAGTGTCCTATTACAAAAATATTCTAATTGCTGAGCATACACCTTTCCCACAAATTAGAAGAGAAATCCTATGGTCTTTTAACACACACTTTAAATACATCTTGTTATAGTAAGTAATAGGAGAGGTTTATTACAGTAACTGAAGGAGAGGAACCTGTGCATGTTCCACCCAAATGTGTACTACTTTTCAATGAATTAAAGCCACGTAAACAATGAAAGGATCAGTTTTATGCAGTGTCACTGATGCTATAATTAAAGGACAATGAACAACACATCTAATTACTAGGAGATGGGAACCTGATAACTTTGGGTAAAGGACATCTCTGACGTTTTGCTTACAACAACAAGGAACTGGACTCAGTGACCCTGTAAAGGTCTTCTATAGCTTAATATAATGAAAGTCAACTCTGGGCTGATCGTTTTATTGCCATTTAGTCAGATTGGAGACAATGAGGACAAAGATTTGCTTAAATATGTCAGCCTTTTAGATGTCAAGCAGATATTAGGTGCTTATTAAACCTCTGGCACTCTTTGGCTCTTATGACAAGAATTCACTAGTTTCATCAGGCTATTTAATCACTGAAAATATGTCACTGTTATCCTGTACTACCTGAAATTTATTGTGCTCTCCTTTTCCCACATTATTGTTCATTTTCAGGCCTACTAGTACATTTTCAAAACAAAAGTTAGATGTCAAGTTTGTTTGATCTTAAATCTACATTTGTTTTATGTGGAAGAAGGACAACTGGTGCTCCATTGGACTGAGCAATGGTCTGTAGCTAGTCTAGGGTGGTTTAGAAGATTAAGGTTCCCGTAAGTGTTTTAAAACTGAAAATGTTGAAGTACGAGGCAATACAATATTGTATACTTATGAACTATTATGGTCTCTGAGACACCATTACATAGTCTTGCAAACCAATAAACTATTCAAGCCAGCACAGCCTTGGATACATCAATGGATATACAAATTGAACATATGTGATTGACCTTAGCCAGTGAATGCATTTTGCAGAATGAGACTGCCTGAAGAAAGACAGCGTTACAAATATTGACAGAAGGAGAAAGGTGCTACACAAAGAGGTGGTTAACGACAATTAATTTAAAAATTCTGCTGTGCTAAAGAAGGCTGGTAAAGTGTTTATGCTGAGTGACAAATCAGGCACAGTGCAACTCAATACAGAGATGCCTGCCAATAGATGCTAGCTGAAGAAATCGCGATTGATGAGGTGTATTTGCCTTCTGTAGTTTCCTGACTAGAGTCAATGTAGAATCATAGAATCATAGAATCATAGAATCATAGAATCATTTAGGTTGGAAGAGACCCCTGGGATCATCAAGTCCAACCATCAGCCCTACTCTACAAGTTCTCCCCTACACTAGATCCCTCAACACCACATCTAATCTGCTCTTAAACACAGTCAGGGAGGGTGACTCCACCACCTCCCTGGGCAGCTGATTCCACTGACTGACCACTCTCTCCGTGAAAAATTTTTTCCTAATGTCTAGCCTAACCCTACCCTGCTGCAGCTTGCAGCCATTCCCTCTTGTCCTGTCGCTCATTGCCCGTGAGAAGAGACCAGCACCAATATCTCTACAGTGCCCTTTCAAGCAGTTGTAGAGAATGATGAGGTCTCCCCTCAGCCTCCTCTTCCTCAAACTAAACAACCCCAAAATGTAGTGAATGGAAAGAATTAAGCTCCCAAATTTTATTTTCAACAAATAAAAAAACATATGGGACCTTTTTTGACCTTTTTTTTTTTTTTTCTTTTTTGCCTAAGCCATCATATGAGCATTAGACCTGAGAATTTTGGTAGGCAGGGAGCCTGTCTCACCATAGCAGTTTTACATATACTTTTTGATTTTTGTTTCTGCCTACACCAGTTAATCTGTATGAATTGACACTGAATGTTACTTGCTGCTATTAACTCTCTGTCTTTATGAATTATCTGCATTATTTTAAAATGGTAAAAAAACCTTTCAGGCATGATATTCAAAATGAAAATCCTATTTAAACAATGGTATTGGTCTTTTCCACAGTTTGACCAAGAATAACAACATGTAGTCTTTGGAGAAAAAAAAAAACAAAACAAAAGGAAAGCCTCTGTCAGTAATAAAATTACCGGTTGAAATAGATACTAGAAAATGTCTGCTGACATTTGATTCTCATTAACACTATTGGTTTTTTCTATTACGAAAGCACCAATAATGCAGAAAATGCTGAAACACCATAAAACCCCCCATGATGCCTCCACTGAAAAGCTCTGGAGCACGTTGCTAAACACAGCAATAACAGCAAGATGGTTAGAGAAAAATCTTTGGGGAGTTTCTTCAGAGTGTTATTCATTTCCTTTGGAAAATAGGCTTTTTATGTGTAACTTAAGTAAGAGGGTATGAATGACAGTGACAGTGAACATGTGAAAAATGTAGGTCTCAGACAGTTTCAGGCTTTTACTAGTTGTTGCTTTGAAAAGGGAAAATGCAAATGACTCAAGTTTCATCTTGTACAGAAGATAAGGCCCTTGAAGAGATCAAGAGTAGGAGGTGTTGACAAGCGATAGCTATACGAGTGCCACTGGGAGAACTTGTATTGCTATTTGATTTGGACAGTGATAGGGAAATATAATTTTCTTCATTATTATTCAGACTAATTCAGAATATTAGTACAGACCAAAAGTAATTGTTGCAATTGTTTAAAATAATCATGCTGTGTTTTGTGATTATCCAAAGGTTTTTGTGCTTATTACATGGGGAAGTCAAGAAGGTAACCCCTTATGTTGCAACATCTCATGTCTTACTGTGTAAATGCATAAACAGTATATCAGACACAATGCGTGCAAATGACAGACATCTAATTTGTATTCACAGTTATCGCAATTATTTGCACAAATTGAATAATGTCACATACATATGTATAGCCATTCAATAACCAATTTGTTTCCAGACTGAAGCGTGCATTTTCCATATGCAACACCACATCTGAGGAAATTATTTTTCCAGCTATTTTGATGTTTTTGATCTCCAAGATAAGCATTTTCCCCTCAAAAAAAAACCAGACCCAACCGCTCCACAGTTACAATTCCAAAGACAAACAGCTGCTAGTTTTTTTCTGTCTGTATGTCACCTAGAGGAAAGACATCTTTGTGGTATCTTCTCTCTCGGTATAAAATATATATAAGTAATGTACTTAAGACTGTTAATCCCTTTTCTTGCACTCTACAGTCATCAAGTTCCAGACTCATATGGTTTTCTTCTTACAGGGGAAACAATGTGTAATTAGGCTATGCCCAGAGTAATTATTTTAAAGAATTTAAAAAGATGACGGAAATTATTTTTTTCTGACACCATCGTATGTAGTAGAGCGTGCCAAAGTATGGCACTAATACCCAGGATGTGAAATAAACCACAGTAAACAAAGAAGAGGCACTGGGCAAAGTTGCAGCCACTCGCTGGACGGAAGTCACGCTCCTGTCTCACCGCAGTGCTCCTGCCCCTGGCTGTGATCCAGGGGAAAGGGCTGAAGGGAGTGAGTGCTCTGGCCAAGGCCACGCCATCTCCCTGGCGAGTCATGGCGTCTCTTTCCAAGCAGGCATGACATCTCCTACAAAATCAGACTTGGCCTCACCCTCCCTGAAAGCAACTCTCTGCCCAAGCTAGGAGTATCTAAGTTAACTTCTAAACTCAGTACCAAGCCCATTTTTAATTGGCAAGTTAATCGTGTGAAAATGCTGACTGAACGTCACTCGTAAGTACTAGCCTTTTAGTTAAGCACATTTGTAGGTGGGGCATATGTAAGCATAAAAATGCCTCAGGGCAAGTTGGAATTTGGGTTCTGGCAGTCACATTGTCCCCAGATTTGTCCCCAGAAAATGTTCACCAAAGCTACAAAAACTTTGCCAAACTCTGTATAATCTGTTAAATCCCATAAAATATGAGCACTATGCCTTTTGACAGCAACAAAAAAACTTGGCTTTCCCTCTGTGTAGGCATGTTCTGTTCATCTTTGTGATTTTCATCAGATTCTGCACATCTTTACAGGATATAACTAGGTGGCATTAAAATCTGCATTAGACGTTACAGTAAGAAGCTAAATTCTGAGTAATGTCAAACTAAAATCTCAAGTGAAGTCAATAAAGCAAGTTCCCTTTACCTTCGTGGTTAGGTCATAGAGAGCTCTTTGAAGTCAATTGTGTTACAATCCTCTAAAATGGTGTTATTGGCCCAATTCTAATTTGGAATCCAGTTTTATGACATTCCATTCGTTTCCCTGAAGTTTGCTTCTCAGTTGCAAAGTGAGATTAGAATCAAATTCAATGAGGTTTGCTGCAGAAGGTCAGATAAGACTGAAAAACTATCTCCAGGCTTTTGACTATGGAAACAAGTCTTCTAAATCATGCTGGTTCTTGCAAAAGTATCATGAATGATTATTATACAGCAGTTGAAGTGACTTAATTTTACTTGTTCGGTCTACTTATAGCTTAAATCCTCCAGCTGTAGCAAATCAAACCACAGCTGGCCCAGTTCCCTCTCGCTGATAGTGGCCACTAATGGATCCAAGGAAGTGTATATGAACAAGACAGGTATATAGTAGCATGCTCCTAGTGACCTCATACAGCCTGCAGCAATCTTGTGCAGCAATTTCCTAAGGAAAAACGTGACATGCTTGTTTCTTAAAGCAGAGTGCAAATCAAGAGTAATTGCATTGAAATTTTGTGGAGTTTTAAGGGTATACAACCAACAATGGTAGGTGTATATTTTTTTTCTGTAGGCCCAGGCAAATCACTTTATTTAAATATCTCCCTCTCCTTGTGAAATTAAAATTCTGTTTAAAAGATGACATTTTTATGACAATATCTCCTTACCTTATGGTAGTAGTAACACAATCAGAAAAATAAATACTTTTGAAAGATAAATGGTATTTATTGTGAAGTCTGCTGACAGTTATTACATTTTAATTGCATTTATTATTGATAAAAAAATAGCATTTAAATATATTTACTATCAGTAATAGTTGTGTTCCAATCATAATCTCTACCGTAAACCTTAAAAGCTGTGGTTTTGGGTTTTGTTTGTTTAGAAATAGGTTCACTGAAAAAGAGGTTTAGACACATCTGTTATTCACTAAGAAGATTCATGATCATTTACCATCCATATGGTGCCCCAGGTGCAGAGTGTGTAGATGGTGTTTTACAAATACAAATTTGGACAAGGTTCCCGCCCTGAGAAACTTGCAGCCTATTTTGAACAACCACAACACTAACAATTTAAGGATTAGGCACTGGAATAGATGCAAAGAGACAAAGGAGGTCAAGAAGGTGAACTGAAGGAGGTGGGATTTAATAGGAGGTTTAAAGATCATTTGGTTCACAGGTAGAGCAAACTTGTTCCAAGCAGAAATACTATTATGCAAAAGTTACTCAAAAATCTTATTCTGAAAGAACTTTGAATTCTGAGTGTTTGAGAGGTCTGGGGAGGCCAGACCCATTGACCTTCACAAAAAAAGGAGATGCAGAGTGATTTGCATATGAGCAGTTCCTATGTTACTATGATTCTCTATATAAACCTGATGATATCCTGTGACCTAAACTTCTTTCATTTTTGCTTGCAACTGGGCTGGCAAAGTAGTTCCTGAGTTTATAGCTTTTACAATGCTAAAACCCAATAAGGATTGCACGATTAGAGTTTTAATTTGCTCTAACCACTTCTATTTACGGCCTGCAGGCCAAGTTCAGGTAATTGCAGAAAAACCACATTTTTCCATCCCCTTCTCTCAGAAATGAAAGACTAAAATTGCAGAGCAGTCCTAAACCCTAAACCAAGTTCGCAATGGGGCTTGCGTGCTCCCTAGCCCGTGTTGTAGCTCTCTTAGGCTGTGAATTAATTCCTGGTCCCTACCTAGAAGAGGGTAGGCTGTATTTGATGGCCAGTAGGGCACACTGGGGAGCATACAGAACACATCAAGGACCATGTGATGCTTCAGGCTTCATTGGGTTTTGTCAGAGAGGATCTGCTGAACAGCTCAGACAAGGGACTCTACAAACCTATGTGTGTTCTCAAGGTCTTTCAGATGCAGGCAGGACATGCACAGTCACATATTGTAATCTAGAACTTGTTCCTAAACATTTAAAGCTTATACCTCATCTATAATTCACTTTTTCACCTCAAAGTATAATGCTGACCCCAATTCCTGTCTTTTGTTTCAATGTTTTACTTTACAGTATTGTTTTCAAGCTTTGTTTTATAACACCTTATCGTAAATCTGTTAAAAAAAATCTAAACCTGTGATTTTTTTTTCTGCTTACAATCTCCTACCTTCTCAGCGTTAGTGATTGGTTTTAATTTTTTTATTTGTTTCAGATAATCTGCAAGATAGTTGCAGTAGCAGCAATGAACATGTCAGGTGAGTCAGTGCCAACAGAGTTGTGTAACATTAGGAAAAAAATATATAGCTTATTAGTTTGACAGTATCATTTCAATTTTTATTTTTTTATTAGGAATCTAATTTTACATGATGAAGTAAGTCATTTAGGTTAATTTTAAATGTGTACAGAGATATGAAGAGAGAAAATCCTGCTGTTAGGAGAAATGCTGAACTATAGTAATCAATTGCCTGAAATGTATTTTGTCAGAAACATATGAGAAGTGGAACAAATGCATGCAGAAGCACATACCTATCATGTTAATGAGTTACATTTACAAGTTGGGTGAAGAGTATGATATGTTGAATAGTGCAGTAGATTTGAAGATACACTTGTAGTCTCTGCTTTTGATTTTTAGTATTGTTTTCTTAGTAGTTAGTATTGATATTAGTATTCTATTGATTTTTAGTATTGTTTTCTTTAACCCTTACAAAAAAATGTCATGACTGAAAGGCAGTTAGTGTCAAGAAAGCAAGTAGGAACCTGTTAAATTAAGCATTTTAACACACCTGTCTTCAAAGGGACACAGATGAAAAGGAAACAAAAATAATTCATGAAAACAGAAGAAGGAAAATAATGTAAAAACTACAAAGACCTTCTATAAATTGAGCTTCTCTGATGCCACTCAGACAACATAGAGAAAGCTGGTATTTCAGCTAATAGTTATAGAGGTTTATTCTTTGTTATAGTTTGGTATTCATGGGAAAAACAAAACAACAAAGAAATAATTTAGGATGACCGGCAGCACATCACTCAGTCTATATACTTCAGGATATAGACAGTCTATATACTTCAGGATAGACAAAGACACACACGAAATGGGTTTACTTCGTACAGCAATCAATGAAAGAAAGGGAAGATAGCCTAGTAGACACTAGCATTTCTCACAATATACCATGTCTGTAGAGAAAAATGAATTGTGGAGTGGAACTCACTTGTTTATTTTTTTTTTTAGATTTTCAAAGGAACTATGTTGATACTTCAAATCAGACCAGAAAAAAATAAAAATAAAAAGAGGATGAAAAGTGAAGAGGAAATGCTGAAAAATACACAGGATTCAACCAATGGCTCTGGAAATGAAGACAAACAAGCCCCAAGTTGCTAAATGACAAGTACAGTCACTACCCCTGAGCAAAACGAAACAAGCCAAGACAGCCCCAGAGTGTAATCCTGGGAAGCTACGGACCTGGCAGAGACGGTGCTTCAAACACAGGGCTAAGGAGGAGCAAGCACAGCTGCAGCATACGCCCCAGTTCTGACAAGTGGCCTTAAACGTCCTTACTGCACTCTGACCCAGCCTGGCTCTCTCACTTAAGAACCAAAGCCATTTCTGCAAGTGTGTAGTAGAGAAGCAAGAGCAAATGGATTAATAAATCACTCATTGACAAAGTAACCATAAAAGCAGATAATCAAGCATTATCTATATTTAGTTCAACCACACAAGCTGTTTTTTAAAACAGAGTTAAATGGGCTTAAACCTATTTCCCACATATGCAATTGNAAAATAAAAACCACCAATGGAAGTGTCACCTCCTGTGCTGAGCTCAGCACCCACACCAAGAAACACAGTGCTTGCCTGCATGTTCAGTTGCTCCCAGTCACTCTGTAAGCCAGCCTGAACTCTGTTTTTATACTTATGTATAAATTATATGCTTCATGTCATCCTGCAAAGACTCTCTCTTCTAATTATCCAAGGCTGGGAGAGGGACAGTTTCTTAGACGATCGAAAGGCACCAAGTCTCCATAGCTGGGGTCCATCCCTACAGGCCTGAATAAGGCCTGCAACACTGGGCTCCCTCTGGTAAAGCAAACAGCTAAGCATGGTGAACCCCTACATTTCCAGGACTTTCCCATATACCCATGTTGTTCAGTTTTTCCCACACTAAGCCTTTGTTTTTTAACACACCCAGCAAGAGAGAGAAGCACAATTTCCGACTCAGTGACCCAGGGGACAGGGATAATCGCTATAGGTGAAAGCTGGGAGATGGCATCACTTTCTGTCACCTCTTTTGTGGCTCACTAGAGGGGAGCCTGATTCCAGTCAAAACAAGGGTCTCAGGGCAGACTTCCAGGGGAGCTGGGGGCTTGGGGGGCTGAGTTAGCAGATGATCACAAAACCCTGCAAGCTGGGAGGAAGGTGAGGGACAGAGAGGCAGTGGACTGTTGCCGCATTTTCCTGCCTACGGTTTTGTGACAACGTGGGAAAGCTGAGTTTAGGTTTTGGGGGTGATGTGTGTTTCCGTGAATGTAAATTTGAAAAGCAACCTATACCTGAAAAATTATGGCAATAACATAACACATATCAGAAGCCTTCTTAAGGAAACTAGACTTACTATGTCTTTTTAAGGCTACCCATGAAATGTATTGAATTTGTGACTCATTCTAAAGCTAACTGAATCTTCAGTTACCTTCAGATTTCACAAAGCCAAAGGAATAAAGGCATGCCTTCATGTTTAATAGATGTGGAATTAGGACTATAAACTCTGAAACACTGAAGCAGTAACAGAATGGGAAATGGAAGCTAGCAAGCATCCTAAAAGGAAATATTATAATATTTTAGAAAATGTTCCCTCACTTTCCCTTGAAAATGACTAGGATCATATGAATTAGAAGAAAACTCACGTGTTATTTTCAAACTATTGTACTCAAATGTGCATAACTTAAAGATGCTTTAAGAGTCTTATTTTAGTAAGAAAATGTATAATCAAGATTTAAAAAAAAATATTTCTATCCTAAAGAAGCTGTTGCCAGAAGGTATGTTTTCTTGCAAATAAATTGTTTACGTAGACTGTTTACCAGGTTGTTTACTGCCACTGATTAATGAGAAGTGATTTCACAGCAACTAGGAAATAAGACTACTATTTAAATGGGAATTTCATGACAATTTTTCCAATGCTTGTATCTGTCTTGATCTCATGCATATATTGTAAAAGGTTTGTAGTTGGTCCAAAGTTGTTAGCCATAATTAACAGGAAATTATATATTGGCAGTTTTATGTGAGAAGGTCTAGGTAGACACTCTTGAGCTGTGAAAAAAATTGCATCTGCAAGAGAAAAATAAAGCAATGCAGGAGTCATTGATCTTGCTTTGTCTGTTGTTCCTTTTCCTAGACATATTGAGAGCTTTCAGATCTAATTATTAAAACCATATAGGAGTTTACTAATTATTTTTTCTGGACCTTGATATGAAATAAAAAGATCAAAAGCTTTAAACACAATTAGGAAATACTACAACAGCTGAAATTTCCTCATGAATCTGAAATATCTGATAAAATATTTCTGGCATGTGCATACTACCATTACCATTTCAAAATCTGGTCTTGCAGAAGTGAGAGGCAAGGCAAGCTTCTGTATAGTGACTACACCTACAGTGAACAATCCAATTGCAAGAGCATGTGAGTCATGTTAAGATTTCACCTGACTACCTGTTCCCGGGGATGGGGGCTTTAGGAGATGCACTGTCTTCATTTTTTACAAAAAAAAAAAAAAAAAAAAAGCATTGATGTGGTCTGATTTAATTAATCAGCTTGGTTATAACTAGATCAGACTTCTGGTGGGGAACCCTCCTTTTGGGAGAATGGAACAGAATTGTATTCTGAGATATCACAAGAGCATTCCCCAACAGCTTATTGGAGCTATAATTAATCTCATTGAAGTATGTGGCACGATTGCACTGAGCTGGTACACAGCTCTGGTGCTGTATTAGGGAAGGTAGCTGAGGACAGAACAGCTACAGAAGAATTTTCCAGAGAAAGGAAAATTCACATCTGCTATCAGGCAGAAGGAGGGCTTGAATGCACCAGCTCCTGACAAAGGTGGCCAAACTTCCTGACTTCAAAGAGAATGCCACTAAGCTTCAATGAATAGAGGACTGACTCCCTGCTAACCTCTGAGAGATCCCCACAAAGCATCTTCTGGACAAAGCACAAGTCCACTGTCTTCTGCAATGTGAAAAGCAATCTTACCCCACCGATCTAGAGGCTCAAAGTGTTTCCTAGAATAGTTTAGCTTTTAAATTGTCTTAGTCTTGTATCTGCTCTCCATTGGTGTCAGGTTAAATTTATTAAAAAAGAGAGTGGCTATGAGTCTGCTGCTACAGACACATCCAAGGGGACCAATCACCGAACATATTAGGCCTTATATGGAGAAGTAAGAAGTGTAACAAAATCTATGTGGAAATGGGGAAGGAGAGAGAAGAGGGGGAAAGGAAACTGGGAATTGTATACTTTCAAGCAGATGAGATGATAATTTTTTTCATCTAAAATTTTAGCCATTCTGAGTATGATTGAAAGAATGGACTATGCTTTCTGAATTTAATGTCACAATCCTATTTACTTTGAAAAAATACCAATTCCAGACAAGACAGTAGGTTTGCATACTTAACTACAGCTAAATGTATGACTGGGAGAACATATAGGGAAATCAAACACTAACCACAAAGTCAAGAAACGTGGCAAATCCTGAAATTTTACACTTATATCTTTCAAAGGCAAAATTATTATTGAATATCTACCAGACTTAGTCTACAGAACAAAAGCAAAAAATAAAAAAAATCTGTATTTATTATCTTTAAGATTTTAAATTAAAAAGATTGTTTTTTCTGGCAGTCTGAGGTAATTTCTACCCAACACTTACTTATTCAAAGCCATTGTGCATTTCCAAGGATTTGTAACACTTTGGGTAAAGTGGATATTTAGAAATCATGGTGCATGAGCTGCAAACTACACCTGCATTTTGAAGTCCTCATATACATATTGATGTATAATGTAAGAGGTATACCATCATATGCCAATTTCTAACCAAGCTGTTGCATATGTGCAAGCAAGTTCAGTGTGTGTGGGTATGCTGATGTGCGCATGTGACTGTTAATGTAAATGGACTAATATAGACTACTGCTACCATACATTTATACTTGCCAAGATAAACAGTTGCAGTGGGAATACAGAATTAAAATATTTATTTTTGTATGGGTCGCAGGTGGAGACATATCATCTTGAAGGTTGTCTTTTTCAAGTACAGACCACTTTTCTCAAAAGCATTATTTTTAAACATAGCCAGTTACTGTACACCTGCTGAGACGGATAATAATCTGACCCTGAAATACAGCTATATAATATGATTACTTATATTTAAATGTTTAATATGTAACATGGATTAATGAAAAATAACTTTTTCAACATTGTTTAAAGATGAAGTGCAATTCATATTTTCCCAGGGGACAGGGTAGATGTTTCTGTGAGGTTCTATATCATGCCTGGAATCACCATCTCCCAAAAACTGTTGTGCCAGAAATTTTTAACGTATTATGTATAGTTGCATGATTCCAGTACCGGACACATGCTTCCCTTCNTCCCTTCCCTTCCCTTCCCTTCCCTTCCCTTATACATGTTATAAAGAGCAAGAATATGACTGTAATCTGACTTCAGGTTCTGAACTCCAGTGTTTCAACTAAACAAAAAGCAAGTGTAGTTTGGTAGGGTAGAAAGAGACAACATCCCTGTTATAAATTTTCCCATTTATCCTTAGATAAAAGGAAGTTCTAAGTTTTGCACGTGCATAACATCTCCAATGAACTGGTTTACATTAGCAGTAAAACTATCTGCCTAATTTACAGTACTCAGATGATGTGACACTAGTTTTCTAAAAAGAAAGCTCTTGCTTATTCAACAAGGCATCTGCATTATTGATCAAATAATCCTCCCAGTATTACATTGAAATTGTAATCACTTGACTATTTTTAAATGGAAAATCTATTAACACATGTAACTTCTTACCTGTAGTCTCTAATTTACAAGTGACTGTGGCATGGAGGATACCCATAAACTTCTTCACATATTCATATTTCTCTAACAGTGAAAAGAGAAATATAAAACATGAGACAGAGCCTAGAATTCTATGTGCCTAACTTCAAGACACTTCAGAATGTTTTTCATTTCTCCACTTTTATCATCAGTTGTATGAATGTGAAATACAGTTATTTTCAAAATTCCTCAGTCCCTATTTGACTTTGAGGTACTGTGGTTGTGTGTTCAAAAAAATTAATTATTCATGATGAGGATGGCGATGATGAGAAAGGGAGCATGGATTCTTTCTGTCATTCAGAACACGTTTTCTGCTAATACCTTATGCAGCTTTGTATGTTATGCAATATGGGAACATTTGTTAAGCATATGTAAACAATCCTTTTGAATTCCCTAACCAAAAAATTGTCCTAATCTTGAAAACATGTAATGGTGTGCATATCAACTACCAAAAATCTCAATGACTTACAGTTCAGCAAGTGAAGAAATGCTTTTAAACCTAGAGGACAAGAGCGTCCTTCAATTTAAAGTACATTAATATTCATGGCATGTAATATACAAAAAGTATAAATTATAAAATGGACTATGTATGAGCCTATATGTGTGCCGGCTTGCAGCCTATGTGAAACATCAATAGCAAACTTATTTCCATACCATATGACTGCTTTCTTGCAAGAAACCAGCTTCAACTTTCTCTGATTCTTGTAACTATACACCTGACACTGGAAAAATTCAAATCAAGAAGTTAATATGAGCATGCATGGAATTATAGAATGCAGCTTCTAACCAGCCAATAAAAAGCATAATTTTTCAATCAGGTCTTTTACATAAAGTCTACCCCTCAACAATAAACCCACTGAAGGAATGACAATTCTCCAAAATTTTAATGAACTTCTTTTATACTTTATCAGAAAAAACCTTCCAACCTTATAAGATTTTTTTTTCTCTATGAAGTCTTTAACAACAGCTAAAAATGTCTTACAATGATAATTCACTATCTAAACCCAGTTGTTGTGCACATTTCCTTCAAAAAGGGAATATATTAGAAGCAGGACTTTTGTTGACTACAGAAAAAAATTCTAAAACTTGTTTGCAATTTCAGTTCCTTTACATTGCAACTTAGAAACCCAAATAAATAGGAAGACAGTAGAAATCAATCTTTTATTGCAGACCCACTTAAATCAAGTACAGTCCCAGCAACATGGGTTGTTGATTAAAACTTGAATTATTACCCTCTATTTAGGAATATGACTCTCATTCAAAGGCATCAACCTATCATAGATTTTAATGTCAGAAGAGACCATTATCTCACAAAGGTCAAGCTCTGTAATCTGTATCAAGCCCATAACTACTATTTGAAATACGTTAGTGTCAAATAATCCCTAAATTAAAAGCACAGAAGGTGTTGGCTATTAGGACTAGGGCAGTCTGAGTGCTTTAACCTCTAAGCTCCTTCTTGATTCCCTACATTGCCCATTCCTGCCCAAAGAAGGCCTAGTGTCAATAGGAAAAGTGGCACCACCCCAAGTAACCTGATATTTAGGGCAGTTGCAGATGAAATTAAAAAAAGAAAATATGGCCTTAATTCTGCTAAGGTATTGCTTGTGGACAAGGTATTGGTTTAGGATGTTGTACTACTACTTTTGTTAAGTGCATGCCTGCTTGCCTTGGTGTTCTGCTGTGGGCACAGGGTGTGGTCAGCCCTGCTCAGGTCTTCTATGGTGCAATTAATGTGTCTGCTCCCAAGTTCAGCTTGGCATAGTGGGCTTGGGCATCTCATAAAAAGAAGCAGCTCAGTGTTCATCTACCAAATCTAGACTGGCAAAAACCAATTGAAGTCCTTTGTCTTTAGATATGTTATAAGTCAATCATTCAAACACTCCATGGCAAATTCTTTTAATAGTTTTGATATAAAATTGTAAAACAAAACTGTGTAAAAAGTGAAGTTGTATATTGCCTTTGAAACCAGAGGATGACTTCAGAAGGTTTATGCTTCTTGAAATTTATTACATAGCAACTTTAGCTATGGCTTGTTATGAATGGCTTCATCCATTCTAGCTTTTAGAATCATAGAATCATTTAGGTTGGAAGAGACCCTTGGGATCATCGAGTCCAACCGTCAGCCCTACGCTACAACGTTATCCCTACTCTACAAAGTTTCTGCTTTTGCACTGAAGCATATTACTGCCAAGTAATACTGCATAACAGCAGTACTTTATAATAATAGCACTGGTAGAAAAAGAAATAAAAACATTTTCAAATGGGGCCTTTGTTATAATACTGATCTTTAAGCATTTACGTTGACCTTCTTCCTTCAACTAAAACCATTGAAATAATCTCTTATTTTGAGGTGGTATTTGAGACTTTTATGTAAAACTGGAGTCTACCAGTTGTGATTTTCTGTCATTTGTGATAATACTAAGATAATTGGTATTCCTTGTGTTAATAAGGCATCGAAATGACCCTACACTGAGCAGTTCCACATTTCCTAGGAATCTGACTTGCTTTAAGTCTTACTGAATGCTTCTTATTACGAATATATGGAGCTTATTTTCAGACAGATATGTCTGAACATTAGATTTTGACACAGAGAACAAGAAAGAAAATGATGACCCAAAGATGTGGAAGAGAACCCAAAGAAGTAAAAGTTAGGAGAGTTTTGCAAAGTAAGCATGCATTGGGCCAGGTTTTTTTAGTTCTGTCCAGTATAATTCTGCCCACCATTAATTCTGTCAAAAGTGCAAGTACTTAGCTCTTATTTTTCATATTACCATTATTTGATTACTTTGGTGATGCTGACCTGTAAACATTCTTCTTATGTACCTACATGACTGCCTTGGCAAAGAGCCAAGCTCATTGCAGGTGTTTGGGAATTTCCCACAAATATTTTAGCTGCACCTTGAAGGAAGGACTTAGCCGGTTGTGGTAGGTAATCACTCAATTGAAATCATTAATCACTGGAAATGTGGCAGCCCTTAAAGGTCAGCTTTTGTCACATTACTCTGCATTTCCAGGAAGTCTCTTCTAAATGTAACTTCTAAGTGCCATAAACACCAGCACTGGAAGTTTCTTTTTTTTTTTTTTTTCTGGAGGAATACTTTAACATTGAACCACATCAGAGTCAGCCTTGAAGACAGGGAACCTTGGCAGCTCTGCCTTCTCACTGCTTTTGTAGAAGGCTAGCTCTTAAAACTGTTAGTGGTGCAGACTGTGTTTACATGCAAGCAGGATCTCTTGAAAGCAGACAGTGCTGTTCTTGCACCACAGTTGTGTTTGCCTCCATTGCTGCAAGCTGTGTTGTCCCTCTGCTGCCTCCCCAGGCAGGGCCAGCCAGGGTGGCTCTGAAGTGGGAGAGCACCTTCCATCCCCTCTTGTAAACCCATGGAAAGACTGGGCATGTTTCACATATGTAGAAATTACTTGCTTGGGGAAAAAAAAGCTCAACCACAAAACTTAAGCTAACTTTACGTAGATTGTTTTTCAGCCATACCAAGTATTTTGTTATTTTAGCCATAATCATTGCCCACATTCAAACCTAATTGCTCACAGTGCTTTGAGGTTCAAGTGCAAAATCTCACAGCTGGGTGAGGTTCAGCTTTCTCACCAAAGTAGCATGACTGAGCTTGCCTTGCTGAACTCATCAGAAATGATATCACTTGCTGCAACTTTCTTAAATTGGCCCATAACATCTCTTCAACAACTGAATTTATGTGTACATAGTATATCCTACAGTTTTAAAACTACACATTTTAGAATTCATATGAATAAATGTTACTGTACATTTCTAAAATTTTGCCACGTTGTTCTGCTGTTAAAGAGCAGAGTGTTCAGGTGTGGTATAGCACATTCAAAAAGAAGGTGTGCCTATGGGAACCATCAATATATATTTGCCTGGTTCTAGTGTGAGATGACAGTTTCACTTGCATCTGTCTACCTGAGGTGCTTGGGGAATTTGGTGCTGTCATGTGACTAAACATGTTCACATGAGGATCAAGCAAGAACATCAGAAAGCCCATCAAGTATCATGTATTTTTTTTTTAAGGTGTTTTTTGTTTTGTATTGTTTTTTACCTAGACAAATTCATAAAAAGATCTGCACATACAAGATCAGGGTAGAGAGCCTTGAATTTCTCTTCTGTAGAGAAGCCACAAAGGCTAGCCTGTTTTCCTCAGGGTCTACTTACCTGCCTACAAACTGGAAACTGCTTGAGTCTAAATCAGTTGGACTGCTGAATAATGCACAACCACTGTATTGGCCTAATTCCACAGTGCCCCGTTAGCCCACAGAGGAACTCAATTCAATTGTAATTTCCAATGAGACTAAAAGGCAGTTGCTGCCATGAGGCCACTAGTTTTATACCACTTGAAACCAGCACAACGAATGAAGAAAACTGGGCCTCCCCATTCCAGTTATAAGAAAGCTCCAGGAGCCGATATTAAACACACACAGGAGAGCTAAGAGCTTTTTGAGATGTATCACCAACACTACTCTACCTTTTTTCCCCTTGTTTAGAAGAGGGAAGGGGCATGAGTTTTTGTATGGAGTTCTCCACCCCTTGTCTCTGCTGGACACACACTGGGATTGTCCTGGAGCCTCTCTCCAGCCTGTGAATGCCACTCCCAATATGGGGAGAGGTGCTGGCTACCGGGTGAGGTGAGGCACTCCTCTCTGCCCCAGGGCTGAGGCTGCATTAGTCAAACACTCCCTGCTCAGGGAGTGACAGCTCATTACTAAGGAAAGTAGGCAAGAACAAACTATTCCTCCTCCTCTACCTTCCATTTTACCATCTTTTTTTTTTTTCATTTGTACCCTTTGCAACTTTCTTTGTTGTTTTTGTATCTCTTTTTTTTGTGAATCATGCCCCTAGCTTATGCAGTGACATTTCTCAAAGTGGTATTTATTTCTTCTCCAGTGCTGAAAAGAAAAACTAAAAATATAATAATTAATTAATTAATTAATTAATTAAAAGCCGGTATTTCAATGTACCTTTATTTTATCTTTGGTTAATTTTTCCTGCTTCCTAATTATTTTCATATTTCCATATTCTGTGCTCGTTTTTTATTTCATTATTTTCTTTTGCTTCTTAACCAACCTTGTTTCTTTATTTCCTCTACTCATTAATTCCTTTTTCTCTCCTATCTGAATTTCTTACCTGTCTGTTCATTCACTTCTTCCTCATGTTCCTCTTTTACTCGTGTTAACCCTCCTCTAGCTCCTCTATAGTTTGGGTTTTTTTTTTCATAATTTTCATGCAGTGTCCCATATGGTTTGCTCAGACTTTCAAGGCCTGAGGATGGGAAAGAAGACTAGGAGGAGAGAAAATGAGGAAGGAGACTGTCTCAAACACACTGTTGTCCTACAGGAAAAAAATGCTATCTTTGCAAAGTCCATAAACACAGTTTGACTGACTCACTCTATGCCATACTGAGTAGCAACCTCCTTTCCTAGGATAATGAGAGCCTCGGAGGGATGGTGGTTCCCTGAAGAATGAAAACATGAAAGAGGACTTCCCCAAAGCCATTGGGTGGAGCACAAAGGATGTGGAAAGACTGGAGGGCTGCAGAGTAAAGATGATGATAGATAAAGGCGAGGAATTCAAGCACTATGCATATCAACAATTGACTAAGTTGACATTACAAATATTTTGGCCTCCATTGGCCATCAGCTGGCAAGGCTGGTGGAGTCCACTGTTTTGTTTTTCTAAGTCTGAATAAATCCAATGCTATGAATTCTACAATGAATGTCAGTTTCAAGGTATATAATGACATTTTAAATTATTCATGAATTAATTTAATTTACAGGTTAGAAAGAATTTCTACTCTTTATAAGGGTAGTGACAATGAGATTTCAACTTCAGTGTCAGTACAGGTGCCTTAGCAGATTTTATTGAGACTATTTTCATGCAGAACACCTGTAAATCAGTATACAATAGACAGTCCAACCATATATATTAGAAACACTGTTCATGTAAACTTAACTGGAAAAAGGACATTTTTATTCTTAAGTGTCTGACATATAAATTTTTTCCTTCAGGTACAGGCTTAGTTTTTACAGGTTGATAAGTGTATTTTCTGTATACTACATAAAATACCTTAGTAATGCTGGTAAGTTGCTTCAAGGATATCTACTTGCATGTTTGAACTCTGCCATTTATGTCACTAATGTCTGACTTCTGTATTTGTCAGTTTTCTTTCTTTTTCCCTTTTCTAATACCAGTTGTTTGGGTGGTTTAATAAATCAAACTGCATGTTACTGATTTCTCACCCAAATTTTCTGTCTTTTCTTCCTCCGTGCATTATGATCAACATATTGCAGCTCCCTATAATGGAAAAT
Organism: Jacana jacana; assembly: GCA_013400555.1. Classification (NCBI taxonomy): domain Eukaryota; kingdom Metazoa; phylum Chordata; class Aves; order Charadriiformes; family Jacanidae; genus Jacana; species Jacana jacana. Next base: position 12,688 of record VZTM01003932.1, on the reverse strand, counting down.
TATGAAAAATGTGTCTCCATGTAAGCTGTTTTCTCATTTTATCACAAGAAAGAAACATATGACAGGATTATATTCTTTTGCAACTGTCTTTGTCTTTGTGTTTTTATTTAGTTTTCTAAAAAGTGACCACAAAGTCATAAACCAAGTTCAAAGTCTAATTTGCATTTACTTTGCAAAGATTTAAATTTTTACAAAAGTCTTCAAGGAGAACAAAATCACCAACTCACCAAAGCTGAGTTTGGCACAACGCGGAACCAGAAATATGATCTCGACAGTCCTGCTTATGGGCCTGAATCTGCTGAAGGACTAGCTCTTACTTCTAGTGTATAGTTCAATTCTTCACACAAGAACTCAAGAACAAGTTTAAAGGTGCAGGAAAACCCTGGAATGTTTGTCCTGTCGTGGGCAGCTCACACTGTCAATGCAGTTGTGCACCTTCATAATGCCCATCTTTGTCTTCTGGATCTGGGTATGACAATGAAAGATGTGCATGTTGGAAATATTATAGATAGTATATGATCTGAAATAGTGTGAACTCAGGCATGCTTAATCTACACATAATCAACTAAAGCTATGTTTTACTTTGTGGTAGTCAACAATGCAATAATGTACCAAAGATAAAAGCTTCTTAATGTCATTTGCTCATAGCAACTGAAGAAGGAAATTAAAACCATTTTATTTTATTTTGTTAAATAAGTTGTTCATTCTTTTGAATATCAGACAAAAGAGAGAAAAGAAAAGATACATAAACTGAGCTGATTACAAGAAAGAGCATAAATTAATTACACCGGAAAGTATTTTGGTTTTTCAGCCATCTTCCTTTATAATCTCAAAAAACCATCTGAAGTAATAAATGTTAAACGTGTGCCGAAACTAACGTACATGTATCAACTTGTCTATGCTTACAAGTGGAATAATTTAAACAGAACATGGCAAGGGAATTAGAAAAATAAAGAACCACACCTATCTTTTGTAAAGCATGTAAAACTGAGTAACATGAAAGAGCATGAGTGAGTGAAAGAAAATTTTATGTGCGTGTGTATAAACTACTTAAGGTGGTGATATTAAATGAGTGTATCTCTAACACAGGGTGGATGAGATGGACCTGGTCAGCTTCCTCTTCCCATGACAGAATAAGATCAGATCAACGCAATAATTAAACAAGTGTTTCATCTGCTAATTGCTCTGTTATTGTCAAAGTTTTAATATTTATACTGAATGCAAACCACAATGTTGAGATTTTACAGGAAAAATTTTACAGCACTAGACTGTTATAATGCCAAAATTTTAATGCAGTCAAGAATGCAGTCAGGATGAAGACATTCTAAATGAATACTTACAGGACTATAAATTTATCCAAGATAAACTCTGCAAATTGTAGAAATCACAAAGGGTTTTCTTTTGTGATTTCGGTAGCCACCAAAACAGTACATCATAACAAAATTCCACGGAACTTGAAATTTTTCTCAGCAGAACAGTGAGTCTTCACCAATCAGTGTACAAACCTCAACTAGGGACTGAAATACCTAATTCCAAATCCTAGTTGGTAGAAGTAATAGTAATACTAGGTTCAATGTGTTTTGTTTTTTTTTCAAGCAAGACATATAGTTGCAGAAATCTTTTGAGCATTACAAAGTAAATGGAAAAAAATTACTTTGAAAGTAATATGCAAAGGGAAATATGTGAGATTATTTACAATATCCTTTTACTCTACTCTCTATCAGTAAGTAAAAACTTATTTTGTAATTTGAAGACAGGTTTTGGTTGTATAACAATTCTACATATATTCTAGTATATATAGTGAAATATGGGAGGGCTCCATCATAAAGCAGAGAACCCCAACCACGTCCTAACAGAAATCAAAATCATCCTGCCTTCCCACCATCTCTCCTCCTCTGTCTCCTGATTTCTACTGGATGGGAACTTGCGGATGCCGACAGCTCTTTGAATGTCAGTATGTTTCTCGGTGCAGGAAGCACTGAGGGCACCAAAGCTCACCAGCTGACTGCAGCCATAAGTGTCACTGATGCCTGCAGAATTGCATGAGGAGTTGTATTCAACAACACGAAGAATGTGCTTTTATATAGTACTAAAATTATACCAAACACAAAAATGTTTCTTCTTGCTTCAATCGTAATTAAAAGTTTCAGTTGGGGTTTGCTCCTTTTGTGTCATACAGTATGCAGCAACAGTCAATCTCCACTGAATATTCAGTGTTTAAACAGAAAGAAGTGTTACAGTACCTGATCTTTTGCTTTTTTTTTTACACCTTAAGTCAACTCCCCTATCAGTAGGCCCAGTAATTCTTTCTTGATGAATACTTAAGCATCCTTTTTGTCTTAAGAAGTATTTATTCTGAAAAGTCTCTGGTCTTGGTTTAAGATGTTCAGGAGCATGACTGTCCAATTCCCCTGTCTCTTTTTTTTTAACATACTGAGCTTTTAAAATCCCTTGTTGTAGAATACCTACGAATTTTAAAATTATAATTGCAGCTTTTAATCTTTTGCCTTTAAATTCTGTGATTCTGTGAGGATTCTGTGATGACACTGTGATTCTGTGACTCTGTGATAGCCATGCCATGGTGGACTAAGAGAGCAGGATCCAAGAGCTGCCATGGCTGTTGGGATGTGAGTACTGTGTCCAGTTCTGGGCTTCCTGGTCCAAGGACAGGGAGCTGTTGGAGAGGGTACATCAGAGGCCCACAAAGATGGTTAGGGGACTAGAACATCTCTCTTACGTTGAGGAACTTGGGTCTTTTCAGTTTGAAGAAGAGAAGACTGAGGGGGGATCTTATAAATGACGACAAATATTTCAAGGGTGGGTGTCAAGAGGATGGGGCCAGTCTTTTTTCAGTGGTGCCCAGAGACGGGAAAAGAGGAAATAAGCACAAAGTTGAACATAAGAAGTTCTACCTAAACATGAGGAGGAACTTCTTCACTTTGAGGGTGGCAGAACACTGGAACAGGCTGCCCAGAGAGGTGGTGGAGTCTCTGTCTCTGGAGACGTTTAAAACCCACCTGGACACGTCCCTGTGCAACTTGCTCTAAGTGGACCTGCTCTATCTGGGGGGTTGGACTAGATTATCTCCAGAGGTCCCTTCTAACACTGTATCATTCTGTGATTCTGTGGAATTCTTTACCATAAGTATCAAGTACTTTGTTCTAGTGCTGTTCTCCCCAGTATTGGATACAATAAATCTTTTAAATCTTTTGGGACTCTCCCCAATCTATGTATATCTGAGGGTCTTATTAACTCTGCTTTGTTGACTCCTTGCTTTGGAATCCTGTGTTCATTTGCTGCTTCTGGTATAATTCCTCCACTACGACATGAAATTGCCTTCAGTAATTGCACATCCCTTAGACCAGAGGAAAAGTCTGGAGCCAGGAATGTTTTCCCTCAGTGGAGAAGGATCAGGCCAGGGAACATTTAAACGCAGTGAGCATACACAGCTCTGTGGAAGCAAGTGCTGAGGGAAATAGCTGATGACATTGCAAAGCCACTCTTGATTATCTTTGGAAAGTTGTGGCTATTGTGGGAGGTTCCTGAGGCTCGGAAGAAAGCAAATGTCACTCCTTTCTTCATGAAGGCCTGGGAGGATCCAGAGAACTACAGGCTGGTCAGACTCAGCTCAGTCCCACAGAGGGTGATTGACCATGTAATCCTGGAAGCCATTTCCAAATATATAAAAGGTAAGAAGGTGACTGGGAGGAGTCAGCATGGATTTAGGAGTGATATCCTGTCTGACCAATCTGAAGAAGTGACTAGCTTGATGGACTAGGAAAAAAACCTAGGATATTGCCTGCTTTGACTTTAGCAAGGCTTTTGACACTCTCATAACATCCTCAGATGAAATACTGATGTAGATACAAGTAGATAGTGAGGTAGACTGAAAAACTGGCTCTACTGTGGGACTCAAAGGGTTGCAACCAAATGCACAAAGTCCAGCTAGAGGCTGGACACTACAGGAGAACCTCAGGGGTCAACAGTGGATCTGATGCTGTTAAGCATCTTCATTCCTGACCTGGATGGTGAGACAGAATGCACCCCCAGAAAGTTTGTAGATGACACAAAACTGGGAGGAGTAGTTGATAAACACAGAGGTCATGTCATCATCCAAAGGGACCTTAATAAGACTGGAGAAATGGGTCGAGGGGCAAAGAGTCCAGCAAAGGGACACAAAGATGATTAATGACTGTGAGCATTTGACATGCAATCAGAGGGAGAGAACTGTGACTTTTGGGCCTGGAGAAGTGTAAGGTGGGATCTTGTCCATGTGCATAAATACCTGATGACAGGAAGAAAGAAAATAGAGCCTGGCTGTTCCCAGGAAAAGGTCAAAGAACAATAAGAAACTGAAACGGGCTGCCCAGGGAGGTTGTGGAGTCTCCTTCTCTGGAGACATTCAAAACTCGCCTGGACGCGTTCCTGAGTGATCTGATCTAGGTGTTCCTGCTCCGGCAGGGGGATTGGACTAGATGAGCTTTCAAGGTCCCTTCCAATCCCTGATACTCTGTGATTCTGTGATTCTGTGAAACAAAGGAAACCTCACTTAAACAGAAAATACTTTTTAACTATGAGAGTAGTCAAACACTGGCACAGATTGCCCAGAGAGTTTGTGAAGTCTCCATTCTTGGAGTAGAGTAATAAGTAACTAAAAAGCAAAAATAGAAGTCAGTATATAATTTTATGAGCTGTTTTTTTGGCCCCCAAATAAGAAAAACATACTTAACTGGGTTTATATCATCTAATAGGACAATAAGCTGACACCCCCAGGTGAGGTCAGCAGTGACTGAAAGCAGAGGGAGCATCTCCGAAAGTTGAACACCTTCACCACAAAACCATTTTTTAGGTGGCCCATCTCACCCTACAGAGTAGTTAGGGAACTTGGAAGACTGTTCCTGACTTAATGTGACCTCAGTATCTAAACTGCAGAAGAAAGACTTTTGTCCAGTCTTTCAAACCAACAAGCACCAGTGTTAAAATCTTCTAGTAATTTCCAGTGACAAGGAACAAAATGAATAATTCATAGTTATGTGAATCCTGTTCTGAGATAATGATTTATCTGAATTATGGTAGGATAAAGACTGGGTATTAAAATGTTTCAGGGCTTGTATATCTCAATACTAATCTCAGAATTGACTTAAGGCACGTCATGTACCTCATCTAGGCAAAACTAGGTGGTGGCAAAGGACATTTCACATGCAAGTGGGTTAGAGTTGGGGAAACCGGAAGTTTGGTCATACACTGGAGATCTGAAGGGGTAGAAAGGCTCCATGAGCTGCAAGAGAGACCTGCCCATGATGAGGTATGGTTGAGATACACAGTTTACTTGGGGAGCTGCATTGACAGGAACAGTAAAGGCCTCAGGGCTGGAAGAGCTCAGTGACTTTCCAGGCTATGAAGCTGAGGAAAGCTTTCAGGAGGCTGTAGATAGTGTCAGAGAGATTCAGAAAATTCTTTTCCTCTTCATCCTTTTCAACTTGAAAAATCCCGCATTTACCAGCTGATTGGATTTAAAAGTCTGGAACAGTTGCCCCACAGACAGCAGGAAACTTAACGTCCCTTATGGAATTATACACATTATCCTCCCATACTGGATGTTGTGTGGGATGGGGCTGCTCTTGCCATGGGAGAGATGAAAGGGTGAGGCTGGGCTGGAGGGACAGGGACAAAGCTTGGCTGCTGACCCTCAAGCAACGCCTGAGACATAACGCCTGAGAGGAGCAAGATGCAATTGCTGTGATAAGAGGGAGCCAAAACTAGCTGGCGACCACTGGTTTTGACTGTTTTTTTGGACGTGACTGTAAATATGTAAAGGGTGAGTGTCAGGAGGATGGAGCCAGGCTCTTCTCAGTAACATCCAATGATAGGACAAGGGGTAATGGATGCAAGCTGGAACATAGGAGATTCCAGTTAAATATGAGGAAATATTTCTTCACAGTGAGAGTGACTGAAAACTGGAACAGGCTCCCCAGGGAGGTTGTGGAGTCTCCTTCCCTGGAGACATTCAAAACTCGCCTGGACGTGTTCCTGAGTGATCTGATCTAGGTGTTCCTGCTCCGGCAGGGGAATTGGACTAGATGATCTTTCAAGGTCCCTTCCAATCCCTGATATTCTGTGATTCATGGTGGGTACACAGGACTGTACAGTTATCTGTTTCCTCTGCTTCTTACAAAGGCTGTTTTCTGAAGTCCCAGGAGTATGCTACCATATGTAGTTGCTTATTTGGCTCTTTCCTAAAGTGCAACAAGAATTTGTGAAATTTAGGAATAGATGCAATTTAAAAGCAATAAGAAATAGAATGAGAATATCACACATTTCAATACAATAAAATTTCAATTCAATTTCAATATGGGTGGTGAGGCACTGGAACAGACTGCTCAGAGAAATTGTGGATGCCCCATCCCTGGAAGTGTTCAAGGGGATGGGGTTTTGAGCAACCTGCTCTAGTGGGAGGTGTCCCTGCCCTTGGAAGGGGGCTTGGAACTCAATGACCTTTAAGGTCCCTTCCAACTCTAACCATTCTATGATTCCATGATTCAACTAAGCAGCTTTCATTTCCTCTCTTCCCATAGGTTGATTCTTAATGGTCTTGAGCAAGGTCATAGCTGGCCTTGCAGAATAGAGGATGGTTGGTATATAGAAGGACTCCATTTTATATTTTCAGACTGTGCCTGGTCTTGTGCTAGTGTTGGTCACATATAAATGACTAGTATTAATTTGGGCACACCCTATTTTGTAGTGCTAAAGCCAACTGAAAAGTCGGGCTCATAAACATATAAAACTCTATAAACATATCAATGATCCTAACAACTTGCATTAGTTCTAAACCTACAGACTTTACTGGTTATACCCATCATCAAAGCATTCAAGTCATGATTAGGAAACCCAAAAGGAAATATTATCTGCTTGTTTTTCTTAAATCAAAAATGCAAACCGTTTCTTTTGTTGGAAATTAAGTAGTCTCTCTAAATATTTTAATCACTTTTATTCTTTGCTGGCCACAGAAAACTGAGATAAATCCAAGTGTAAACAATGCTAAGTAGGAAGTTTTCATTTAGAAACATCAGCTGGTCATGTATTCAGTTTGTGTGTATGTTGTGGAGATTGTGCTAGCCCTAGAGATATCACAGAGACTAGACTTTCTTTTAACATGTTCATTTCAGAACACAGAATGAAACATTGCATAGTACATATTAAAGAAAATATATTTTTCTTAATTTCATGAAATTAAATCTAGAAGGTACAAAAATAAAAACATTCTGAAACACTTTCCTCTAAAACTTATGAAATTGATACATAAGAGCTTGATTGCAAATGTACACTTCTGAATGGAGATAAAGAGTGCTCATCTCAGTTATCATCTAATCTATGTTCTAAGAAATCCCTAATAATTTCATCTCCTGTTTACTGAAACAGTGGTTTGCTTTTAAACCTTTCCCATAATTTTTCTGTAAAAATTATTGATGCACACAAGAATCATAGTAAGACAGCCAAAGTAGTGGCAGTATTTCAAGCTGTCACCTGCATTGGTACCATGATGTCATATAATTGTACTCACAGTAGCTCCAGTTGACATTTGATTAAAACAAATTGGCCATTGGCATTTCACCTACATTCCTTTTTACACTTATTGAATTTGTCTAATGATAGTAACACTAACATTTGTGGAAGTTCATATGAGGTAAAAGAAAAAGTGAAGAAAAAGTGGATATAGAGAGAGGAACATTCTTGTATTCATCAAAACTGTATTTGTGAAATTAAAGTTGTATCTAAGACTTTATTTTGGATTTCAGTAGCACAACTTTGGAATTTGAGTTTCAAAATTTTCTGTTCCCTCCTTTTTCTTCTTCTTTAGCTCAACAGTTACCCATTTCCTCACCCACAAGAAATGTTACTGCTCTTTCACAATTCCCAGTCCTCTGCACAGAGACTTTTCCAACTGCTGTACTTCTCAAAAATCCCCCATATCTGCATATTTTACTACTCTTTAGGCAGGGAGAAAAAAGAATTAAGCTCTTGGGGTTTATGTTGTTCCCAACAGGAGGGCATATTCAAGGGCACTTTGGAGATGTGTCCTAGAAAATTGTTTTAAATGCAAATATTTATGTGGGAGGAAAATGAAGAAGTATGTTAGAGTTGTACAGATTTCTGAGTACCAGTCAAGAAAAGCCATAGGAACCTTGTGACTTACGTCTTTTCTTCTAACAAAAGATGAAATGCTGTAAAACAATCTACTGCCAACTTCTCCATTTGCTACCTTCAGCTACACATGAGAAAGCAAGACAGAAGTAGGATGGAAATAAAATGAAAACGTCTACCAACAGTTGTCAAGGGACAGGCCTTCTTTGGTTACCAATGCAAATGACTATTTTTAGATTCTCAAGGCTAGTTTAATCCATGTCATTCATTACCTCAAGCATTACACTTCTGTAACACATTTTTTCATTTTCTTCATGCTATTTGCATACCTCTCTTTAACATACCTTTAGATACCATTCCCTAGGATATTTGTATCCAGCAGAGCAAGGAAACAGACTTGATCTAGCAGTACTAGATGCAGCAGTATAAGATGTAGTAATAGAATTACAAAACAGCATATCTACACAACCAGTACCAGGCATAGCAATATTTTCAAACCCTGTTTAGTCATTCTACTTTCTTCCTTCCCTCTGTAATACTATTTTATTTTTCTTATGTGCCACCAGTACACAAACACCACCAAATGAGTATTTTCTCTACAGTATTAAATAGTTTTTCTTCTTGGTTATAAGCAAATTTAATTTTGAAAACACACTTGCATTTGTTAAATTCATACTCCCAATTGTTAAATTGACTCTGTGATTTTGTTTAAATAATCAGATGACCTAGATAATAAATTTCCAAAGAAAAAGAAAGGAGAAAAAAACATTCTTGGGCAATTCTGTGTTTGCACATAGAATCCCAAATGGTTGTGACTCATTTTTGCTCTGGCTTTCATTCTCATTGGCAATTGCCAAGTTTTTCATTATATTACTGATGTATATAAAAATACTGAATTTTCTCTTACAGAGTTTCCCTTCCAGGAAGGTTCACTTTCCAGAAAAAGTTTTCATAATGCTATAGGGAAAGAGAACAGAACATGTCTACAGTTCAGTGATATGTACATAGATTACAGCTCTGTCTTCCACAGAAACCAGTCTAAAAGAGAGCCTGACATATTAGGAACTTAGCCAAATCTTTTACTAGAAAAATAATAACATGCATCTTTAAACTAGAGTCCCTCATTTGCCTGAACAAATTGTGCTTGATTCATTAATTGGAGTTAAACAATAGCTTTTCTGGCAAGCTTTCAATGTCAGATTGCCACTTTTGCCTTTTGCTGTGCTCCAGCAAGGTTCTTTCACTACTGTTATAGTAGTTGTCTCACATATTCTGATCAGAATGCTGTATCATTAAAACAGATTTTTAAATTTAGCTCCTAGATATTCAGTCCTCCTACCTGTTGTTCTACCCTGTCCACATCACAATATTGTTATTCTATTATCTTCCTCTTATTGCTATTGTGTCAGTTACTACATTGCTACATAGATTATAATGAATGAAAAAGCATTCTAAAAAAAAGTCTTTTAGTGAATCAGTATTTCCTGTTATAAATGATGCCCTAAGATTTACTCTTATGGTTCCATTGGAAAGCATTCTATGCTAATGCACACTCTAAAAGCATTCTTAATAACACAATGTTAAGTGTATATTCTATATCTAAATATATGCCCAATATTTGTTCAGCTTAAAGGAAAATGTTAATGTTCCCATGCACATACATATAAGATTAGCCCCTAAAAAGTATTTTCAACTTTATTTGTGCAGAGCAGAGTACTAAAGAAAGCTTACGTCAGATTATCTTAAATTTCACCAGTGCAAAAATTAAGGTCTGGAAAGTTGCACCAGGCTAAATGAAGGAAGAATACAGCCCTTATTTTTTATGCTGGGGAATTTAATGAAGTTTTAAGCAAAGTCCAGGATGCATCTAGTGCCATGAATGTACAACAAATAACAAATTAGATTTTATTAGTGAGTTGAGAGGATACAATGCCTGATGTGGTACCAGCAGCAAATCAGCAAGAATATGAAGGCAAAAGGGAAGGAGAGAGAGTCAAAGGGAAGGAAAGGACAGAAGGCAGGAGTAAGACTTAGTCAGCATAGAATACTTGTGAAGGATGATCAGCAGTACTATTTCACAGAACAGCATGGCAATGCTCTCACAGCAGTAGTATTACATTCACACTCTTCCTGTCTCCTATTTCAGGTGGCTTCTAAATCTGACCTGTTACAGCTTGATTTTCTATAGCTTTGGGAGCTAAGGAAACTCTCAGAGTTGCTCCATCGTATCGCTGTGTTTTACCAAATGAATGTGACAGTTGAAGTCTGGAAGTGAAACCCTCGGATATTTGCCAATGACAGGTTTTCATACCTGAAGCTATGCAGAGTCCTAACCATGGAGACCTGCACAGACAGAATTCAAAGTGCAGAGAGTTTAAAGAGACATCCCTTTGCACTGGTATTCTGTGATTCTGTCTGTCACCAGGCACCACTGAAAAGCACCTGGTTCAGTCCTCTTTGCACCTTCCCTTTCACCGTTTATATACATTGATCAGGAACCTCCCTGAGTCTTCTCTTCTCCAGGCTTAGCAGTTCCAGCTCTCTCATCCTTTCCTTGTATGTTCATCACCCTTGTGGCCTTTCGTTGGACTCTGTCCAGCATGTCTCTCTTGTATAATGGGGAGGCCAGAACTGGGCACAGTTCTCCAGGTGTGGCCTCACCAGTGCTAAGTAGAAGGGGAGATCCCCTCCCTTGACTTGCTGGCAACACTCCTCCTAATGCAACCCAGGATATCATTCATCTTCCTTGCAGCAGGGGCATATTGCTGGCCCATGTTCAGCCTGCTGTCCACCAGACCTCCAGATCCTTTTCTGCCCAGATACTTTCCAGCTGGGTTGCCCCCAGCATGTATTGTTGCATGGGGTTATTCTTCCCCAGGTGAAGGACATTGCACTCCTCTTTGTTGAACTTCATGAGGTTCCTGTCGTCCTGTTTCTCCAGCCTGTCAAGGTCCTGCTGGTTGACAGAATGATCCTCTGGTATATCAGCCATTCCTACCTGTGAATGATATTTCCAAGACCTTGAAGCTTCAACAATAAATAGGAAGAAGGATCTACATATTAAAGTGGAAAAATATCAATATCAGATGCTATATGGATTAAATATTGTTACAATTATCTAGCATACGTAATACATACTTGGTCAATTCAATATGAAAGTAATCAAAATGACACAAGATATCTCTGGTGCCCAAAGTAAAGCTGTATTTTCTTCAAAGTTGTTTTGTTCTCAGTGTGTAACACTTCACTCATTACTTGCTTGCTTCTTCATGATTGAGAGAAGCAATTGGTGACAATGAAGTCCTTTATTTTAATAGCAAGGTGGCTTTCCTTGTATCACTATTCTCACATGCTCTAAAATTTCAGTAACAGAAACCAGCAAGGTCAATATTTTCTATTTGTTTGGGGTGTGTGTGGTGTGTTTGTTCCTTTTTTTTTCTCTGCCCAAATGTATTGTTTACTTTCTCACTTTACTTTATTTTTTTTATAGTTGCAACACTCTTATTTTGATCTTTGTTCAGTTACCAAAGAGGAAATCAGGGGTCTTTTTTCATTATAAATGAAAATGTAACTACATGTTCTCAAACACTCCTACAGCAAAAATTGCTTAGCAAGCATTTGGGCATCCCCAAATCTTTCTGCTAAAGTTAACAGGAGTTTTAAAAACAGTACTCATGAGGGGATTTGTAGTATAGCATTGCAGAGATTCATTTGTGTTATATACTCTAGCAAGCTCTCCAGCATCACAGTGGAGAACCATATTACAGTCTGTAATCAATGTTGATTCCAGAAGAATCCATTAGGAGCTGTAGTTCATCTACCCTTCCTTGCACATCCACTGGAAGACATCACAAAGACTTCTTGACAAAAATGTAAGGTTTTTAATAAAAGGCTATGTCTTGGGACATGTTCTCTCGACCTGGAGAGAGAAGAAATGATGCTTTGGTCTCTGACACAAGAAAGATTCACAGAATTAAATATTCTGAAATTATCCCATCCAAAGAAATAAAATATTAGGTATTCTAGAAGAGCAGACAAAAATAAAGGAGGAATCCTAAACCAAGGGTTTATGATACTGGGATCTGAGAAAAATTACTTTCTGAACGTAACTTTAATGATTGACCTTATCTGTTGCCAGTCTTTGTTACCTTCCAAACTATAAAGTTAGGGAATAAAAATTCCCCTGGAGTCTAAGCTGTGCATTAAAACGTACAAAAATTTGTTCCTCTCTCATGTACAAATTAAATGAATCCATGATCTATGGGATAAACTGGATTCAATAAAAGACACTGCAACAAATATTGCCAGCATATTAAAACCAAGTATGAGTCTGTAAAACATTTCATAAACTTTACGAGCACCATATTTAAGCAATGAATGTTTCTTTCCTATTTTACCTCATTTGAAAAGCACCTACAGAGTTTCACTTTTTAAATAGTTACAGACCTTATACATCCAATGTCTTTTGTAAGATCATTATGTCTAAAAATTTCTCCATCTCTGATTAACCAGATAAATTTTAAAGAATCACAGAATCACAGAATAC
>VZTM01003930.1:0-16098 GCA_013400555.1 Jacana jacana | reverse complement strand
ACAAGTTGAAACTTACCATTAACTCTGAAAATTATAAATGCCTGATGGAAACATATGACTTTACAAACTAAACTGTGAAATGCTTAAAAACCTTTATATTTTTGAATGGACTTTAGTATGTGTTCCTACCATAATCTACAACCACACCTAGGTGACTTATTGGCTGAGGGTATTGTACACCAGTATCACCTCATTAATTATAGTTATACATGTGAAAATCATGGTAAGGAAAGGGAAAGCTAAACTTTTTACAGTTTTATGGAAAGGAGAAAAAAAAAGATTTTTTATTTATTTCTGTGCATGAGTTTTGTTTATTGCCAAAGGTAGTTTCCCAGCTACTTTAAATCTCAGCAGATATCCAGAAAGGACGGAAGTAAACATTCAAATTAAACTCAGAACCATGTGTGTTTTTGAAGCTGTTTGCATAATCATTACTGTTGCTTCTTCTCACTGGCCGAGCCCTCCAAAGAATTACGAATAAGTTCACCTCTATACACATGAATGCTACCATCAGATTAGTGACTTCAGTGTTATGCTTACATTTGGACATCTTTGTAGGACTGAGCCATAATAATGTGAATTAAAATGAGGAAGTGATAGCCATGGGTTCATTAGAAATACATAACATTGAATTCTCCAAGAGGTGACTTTTGGAGAGACCATAAATGTACATTTTCCTAAACACTGGGCAGCTGCTACTGGAGATGTCATCCACTGAGGGCTATGTTGCAAAAGTATGTATGTGTTTCCTGTAAAATAAGCAAATAAATGTATAATTATGTTCATTCTGAGAGCTCCAAAAACTTTTCATAAAAACATAATTCTATACCTGATATTATCTTGGGTTGTAATCTTTAACATGGAAGAAAAACCTTCATTTTGATACCGACACAAAGACTACCCAAAGTGAAAGTCTCCTATGGAATTTAGTACTAACTCAAAATAGTGCATTGCCTGATCGTTGCCTGAAAGAGCAAATTCATTACTTTATTATCCTGGATGTATACAACTCTAGAAATAAATTAAATAGATGATCATTGTTTATTTCAATGATATAATGAAAATCTATTAATACATAAAGAGTTTGAAGAAGGCGAAGGGAAAAAAGCATTTCTTTTATAATGAAAGAAGAAGGGTATTCTAGGAAAGGATCTGATAGCAGTTTGAAAGGAAGCACTTCAAAGAAAATTCTTTCTCATGATTTACACTTTATGGTAAATAGCTATTTGCAGAGCACTTTGTCAGAGAGGCTCCATTATAGGAACCTCTATATATCATTAAGGATATCTCTATGGATAGCTGTTAAAGATGGCAGCGTGGACACAATTTCCAGATGAGAAAAATTGTACACCATTAATTCCAGGAAACTGAGTGTATGTTTCAACAGGAGAATCATTCATATAGATACACATATCTTTTTCTCTATACGTATCCTTCTCTTGCCTTGCTCCTTGCACACGTGCTACTGATGAATATCTAAGACAGGATATCAAGACAGACATTTCATCTCATCTGTATGATTAATTCTCATATTCTAATGCTTCCATTTCCTACTCACAATATGTTAAGAGATTTCAGTCCATGAGCAGGTCACAAACACTATTAATCTTATCCACATTGTATATTGGGGGTTTTATGCAGAAACCCATATAAAACCAATCTTTCAGACATTCTAGAGTGTATGGCTATATTAATATTAAAATCAACACCAAATAAAGCACAGCACAGATGAGATGCATTATGAGTTGTCAACCATTGGAGATGATAGCCCAACCCTACTGATCTATTCCTGATAATCCTATTTTGTTGTAGACAGGATAGTTCAAAACAACATTAAATACTCTAATCTGGTAACTCTATCTGATGTTAATCTAAGTAGTTAGTATAGAGCACTCCATAAATCATGCTCCACAAGAACTAAAATATTATATCTCTTGTCCTAAAAGTTGCATTTACATCTATTTTGTGTTTGATTAGCATGTCCAAGACTCTTCAATGACTTTTACTTTTCTTCCATGGACAATTTGCCTTCTCTGAAAAAATGCACTTCACATTAGGATTATTGGACCAGTACACTATTAGTATAGTAATTCCTATATGCCAAATGAAAAAATTAGAAAGCCTGTAAGAGACATAATCATCCTGAAAGGTTTCTTGCAGTTTAAACTGTTACAACCATCCAGATAAGCCAGGTACTTGAAGTAACTGCATTTAACATACAGAAAAGCAGGGAACATAAATACAATGCATTTAAATTTGCTTTTTAAAATATCAGAACTTTAAACTGTTGGGAGATTTTTTTTTAAATTTCAATCAGCTCCATCTAAATGCACTGGTGGCTTTTCAACATGAGAGTTTTAGAGAAGTAAACTAATTAAGAGCTGTTACTCTAAATTACAAATGTAATATGATATATTTTCTATATGTACCTTGTGCATTGCATTATTGAAATTATGTAATATATTATCCTGCCTGACGATCATGATCTCTTTCTATGACAAGATGATCTGATTGTTGGATGAGGGGAAGACAGTGGATATTGTATGGACATTGGACTTTCGAAAAGCATTTGACACTGGCTCCCATAGAATTCTCATGGAAAAGTTGTCTGCTCATGAGGGCACGGAAGGCTCTACAGAGAGACTTAGGTCCTGCACTTAAGCCACAACCCCATGCATCGCAACAGGCTTGGGGAAGTGTGGCTGGAGAGCTGACTGGCAGAAAAGGACCTGGGGGTGCTGGTCAACAAGCAGCTGAATATGAGCCAGCAGTGTGCCCAGGTGGCCAAGAAGGCCAATGGCATCCTGGCTTGTATAAAAATAGTGTGACCCGCAGAAGTAGGGAGGTGATTGTCCCCCTGTACTCAGCACTGGTGAGGACACACCTTCTGGGTGTACCTCATTATCGAGATGCTGGAGTGGGTGCAGAGGAGGGCAACAAAGCTGGTGAAGGGCCTGGGGTGTAAATCTTATGAGGAATGATTGAGGGAGCTGGGACTGTTCAGTTTGAGGAAGAGGAGGCTGAGGGGAGACCTCATCACTCTCTACAACTACTTGAAAGGAAATGTAGAGAGATTGGTGCTAGTCTCTTCTCATGGGTAATTAGCGATAGAATGAGAGGGAATGGCTGCAAGCTGCAGCAGGGTAGGTTTAGGTAGATTTAGGCTGAACATTAGGAAAGAATTCTTCACAGAAAGAGCGGTCAGTCAGTGGAGTTGGCTGCCCAGGGAAGTGGTGGAGTCACCATCCCTGACTGTGTTTAAGAGTAGATTAGATGTGGTGTTGAGGGATATGGTGTTTGGGAGAACTTTGTGGAGTAGATCTGATGGTTGGACTCGATTATCCCAAAGGTGTGTTCCAACCTAAAAGATTCTATGATTCTATGGATGTATTTAATACATATAATTAATTAAATATATGTTTATCTAATATTTATAGTCAATAAATTAATGTAAGATAATATAAGTGAAATTTTCATTTTAAAGCCCACTACATGATGCAGTTTTCAACTGCACTTGTACAGAATATTAAAATATAATTGGATACAGAGTTAGATTAAGGACAAGTTCAGCTGACTCTGGGAAATTATGGCCTTAAATCAATCAAAAATATATCTCAAATTGTTCTTAGACTAGAAAAAAAGTATGGTCATGCAAAACAGATATATAAAATATTTTTTAACAGTACTCATTAGATTTGAATATGTTGAGCTTAAATTGATAAATATAGGATTTCAAGTTAACAAATTATCCTTGATGAGGGGAAGAAAAGATTTCTTTCTGTCATCTTTCCATTGCTCTTGATCTTGGATTGGATTAAAAGAAACACACAATCAAAAAAGACTCAAACCCATTCTTTTTCTAAACTTTTCAGCATTTCATAGATCTCCATGAAAATGAGTCTTACACATAGGTCACACACACCTTCACTCTTACATATAAAGGCAGACTTTATTTGAGGTTTCCTCTCTGGTATAAATTTAAATACTTGTGAAAAGAGGATTTTTCTTCTTAGTCTCTGTTGAGTAGGACAAACTGGCCTGAGTTTGCTTAGCATAGGTAAGACAGAACATTAAATACTTTTATTACAGTTATCAAGGAATTTATGATTTCATCTATGTTTGAAGTCATTCTGCAAGGTTTGCCACTGCAAGGTGCCACTGCAAGGTCAGAGAAAAGTTCATGGATGAATCAGACAGAAAAGGGACTTGAAGTTGAAAAGGGTATTTACTTAGAAACAGCCTCAGAGATGGCTCATTTATGTCACTTTGGAAATCTTACTGCTGCTGTGAATTCTGAAAACAAAGAAGCCACCATATGGCTGCATGACATGGTAAATGTTGATTAATTGCTCTCACAGTAGGCATTTCTATGGTCACAATGTCATGGCTTAATGGATATTGTTAAAAGCTGTACATCTACATCTCTCATTCTGTACCATACTCAAAAAGGTTTTCTCTTTTTTAAAGAAGGAATACATGATATTTCATTTTGGCAGAACTATACTGTTTATAGTCCACAGTGTTTTTTCTTCAATTTCTACACCTTTCTATTGTATGCTATTCGAATCTGCTGTGTTTTATTGCTCAGTTCTGACTACTGAACACTTAGTCATGTTCTTTAGAAGTTGTTTATCATCCTAATAAATTCAGGAAAAGGTCTCCATTTTGCATTCAAACTGCCATTTGTCCTGGTAAAATCTCCAGTGTCCATTACTTCCATCAATGTAGTATTAGAGTCAGATATCTGGGGCTTTTTTTGACAGATCTGTGCTTGCACAACCTCAAAAGCAGGTGTATGTTTTCTTTATAACTGAAAGAGATCAGATAAGATTTTTTTTCCCTTTACTAGTGTAAAAGTGGCATAAAATATCAGTGACACACATTATTCAAATTAATATATTTTTTAAACTGTAAATTTTAGCTGAGGAATAGTATTATATCTGTGCTCCCCCAGCAGGAATTCTTTATAATGGTTGAGTAGTGACTTGGCAGTGCTAGGTTAACAGGTATACTTGATTATCTTGAAGATCTTTTCCAACCTAAATGATTCTATGATTCAAATTAGAAAGGAAACCAAGAAGATTATTCATTGAACTGTAACTCCAGAGAAATTGTTTTACATTAGTCACAGGTAAACACTATTTTTCTCAAAAACTTGGTGAGGAAGTATCATTAGAATCCATATAATGAGTCTTATATGACTGCATTTTCTTTTACTCAAAATATTACTGATGAACAAAGGTTTAATCTCATAGTTTTTCCAGGCTAATCAGAAATGGAAAAAGTCTGAAGCAGAACCCTATTTTGGAGAGTACTCTAAATCTATCAAACTCATTTATGTGCTTAAGAAGTTAAAGCTCATTCTCAGAAGAGAGACTGTGTCTACCTGCTACCTTTGTGCATAGATGAAACTTCTTTCACTCTGAACAAATCAAGAGCACAAGTATGTCAGTGAAACTGTACAAACTGTGCTGGTGACAGACAAATGAGGTTACATTAAACAGTGCTGCTGTCTTGGATCTTTTCCTGGTAGCTTGGAATATGAGCACAGTAAATACTTCACAAAATATGAGTGAGAATAACCTCATTCTTACAAATGACAAAGCCCTATGTCTCACAAAGTTTTTGAAATCTTTCTCAGGCTGTGTTTACACCCTTCTGGAAATTTTACGCTTAACCATGGATGCCACTTGCTGCAGTTCATTTGGTTAGCACACATTTAAGATAGTAGACTTACTACCACTTGCCATGTCTACTGCATGCTATCAAGAATAACCCCTTTCCACCAGTCTAGTGACTGGCTATTCTCTGGGCAAAGAAGTGAAGTGGTATTGATAAGTACCTTTCACCGGCCACTTGCTAGCTGGTAAGTCTTGATCGAGAAAGTAGTTGAGAGCAATACTGGTTCTCTCTACAACTTCATAATTAAAGCAGATTTCAAATTTTTAAGATGTGTGTCTCTAGATGACTGCACTGGGGCTAAGCATCTTACAGTAGATTTGTGAATAAATTAGAAATTTTAAGAGTAACAGATGCTTCTTTGAACAAACCAGAAGTCTGAATCTTTTTACAATACATCAAACCTTTTATGCTTTGCTTCATAAAGTGGCCAGTTGACAAAGAGAAAGAAATAACAAAACAAAATTATAACAAAATGAGAAAAAAGTTCCATCTAATTCCAGTTACAACTGATGAACTTAGAAAGCATTACTTAATAGAAGTTTGATAGCTGTATCTTAATTTGCTTGTATTGAAATGTAATTTCTTTATCCAATGCTGTAGTGTTATGTTTCCTTAGAGGAAAAGATCATTTCAGAGGATATATATAATGCTTTTGTGTATTTCATGGCTTACTGACATCCTTGACAGTTATTTGGAGAACTTTTATGGATGTTGCCAGGCAGATGAATTTTTAAGGTTTTAAGGAAAATTATAGAGAAAACATTTAACAGCCCTGGTTGCTGGGTTGGTTTTTTTTTTGGTATCCAATAATTGAGCTGTTAAAACTTGATTAAATGTTTTTAAAGAAAACATGTAAAGCAGCGCTGTCGATAATATTATGTACTGTAAGTAACCTATGGAAAAAAAATATTCTAATGCAAATCAACCAGAACATGATCTAATTTTTCACTAAGTTTACTTAGTGTTTAAGTAACTTAAGTGAATAACAAGGCCTGTGACATTCATATAAACTAATGTTTTCATAATTTATACCAATTTGGGTTCCAATCCTGTCAATTCCTATTTCTGCACATATAATTATTGATATATTTTATTCTTTGCATGATGAAGTTCTTATACCTGAAGAGATGATGATGATGATGATGATGATGATGATGATGATGATGATGATGATGATGATGATGATGATGATGATGGATCTCACCTTTAATACTGAGCCAGGACTGAGGGCTATTAAATCAAACAGCATGACCACAAGATTCATGAAAACTTTCAAAAACAGCCGGTCCAGCCCAAACCATGTCATACTGTTTCTGGTGACTTTACAAGATGATATAGATCCCAAACGGGCACAGGGGAGATATTTGAAGGAGTATTAATTGCATTCATGAATCATCCTGCCCTTTTATTCTTTCTAACACTTGATTTTGTAACTAAATTTAAGTTAATTAGCTGAATCCATAGACCTGTCATGTATTTGAACTCAAATCATTATAAAACAAATGATATTTTTTTTTTTTCACACTACACTTGTAGAATTCATTGCCTCAGGAAGTTATAGAGGCCAGAACTATCAGAACTATAAGTGAGTTCAAAATGAGATTATAAAAATCGTAGAATGAACTTTCCATTTGTTACACTATTGACTGTTGAAGATATTAGTCCATTTACAGATCAAGATGATCACTCCAACCAGTGAGAGTACATCAGAGGAAGGATCACATTAAATGCATCCTGCTCAAAAGAACTGTTCCCCAAGAACACATTGGTGACCACAGTCAGAGAATTCTTATACGACATGGTAGAGCTCCGATTTAAAAATAATTGCAAAACATTTTAATTTTTAAAATGGATGATCTTTCTCTATGAGTAATTTTGTATCTAAACATATTATTCTGTTAGCTGAAGGTATTTTCATCAATAGTTAGCATAAACACAAATTTTAATAAAGTTTGCGAAGTGCTCCCTTCAGGGAGGGGATTATTAGATTCAGAAACTAAGATTAACAATTTCCACAAAGTATTCTCCATACCTGTTCTCAAGTTTTAAAAGTCTTCTAGCATAAACAAAAGGGGTGTATATGTTACAAAAAAACCCAATTTAATTTGATAGAGTTTATCCTGAGATGAAGGGAATGCATACAACAAATTCAAGGTTTCAGGGCTAAAACTTAGTGACACTGAAATCTATGACAAAACTCCCAATAACTTCAGTGTTAACAGGATTTTATAATAGGTCTGTGCTGTACCTTATTCGAAATACTAGTTTTGAGGCAGTGACTCAGAGTGACAGCAGGCAACCTCTTGATTACTAATCTTAAGCATGGTACCGTGATGTACACCTGATGACTAAGATTCATCAGTGCTAGTATCTGATACTGAAAGTTATTCTGGTTGAGAATTCTTTTGTATGAACCATGATACATGATACATAACTAGCTTCAGAAGGACCAAATCCTAGAAACTGAGTCTCTACCCTCTGGTTAAGTTTACAGTCATAGCACTGAAGAGCTCAACAGCATGTATGTGGGCCTGCCACGGCACTAGGGAGCAGGAGGAGTAGGCGGCTTCCCAAGGGAAAGCAAGCTGGTTTCCAAGAAGGACAGCATGGCAGCTCTCTCACTGACAAGGGCCCAATCACACAATACCCAAAGTAAGAGCACAGAGCAGGTCAACCGATACCAAGACTCAACTTCAATCTAGATTAAGTACAGAATCATAGAATGGTTTGGATTGGAAGGTCATCAAGTTGAAACACCCTGCAATGGGCATGGACACCTCCCACTAGACCAGGTTGCTCAAAGCCCCATCCATCCTGACCTTGAACAAGAACTTTTTCCCAAGATGTCATCTAAATTTCCCCTCTTAGAGTTTAAAACCATTACCCCTTATCCTATCCCTCCACTCCCTGATCAAGAGTCCCTCTCCAACTTTCCTGCGGTCCCTTTAGGTACTGGAGGGGGCTCTAACATCTTAAAATCATCTAGTCCTTCATGAAGCAAGAGATCTGCTAGCTCTTCCAGGAACAAACCGTGCAACTTGTCAAATGTATCTGTGATTTACACCAGACTCTCTTATGTAGTTTTTCACTGCCAGAATATACTATAATTCTTTCGGAACCACTTGAAAAAAGCAAGCATAGTTTTCTTCTTAATCATCACTTCCTGTTTAAAAGATATAGTAAAACATCAGGAAGCAAGTAAAACATCTGGCAGCTAAAAAATGTACCCATTATTTTGTGCTATGTTGGACACAGAATTTAGCATATGCATAAATGCACAAATGACTACTAAAAAATATACTGTGCTACGGGTTTAGCCATCTGAAACTAATACAGAGATACACAAGTATTAAAAGGAAATACCTTCTAGTATGTTCAGCTATTTCTTCTGAAATTTTCTGCAGAAGAAAGCATCTTTCATTGCATATGGACTAGAAATGGATTTGCATGGGGAATTTTTAATAGTGATTAACTCATTACTGTCACAGCCATCAAGTTAATTTAGGACTGTTAAAACACACTGGATTGGCAAAACCAAGCATTAATATCTTTCTTCAAACAGATATAGATATTTTAAAAGTTGTACTATTTTTCTGTATTTTTGAGAGATGCAGATCATTTTACAGACAATGAAACTAATAGTTCCTTCTTTTAGCTTTACTTGCTTAGAAATGCAGAATAAACAGCAAATACCACTTTTATCCCTCTGTGTCCTTTCACTAGTCATTGGGTAGTAGACACCGATATGTGTCATAAAGTTCAAACAAAATTATTATCTATAACTGCAAGTGCTATTTGAATAATGTTTGCACTGCATTAGTCCTACTCCCAATTCTGTCTCATGGATCTACATAAGAAACAGCAGAATAAGCCTTTGCACTGTTACCTTATCCATTCTTAGTCCCAGGTTTGTTCAGCAGAAGACTGTCTTCCAGGTCGTTTTGCTCTCTGTGTAGCCAGTATAGTTTTAGTTTCTCCTCACAGTGCCTGTAAGGATACCAGTTAGCACCAACTGGAACTGTTTGTCCCCACTACAAGCATACACGGGAAGCTGACTGAGTCTGACAACTTTGCTCTCTGATTTGTGCAATGCCATCCATGGCAACTTCAGGTTTTAACTGAGTAACTGAAATACTTCAGGCTGTATTTGAAGGTGAGACAAAGAGGACCCTGACAAGTATTACCCCGTCATGAATTTATCTAAAATCTGTCATTTTACAACCTACTGCCATTAACTGTTATCTTATTAAGTAAAGAGAGCATTTGGGATATGAGAACAAAAAAATTCCCCCAGTGTTAGCTCAATATTAAATCAATTTGGAGACTGTTTTTTGCTTTTGCAGAGTTTTGCTTTATTGAGCAATTTGGCTGCTGTCAGACAATATTTGATGAATGTCCAGCTCTCTTTAGCACTGCTTTTGGAATTTACCTGTTGCAAAGACAAAGTCTCTTTCTTAATTACATGCATTACCTAGCCTTTTCAGCTTTGTTGAGGAAAGCATGTTAAATAAGACACGTATGGCATGACCATCAATACAGGATTTGCTTGAGTCTAATGAATGACAATACACAATTGCTAGGATCAGATAATTGGATCTAAATTTAGTAGAGTCCCCAGAGAGTCCTTATACCCTGCTGTTGTTTCCATAATGGAAAGAAGCAGCACTGGGTCTCCTCAGCTCAGATGTGCAGAGATATGTGGAGTTTTGCAGCTCTCACTGTCCCAATTGGTATTGTACATGACTTTTAAAGAATATAACTCTCAAAAGCAGCAATTGGTGAATGCATCTGTCTCTGGAGTGAAACACAGAAGACAACAACCAGATCGTACTGCCATGAATTGGACAAGGCTGTGATGGAACTACTTTTGAGACTGAAACACCAAACACATTTTAAAACTTCAGGTATGCATTTACTTATACTTAACTACTAGGTACTTTATCAACAACTGCAAATTATATGTAAGTGATTTCAGGTCCAGAGGAGGCNTGTGAGGGTGATGAGACACTGGAATGGGTTGCTCAGAGAAAATGATCCCTGGAATTGTTCAAGGCCGGTTTGGATGGGGCTTTGAGTCTATTGGGAGATGTCCATGGCCACAGAGGGGGGACTGGAACTCAATGACCTTTAAGGTCCCTTCCAATCCAAACCATTCTATGATTCTAAGTCCAGGATAGTAGTTGGGCTTTGGGTAAATTATACTGTGAGTTATTTAGCTACCAACAGGCTCTGATACCTACAGTCTTTGATATTTTCACCCTCTGTGATTGAGATGGGCCACCTAATTTTCAAAAGGGCAAGTTGAAAACAAAGTCCTCTCTTCTTTCTTCCCCAAGCTCTGTTCTGTATCCCTGCTGTTTACATGCAACTATTCCATAAACTGAGACAAGTCTAGTCCCTTTTTTCATAGGTTCTGCTTTGTGCAGGTGTTACTCTGCAAGTGATGGTCTTTTCAATCTCATTCAAATTGATGCTGCCTGTGGAGACTTGGTATTCATATTATTCCTTAGAGAAGCTCCCAACTAGGAAACGTTACTTAAGGTTTTTTTTAAGCCAATATTATATTTCACCTTATATCTTAAATCAAACAGTTCTGTAGGATGTCCAGCTCCAAAGCAGCCAAAGTAAGTTTCAGAAATAGGTATTCATGCTATATGTTTTTTTTCAGGTAGGTCAAAATCCATCTAGGAGTCCCCAGAAATAATATTCTTTGAAACCTTTAAAATGCCAGTACATTTCTTTCTCAAGTGTGTACCCCCTGAGTTTCATAAATAATTTTTAATACTTTTAATTTGCTATAATCAAAATAAGGAGATGTCAAACTTCAAGAGACCCATTACTGAGCTGTTAAAAAGTCAGTATCTGGACTTAGAGGCAACTCATATTCAGTGATGAAAAAGCAAGTAATAATGAAAAATAATTAAAGCTCAGCCTACTAATAGCTTTTATGGAAAAGTTTTTATGTCTCATATTCTGCAATTTTTACAGTATTTATCATTAATATATCATAGGTTAAACAATTTTAGTTCTTGAATATATACTCACCATTATCAAGTAAGACATTACTGTTTTTAACCTAGGGGTCTCTGTGATTGTGCTTAGGAACATTTGGTTGCATGCAATGTTTTCTAACAAAACAAAAGGCTTGAAATAACAATGGCACTGAAATGAAAGGAAATAAGAGCGTGTGACAGCACTTTCCAAAACTTGTCTCTGACTATTTAGAAACTGATGTTATTGGAGATAAAATCATCATAATATGAACATGAATATAATATATATTTTTTTTTAATTAGAAAGAGGGTATGATTTTGAAGTAGAAAAAGTGTTTTTACTGCTCATCAAAAATCTCTGTCTCAAGAGCTACCACACAGACACACAGAATATCAAAGCAGGATAAAAATCAGAGGAATCAGTTAAGAAGCTGTAAAGCTGATATAATTTTGTTAGGTCTCCTATGATGCAAGAGACCTCTTTTTTTGTTTTGTTTTGTTTTTTGTTTTGTTTTGTTTTGTCAGTATAGAAAAAATAATAGAAGAAAAAAATCTATTCGCCTGCTGAAAAAGGAACCATCTCATCTCTAAAACATTTTTCATAGTATTGTTTTTATTTCATATAAGAAATGGAGAGCCCAGTGTAGAGATAGAGGGAAAATTACTCCCACCTCTAGGCTATCAGGAGCTAATTTATCTGTAATAGAGAACAGGGAAACTCTATGAAGAGCCTGAAGTTTAGCCATTCTGTAATACTCTTCCCATACCAACATGCTTCTGTCAATGCTCTCACTCAACTTACTAGAGTGAGTGAACATATTCAGTTCAGTACATAGTCAGTTCTGAACCCCTTCAAAAAGATTTATGTTCTCTGGATGGGAGCACAACCTGTACTTTGACAATGTGGCATTAAAATTACTGCAGTTACAAAAGGACCCTGAGAAACTACTTTAATGTTCACACCAGCATGCGCTGTTTTAATTTGGGCTCCTCATAGTGGACATCACCTAACACACCCCACTGTCATGGGTCTCTCTTTGTGGATAACAACAGTGGCTGCAGCAGAAACAGGTTGACATTTCCAGTATTTTGCCTCAGCACCCTGTCTGCTTGCCCCTCTGAGTAATACTACTGGCAACCCAGAGGCTGTGTTCAGTCTTGAGTTTAATCAGGGATTTTACCCAATTTTAATTTCCATGCACTTTCTACACCTGCAGAAGATCCAAATACAAAAGTTTCCATAAGAAAGTCTGTGAATTCTTTGTGTGCAAATGGGAACCAAAATATCTCTTTGAGATCTTTTTGTCACTTGCAATTTTGTGTGTAAAACAAATACAAAAGACAGAGGGCTGGCATGCACTCTCTGAGATGTGTGCACATTTGTGCCAAGAAAACAGTAGGAAAGAGTTACACTAAACAGTGTGTAAATGTTACACAAACGAACAATTTCTTATCCAATCCATTTTGAGAATATTTAAATATCAAATATATTTGTAATCATGAAAGATGTTTTGTACATTCGTCATAAAGTGAGATATTTCTTAGATATATTCACAGCATAATTCCCAGTCACATTTACTCAGGGGTCTTTTTAAATTTTTTTCCAGAAAGTACAAGACAGTGTTTATTTCTTTCTTTTTCACATCATACTCTATGTGTAGAGTTACTTAGGATCTAGATTTCATCTGGTACCAGATGAATATTGCTAAAGTCATTAGTTTCTGTCATTCTCAAATTTATGTTCTGTTAAAAAACAGAATCTGAAATGAACATATGTGCAGAAACATTCAGAAAGAGAAGCTTTTGTCTCACTTGATATGGTCAAATATATGTAAATCTTTCTCAGAACCAAAGGGGCACAATTGCCCTGCAGTGTAAGTCACCCAGAAAGGTAGTACATTTAATGGCTCAGCTTGGAGACCAAGGTAGTTCTTGAGTCTTGACAGTGAAAAAAGCTGTACCAGCCTGTAAAATTCATAGAATAAAAAAGATATCCACACTCAACAATGTAACATGTTTCAAGTGTCCTGAGTAAGACATAAAGGTGATGCTACGTAATTAGAAGAATGTTCTGATGCATCAGAATACAAATTGGTAAAAGGTAGGATCTCAGGAATGAGGAAGTCCCTCGCACTGGTGGCAGATAATGACTCAAAAATAAGTCTTTTGATGATCAGTCAAGCAAAAATACCTTGGAATGAATGTTTGTTTTAAAAATCAGTCACAGAGATGAACCCAAATTATTACTTTTAGATTGCTACTGACTCTAACAAAGATCACATATTATAGTAATAAATTAACTATATCAGACAAAAAAAAGCTCTTGAAGGAGACAGAAAAAAATCCTGTCAGTTAAGTTTTACGTCCAAATTTTTCTTTTATTTGCATCATTTTTAAAGCAAAATATTTATTGTTTTGTTATATTGGTGCTCATTGCTCTTAGAAGGACTGTTATCCCTAAAAAGACAGTTCTGCAGGTAAAACCTTCACTGAGGAAATGAAAGACTTCAAGCCCCTCAGTTACTGTGGATTCCAAATTGTACTCTGACCTTCTCCTAACTAGATTTTTTCACTTGACACATTCAACATCTGTGAGATTAAATTCAATTCAGTGATCATAAGCAAATGATTTCTATATTATTTTCCTTCTTATTTTGCCTGGTGCAAAATTAAACTCACATTCTAGAAATAACTTAAGTGCTTTTCTTTAAATACAGTGTTTAAGGCCCATGCACTTAAGAAATTGTAGACGCCTACACTCCTGCCATTTTGCTAAGTATTAGGTATTTTGCTCACTTTGGCAGAAGTGCCAAGTTTCTAGTGCACAAATTTAAAAATATCCACCTTTGCCTTTTCTTAGCATTATGTGATGTCCTTAGCTGAAATATCACCTGCCTTGTAATTTACACCTTCTTAAATAGCTGAGCTTCTATTTTAGTGCTTCTCTGACTGACAGAATATTAATAATGGTTAATGTGGTAAATTCACTTCATCTGTTTTCACCCATTTGCTCCCCGAAGTAATTGGCCGTAACAAACTTTGCTTCAAGTAAACCGCATGAAGAAGGACCTTACATATAAATTCAAAACTGTTAAATATTGTTACTTTTTTTTTTTTTTAGTTATATAACTGCTCTAAACCGGAAGGAGAAGCTGGGATGGCGTTGCTCACAAGTATCCTCTCTAAGAGAGGGATCGAGACAACGGTGAAACAACTGATTAAGTTGGTTAAGTTAGGGCAAAGACGGGGATATTTCCCAGACACACCCCTGTTATCTTCTGTAACAGAATGGAGAGAGTTTGGACAGGTGATGTGGGATAAGATCATGGCTGGGAATGAAAAGGAAGTGAAGGAAATAAAGGATGTTTGTGACGTGTGGCACGCAGTACTAGAGACTCTAAAGGCCATGAAAGCAGAAAGGGAGGTGGCCTGTGCTGCTGCACAAATGTTGAGTCCTGAGCTGGTCTCAGTCAAATCTATGGACTCAGACAAGAAGCCCAGGGCTTTTGCGCGATTTTTCAGACTGCACGCGATAAAGGGAATGACCGGGTGTACGTGTATAACATTGCCGAGATTTGCGCGAATGTCGATCCTGCCCTGCTACCCCAAAAAACAGAGGTCCCGCTGAACCCGCCACCGAGCGCAGGAAAAGCAGAAGCTGCCGCGGCCGAGCCGGGCCAGAGATGTGAGCCGTCTGTGGAAGAGTCACCCCAGAAAACTCCTGGAGAGGAATGGCCATCACCACCTCCTCCACTGGGAGGGGAAATGTGTCGACCCCCTCCCACGGCTCCTCCTCTGTATCCGTCCGTACCACCTTTCACCCCGGAAAGTGCCCCAGGGACACCACATGAACCCAAACTACGTCCGCACGCAGAAACCCTAGAAGGGCAAGACTATGCGAAGATCCGAGAACTTGTAAAGCAGCTGGAGGAACTGAAAGTGAACAACTTAGATAAGCTATCACCACCACCCTACACTAATGCCTTTTTTTCCACAGAGCCCTACCCTTCACCAGCTCCGCTGCCTGTGATGTGGGAGAGACAGCTAATGCCGACAGCTCCGCCCATGCCCATAACGACAGTCGCGGGGGGGGCTGTGGATGGCGGTCTGACGGTCCAGTAGGAGGGGATTATGCAGGATGCAGTTGCGGATGGGGAGTTTCTACCGTCTGTGTTTCTTGTTGGACAATGGATTGCTTTAGATTGGAAAGTTTTAAAAGAAGATAAAGCTGCGGCTGTGCTGTATGGGTCAGAGTATAATTACAAAAAAACCCAAAACCACAAAACAAACAAACCCCCCAAACAAACAAACAAACAACAACAACAACAACAAAAAAAAGGAAAAAAGGGNAAAAAAAAAAAAAAAAAAAAGACGGGGGGTAAGGTTCAGCCGCAGTCTCCATGGCATTATTTGGGGAGGATAA
>VZTM01003929.1:74438-91054 GCA_013400555.1 Jacana jacana | reverse complement strand
TTTCAATTTTAAGCCGTTCCCCCTTGTCCTGTCACCATACTCCCTGACAAGGAGTCCCTCTCCAGCTCTCCTGTAGCTCCCCTCAGATACTGGAAGGCTGCTCTAAGGTCCCTCTAGACATTATACTCCTCCCTGTTTACTAGAATTTATTTTGCCTAACGAGTGCAAACCTGCCCAATCAAGGAATATGCTCAAGGATTGTGGCCTTTGTGGCCAAAAAGGCCAATGGCATCCTGGGGTGCATCAAGAAGAGTGTGACCAGCAAGTGGAGGAATGTCATCCTCGCCATCTGCTTTGACCTGGTGAGGTCCCATCTGGAGCACTGTGTCCAGTTCTGGGCTCCCCAGTTCAAGAAGGCCAGGGAACTGCTGGAGAGGGTACAGCAGAGGACCACAAAGATGATGAGGGACCTGGAGAATCTCTCTGATGAGGAAAGGCTGAGGGACTTGGGTCTTTTTAGTCTGGAGAGGAGAAGACTGAGGGGGGATCTGGTCAATGCTTATCAATACTTCAAGGGTGGGTGTCAGGAAGATGGGGCCAGTCTTTGTTCAGTGTTACCCAGCGAGAGGACAAGAGGGAATGGGCACAAACTGGAACATGGGGAGTTCCATCTAAACATGAGGAGGAACCTCTTCCCTTTGAGGGTGTCAGAGCCCTGGCAGAGGCTTCCCACAGAGGTGGTGGAGTCTCCTCTGGAAACATTCAAACCCTGCCTGGACACATTCCTGTTGTACCTGCTCTGGGTGGACTTGCTCCAACAGGGGGTTGGCCTGGGGGGAGGGAAAAGGCAGCTCCTCCTCTGGTGGGGGTTGCAGGGCTCCACGGAGTGGGGACAAGCCACTGAGGGGCTGTGGGGCTGGTTGTGCCACACGGGGCTGCGGGGAGGGTTTGTGCTCCTCGCTCAGCACCCCTCCATCCTAAACAGGGCTGTGCTTTTAAAATAATAATAATTTAAAAAAAATAAACCCCCAAACCCAGAAGTTTATCTTTCCAGCTGCTCATTTCCCCAAAGGGAATCCCGCCCCACAGCATCTTCCCCGTGGGATGAAATCAATCCCCGTTATTTAACCCTTCTCCCCAACGTTTTCCAGCGCGATAAGGACACCGAGAGGTTGTTAACTGTAAAGGAACCACCGCTGCTGTCCCCAGGGTTTGGCCAGGAGTGAGTTTTTGCTCAGGTGTCCCCCACTTTCAGCAGGGTTTCCCCTGTGGAATAGCCGGGCCAACTCTCCAAATACCTCCCGGCGCCAGAAGAAAGTTCTCATGTAATAGATACCCGCTGGTGTGAGAACACGGATTCTGCTCACTTTGTCAATCAGCCCAGGGTGGGGGGATGAGGAGGGAGAGAGGGGAACTTCTTTTAATTGAAAAAAAAAAACAAAGAAAAAGTAGCCTTTTTCACTGATTCTATGTTTTTTAGTGATGCCTGGGGATGTGCTGTTCCCCCAACGGGACCAGAAATTACGGTGCTGTTTGAGAGCACGGTTTATTTCCTTCTCTTGGAGAGAATTAGCTGGAATAACAAGCAAACATCAAGCAGGAGAGAAATCGTGCCGTTACTCTCCTCCTTGTGTTTCACCCGGAGAGGGAAGCCCACCGGAGCAAGACGGAAGAGATGTGGGAGAAGATAACACCACCACAGCACTTCATTATACTCGCGCGCCCCAGCCCTTTGGCTGGGCTACAGCAGAGCAGACAGAGGAGCGTGGCTTCCCTAGGAACCCCTAGTAGAGTCAGTGGGGGCTCTGAGATGGTGGTGGTGGTGGTGGGGATTTGTGGTCAGCAAAGGGTGAAAAGATTACTGCCCAAAGTTGTCTGGAGTCAAAGAAAAGGCCTGCACTCGGGCATGGCGTCACTGGCTGTATTGAGGGAAGGCCACAAAGGGCACATGGTCCAGCCAGGGTGGAGTCACAGCAGCCTCATGCTCAGTCGTCTGGTGAAATAGTTCCTAATTTTCTCCAGGGAACACATCTTGGTTTTTATGGAAGGCTGAGAAAGCTGGGACTCTTTAGCCTGGAGAAGAGAAGGCTGAGGGGAGACCTTCTTCATGCTCCCAAGGAGCTGAAGGGTGGGTTGAAAGAGGATGGAGCCGGGCTCTTTTCAGTGGTTCCCAGTGACAGGACGAGGGACAACGGGCACAAGCTGGAACATGGGAAGTTCCATTCAAATATGAGGAGAAACTTCTTTGGGTGAGGGTGTCAGAGCCCTGGAAGAGGCTGCCAAGGAGGGCTGTGGTGTCCCCTTCTCTGGAGACCCTCAAGCCCCACCTTGATGCAGTCCTGAGTGATTTGCTCTGGGAACTTGCTTTAGCAGGGGAGTTGGGCTGGATGATCTCTAGAGGTCCCTTCCAACTCTGACAATTCCCTGATTCCATGGAGGCCGCCTAGACAGCCTCCTGAACACCAGGCAGGTCAACATCTTGCAGCACTTCACCTCAACAGCGCTCAGGCACAACTAAGTGCAAGCCATGTTGGGATAGATGTTCTTTCTCTTGCAAGAAACAGCATCTTCTGGATGTGCTCCGTTCCCCCTTAATAGTATATTGTGGATCAAAGTGTAATATTCACTTTTTTTTCCCAGCTATTGGAATTTGGTGGACCTATAATGCACCTAGAGTTTAACTGGATGAAATTCTAAGTGACCACTTTCCCCACGACTGGGTTAATTCCAAGACGTGTGACAGATGACGTGGTCCTGACGGTGACTTTGTAGATGTAATAGGGCATGGTCCTAACACGTGATCTTGACACATGCATATAGACATATATACATATATATATATAGGTAGGTAGGTCTATATTTGAAAAGGAAAAGCTGAAAGTGTTAGGTGAAGAACTCAGCTGTGAGGTTTTAACACCAATTTTCCCACTCTCCGAATGCTTGTTTCCATATCCTACATAATATTAACCCAGAAACTTTGTTCCTTCTGTTCACAGTGCTGCTCAGAAGGGCTCCTACGTCTGACAACACTTCATTACTGTAGTAGCGTGTTACATTTTAAGGAGCTAAAATGTTCCAGAGTCTCACAGGCTGCTTCCCGTCACCGTCCTACAGTCTGCTCTTTGCAGATGCTTCTCAAGGGCTGAAGTTGAATCATCCTTTTGCAAGTTCTTATGTGGTCTGCTTTCTTTTTTTTTTTTTTTCCTAATTTTTTAATGGCTGTATTCATAGAATCATAGAATCATAGAATCATTTAGGTTGGAAGAGACCCCTGGGATCATCAAGTCCAACCATCAGCCCTACTCTACAAGTTCTCCCCTGCACCAGATCCCTCAACACCACATCTAATCTGCTCTTAAACACAGTCAGGGATGGGGACTCCACCACCTCCCTGGGCAGCTGATTCCACTGACTGACCACTCTCTCNCTTGGCCACCTGGGCACACTGCTGGCTCATGTTCAGCCTCCTGTCGACCAGCACCCCCGGGTCCTTTTCTGCCAGGCAGCTCTCCAGCCACACTGCCCCAAGCCTGTAGCCAGCCATGGGGTTGGTGTGGCCCAAGTGTAGGACCCGGCACTTGGCCTCATTGAAGGCCATGCCATTAACATTAACATTCATGTCCACTGCCTTTTGTTTGGTTGTCTGGTTTTGTTTCTGTTTCGTTTATTGCTTAGGACAAGGAGTAAGACCTTGGATGCTTAAGCCAAGGAAAAGAGAATGTATGTCTGGAGCCATACAGACTCATAGAATGATATGGGGTTGGAAGGGACCTCTGGAGATCATCTCCAGCCCCCTGCAAGAGCAGGTCCTCCTAGATCAAGTTGCACAGGAATGTGTCCAGGTGGGGTTTTAATGTCTCCAAAGACAGAGACTCCACCACTTCTCTGGGCAGCCTCTTCCATGGCTCTGCCACCCTCACAGGAAAGAAGTTCCTCCTCATATTGAGATGGAACTTCTTCTGTTCCAATTTGTGCCTGTTTCCTCTTGTCCTGTCATTGGGCACCACGGTAAAAAGGCTGGCCCCATCCTCCTGACACCCACCCTTTAAATAGTTATAGGTGTTGATCAGATTTCCCCTCAGCCTTCACAGGTAATACTCTAGGGTATCAGTGTGGTTCCTCATGTGACTTTAGAAAGAAAAACTTGCCAACAGTGTCTCTGAAGCATTCACAGTAAACAGAGACTGGGCTTACAGAGCAAATGCTGCAGAGGTAGATGATGAACTCAAAACCCAGTTCTTAAGTGTGCCTGCAATCAAAGTAGTCACTTGTGGTAATGAAGGGCAGTTTCCACAGTGAAGAAATAAATGGTAAAACGATACTACCCAAAGAGACACTTCCTTTCAAGAATACATAAATAATTTTCTCTTTGGTTTTGTGGTAAATTTTGTGAAAAAATAATTTATACTTGGCCTCTCCCTGGAGCGAATTCAATAGAAGTGAGCGGAATAAGGTCATGTCTGAGATCCAGGTTCTGTCACTGTTTACCTCAAAGTTAAGACTTGTACAAGATACATGACTAGTGCCTCCGCACGTAGCAACGTATACGTCTGAGATGTAGGTAAATTGGCATAAGCCTTGTTTAGGGTGAAGTTAATCACACCTATTTTCAGCCATCTCAAGGTGTGGTGCTGCAACTCGGATATTTAGGAATGGGCGGCAAGAGCTCTAGGTCATAGGACAAAATATCAAGTATTAAATTTGTTACGTGAAAGGTCAAAATGTGAGAGGCATTCACAAGGCAGCATATTGAAATACTGCATCAAAAGAGATTTTTTTCCCTCCCCTTGAGTTCTGCACGTTGGTAAGATGTAGAAGCTTGGGCACATTTAGTCAGTAACAGGTACCGTGCCTGGGCAGGGAAAGAAATGTGATTAGAAAGATCTTTCTTTGCAGGAGAACTTTGCTTACAGAATCAGAAAATCACAGAATGCTCTGGGGTTGGAAGGGACCTCTGAAGATCATCCAGTTCAACCCCCTGCCAGAGCAGGTCCCACGGGAACAAGTCCAGGTGGGGTTTGAATGTCTCCAGAGAAGGAGACTCCACCACCTCTCTGGGCAGCTCCTTCCAGGGCTCTGCCACACTCACAGGAAAGAAGTTCCTCCTCATGTTGAGACAGAACTTCCCGTGTTCCAGTTTGTGCCTGTGTCCAGTGGTGCCTTCTCACTGGGCACCACTGAAAAAAGGCTGTCCCCATCCTTTTGACACCCACCCTTTCAGTATTTATAGGTGTTGATCAGATCCCTCCTCAGCTTTCTCTTCTCCAGACAAAAAAAGACGCAAATCCTTCACNAAAAGACCCAAATCCTTCAGCCTTTCCTCATCAGATGGATGTTCTCTTCCCCTCATCATCTTTGTAATCCTTTGCTCCAACAGTTCCATGTCTTTCTTGAACTGGAGAGCCCAGAACTGGTCCTAGTACTGCAGATATGTCCTCACCAGGTCAGAGGGAAGGGGGAGGATGACCTCCCTCGACCTGCTGGCCACAACTCAATTTGCGGGTTTATAGAGAAGGTCAGGAAGAAAAGTCCATTTTTGAATCAAGTATTTTTCTGTATAATAGGGACACCCTAACTGATCTTTTATGAGATGTACAAATCCTTATTTGTTCACCCAGTTAATACAATTTTTGGGGGTATGAAACTATCAGCCACTCATTCTATAAAAAGAGTCTCTCTCTCGGATGACGGAACCAAAAAAAACCCCAAAATAATCTCCCGGCCACCCTCTTTTCAAACCTGTATTTCTCATATGCGAGTCAGTTGGCAATCAGCACCGTCCTGGAGGCTCAGCTAGAAACAGGATGAGCAGTTAAACTCTTTCTCCTTCTGGCCTGGAGCTCATTCTGAACACCTTCAGCCACTCGAGGAGCTTGGCAAGCTCCCGCGCCGTTTGAGAGGCCCAGGCTGCTTGGCTGCTTTTTCCCTCGGCGCTGCCACCGACGTGCCTGGCCCTGCAGGTAAGGAGGAGGTTTTCTGTCACTGCCTGAGCTTTACCCTTCAGGGGATCACCCACCAAGTGCTTTTGGGTGGATGGAGGATCATTTACATGGTGTGTTTTGCAGCTAATCCTCTTCTACCTATGGTGTCAAAACACTGTATTTTTAGGAAGCAGCAAAGACCAGCTGTTTTCTGATTTTCAGTAGCAAAAGCTTTGTATGGCAAGATCTGGAGATGACCACAGCTTTTAGGGATGAAGCCCACTGATGTTGTGTTCCTCCCTTTTATGGGATGCTCTGGACCTGAAAGCAGAGATCATCCAGGGGCCTGGAATTGACCCCACCTGGAGCATTGTGTCCAGCTCTGGAGTCCTCAGCACAGAAAAGACATGGACCTGTTGGAACGGGTCCAGCGGAGGGCCTGAAGGTAATTAGGGGGATGGAGCACCTCCCTATGAAGACTGGCTGAGGGAGCTGGGGTTGTTGAGCCTGGAAAAGAGAAGGCTCCAGGGAGACCTTAGAACAGCCTTCCAGTATCTGAAGGGAGCTGCAGGAGAGCTGGAGAGGGACTCTTTGTCAGGAAGTGCAGTGACAGGACAAGGGGTAATGGCTTTGAATTGGAAGAGGGGAAATTTAGATTAGATACTAGAAAGAAATTCTTTGCTGTGAAGGTGGTGAGACATGGGAACAGGTTTCCCAGAGAAGCTGTGGCTGCCCCATCCCTGGAGGGGTTCAAGGCCAGGCTGGATGGGGCTTGGAGCAACCTGGTCTGGTGGGAGGTGTCCATGCCCAGGGCAGGGGGGTTGGAACTTGATGATCTTTAAGGTCCCTTCCAACTCAAACCATTCCATGACTCTATGACCTAGCATAAAATTGAGGGCACCCAAATCTGGAAGGTGACCACATGGAACAAAGGAAAAAAAAGAAAACAACTCAGAAAGAAGATGCTCTTCTTTCAGCTTGCTTTGCTTCGATCAGTTCTCCATCAAAGATGCTTACTGGAAAGTTTATGTTAATCCAAAGGAAAATTTTAAGTCACTTCAGAAATATCAAATAATTTTGAGCAAAAGCATTTCTGGGAAATTTGCAGATGTCTACAACCATCCCAAAAGCTTTCTTTCAAGGATGAAGGAGACTTCCATGGCAATTGATAGAATCACAGAATGCTATGGGGTTGGAAGGGACCTCTGGAGATCATCTAGTCCAACCCCCTGCCAGAGCATGGTCTCCTAGGGCAGGTTTCACAGGAACGTGTCCAGGCAGGTTGTTAATGGAATTTAATGAAATTAATGGAATTTAAACTACAGAAAGGTCCTGGGTGGTATTGTCCTCAATCTCCACCTATTTTACCTCTTTTCTTTTGGTGGCCAACACCTTTACTGAAGGCACAAAATAGGTCTGATTTATATAGATCTGCCCTACATATAGCCACTAGCAGTTGCCTTATCCATTAAAATCTACAGTTTATGTTCTGGAAGAAATCAATAAACTCAAACAGATAGAATGTTATGCAATGTGTTATGTTAAATCTGAAATCTGAAACACAGAAGGCCATGATTAAACAGCTGTAAAATAGGTTTGCATTTGTGTGGTCTAAACAAACGAGGGGCTCAAGAGTCAATATTTCTCCTCACCTCCGTCCGTTTCACGAGATGAATTTTCCTTCCCGTTATTTCAAAATTAAAAAAATGATTTGTTGGATTGGAAAAATTTACATTTGGCTTGGCCTGGCTGTGTAGCTGTGGTTAAAACAAATGGCTTGCCAAAAATCAATTTCCTATGTCAGGTCCAGCCAGTATGGACACCAAAAACAGCTCTTGAGGAAATCCAAGTGGTGGTTGCTGCCTTGAGACGGGACTCTGTTGGATCCTCAGGGTGAGTAATGTCTCTGAGCTTGATGCAGCAAGTTTTTTGCAGAATACCTGAGTGCTGAACTTGGCTGAAAGGAAAGCTTTCTAAAACAGCTCTTCCCAAACCCAGTCTTTGATGTATGCACCTCTGCTTTGTCAGCATGGTTTCATGAGCTGGTTTGGACCCCAACAGTAGATGTAGTTGTCAAAATGTTTTGTCATCAGCGAGGGTTTATGGTGACGTGTTGCAACCCTTTTTAACACATGATGTCATCTCTTAGTCAATGAAAATAAAATAGCACAGAGTGTCGAATTAAAATGTCAAGCCAAAGCATAAAAATCCTGTCCTGTTTTTCTTTTCTCAGCTCAGTAAACCCTTGGCTCTTTCCTGGTTTCACCAAACTATGCCGGATTGCGTTGTCCTAACTGGTGGAAGAACAAAAAAACGGGCTACTCTAGTTTCTCTTCTCAAAGCAGCATCTCTTATCCAAATACAAATAGGATCAAGGTTTCTGGTCGTACAGATATAATCCATAAGGTCTTTGTGGGCAGTCGTCACTACGGGTACATGTCTTGTCAGACACGCATCGCATCTCCAAAGCTGCTCTGGTAACAAGCTGTTATTTGTTAGAGAGAGATCCTGAGGTGCAGGAGCGAGTGCAGAGGATACAACTGTTTTTCCCAGCAAAGAATCATAGAACCATAGAATCATTCAGGTTGGAACATCGAGTCCAACCATCAGCCCCACTCTACAAATCCTCCCCTACACCAGATCCCTCAACACCACATCTCAACGACTCTGAAACACAGTCAGGGATGGGCACTCCACCCCCTCCCTGGGCAGCCCAGTCCAGGCTCTGACCACTCTTGCTGGGAAGGATTCTTGCCTCATGGCCAGCCTAACCCTACCCTGCTGCAGCTTGAAGCCATTCCCTCTCCTTCCATTGCTCATTGCCGGTGAGACGAGACCAGCACCAACCTCTCTACAATGGCCTTCCAAGCAGTCGTAGAGAGGGATGGGGTCTCCCTTCAGCCTCCTCTTCCTCCAACTAAACAGTCCCAGCTCCCTCAATCGTTCCTCATGAGATTTATTCTCCAGGGCCTTCCCCAGCTCCATGTCCTTCCTCTGCACTTGCTCCAGCCCCTCCAGATCTCTCTTGTGCTGAGGTGCCCAGAACTGGACACAGTACTCAGGGTGTGAAAGATGAATCCCATGACTGAGGCACTGCTATCGATGGGTATAAACCATTCAGAAGGGACAGCTAAGGAAGAAAGCTGGGGGCATGGGTTGCCCTCTGTGTAAAAAACAGTGGATTGACTATGCAGAGCCCTGCTGGAGAAAGAGCAAGGAACAGGTTGAGAGCTTATGGGTGAAAAATCAGAGGTCAAGCCAACAAAGGAAACCTCGTGGGAGGTGTCAACTACAGGCCACCCAGACAAGAGGTTGCTGCCAAAGCATTGTCACTTCCACTAGAGGAACCATCGTGCTGGAAGGCTCTGATCCTGCTGGGGGAATCCAGTCACCCTGAAATGATGTGTCTTTACTTTTATTTGCTAAGGAAGACTCTGTAAGTCTGTTTACTTCTTAGCTTTTCAACATTCTTTTCCCCCCACATCATTCGTTAGTTTAAAAATCAATGGAAAGATTTGAGTTGCTATAAACACTACCTTTCCTGAACTCTTTGTTACTATCATTTCAAGCTCTGCTGTAGATGATGTCTTCTTTTAGATCGTGGCTTCTCAAAACCCGAAAGAAGATAGTTGTGATCTGTTCCTTTTTAGAACGAAAGTCTGAAAGCGTAATCTTGCCAAATATTGCAGGTTGCACATCAACATCGTTATCCTCAAGGTATTTTTAGGCTTTTGAGCCATCACCAGCCCATAGCAGCACTTTCCTGATCTATGTGTCCTAGAGAGAGTCCCAAAAGCTGAGAAGGCTGAGATTTTGTAAATCTCTTCCAAGTGTCATGCAAAATACCCACTCTGCCCCTCCAAGGAGGGTTCCAACACAGATCTTCAAGGAAATGAAGTCTGAAACTATGAAATACAGAACTGATCAAAAGCAACTCTTCTTGCTTCTGGTTTGCAGCCATTCTTTCACATTTGCTCTATGCTATTTCTTTCACACTCCACTGTTTTATGGTGCAGATCACAGAATCACAGAATCACAGAATATCAGGGATTGGAAGGGACCTTGAAAGATCACCTAGTCCAGATGACCCCCTTGACCTGCTGGCAAGGTTTCTCTCAATGCAACCAAGATGCCATTGGCTTTCTTTGCTACAACAATGAATGCTGGCTTAAGGTCACCTTTGGGTGACAATAAGCAACCTCCAGATCATTTTCTGCCAAGATCTTTTCCAACCAGTTGCCCCCCAGCCTGTACTGGTGCATGGGGCTATCATTCCTGCCACAGGTAAAACAGTCTTACTGCTATGAATAGTTTCTTAATTTAATTTATTGCTAATTAGCACAAACTTCTAATCACTGTTTTCATACTGAGAAAAAGAAGACACAAAGAATGGAACAAGCACACGAATAAACACCTCTGCTCCCACCTCACAGCTTCAGTGTCCCCTGTGGTCACTGTAGGTTGGCGTTGTGCACGTAATGGTTTCTGATTGACTCTCTGCTTACTGTTCTTTTCTGCCAGACTTCACTTTCTACTGGGTTTTTTCCCCTCCTTCTCCTTGTTTCTTAGTGTCCCTGCCCCAGAATGAGTGGCTCATGGCCACAGGCCCTCAGAGCTGGGTGGCCTGTGTCTGCAGTCCCTCGGGGGTGTATTTGTATGCTGCTCACTCCCACCTTACCCTTATAGCTGCCTGTTTCCTAAATCATCTGCTGAGGGACCTCATCGGCTCCTCAAACTGCCTAAAGTTCTGGTGCACACCAGGGTGCTCATGCCAGTGCCAGAGCTCTTGGAAACAGGTTGGGGCCACCACAGAGCAGTCCATGGCCTCGTCCTTCACTCTGGTGTAGCCTTCTTCTGCCCAGACCCTTCTGTTCATGGCCAGCACATTCCCCAGGCTCAGGGATTTGCATTTTCCTTTGCTGAACATCCTGTGATTCCCCCCAGTCCATTTCTCCAGCTTGACCAGGTCTCTCTGGAGAATCAGAGTTAGATGGTTGGACTCAATGATCTGAAAGGTCCCTTCCAACCCAGGCAATTCTAAGATTCTGTGTTTTCACTCCGGTAACACTTCATTCTCTGGTAAAGCACGGATTGTTGAGTTGATATTCAGCTCTTTGGTACATCTGAACTCTGTAAACAGCCAGAAGCGATGAACGTTATTAAAGGGTAATAAGGAGCTCAATTAAACTTCAAACCAGGCATGTTTTTTTCACTGAGCCTCCATATGTGCTGGATTTCCACAAAAATCCACTGAATTAAAATGTTTTGGGCACTGATACCTCCTCATGCAGGCAAAATAATACATATATAGGTATATACATATACTTTTTGAGGTTTTTTACAGAAGTCACACATAAAGGGGGAATCCAAAGTTTGTGTAGATTAACACACTCATGCATTTTGAGCAGCCTCTTATAGAAATAGCTAGAATGATATAACAAAGTGAGAAGTGAGCCCTACACCTGATTTTATTCTGTGATGCAGCTGTTTTCTAGACTTATAGACAGTGGGCCTGATTTTTCACCCTACTTTGAGTTTATCCTATGGAAACAAGGGTTAGTTTAAACGGAGCCAGAAGAAAACTCAGCAGAACGTATTTTTCTGTGCAAGCAGCTATTCCTCGTGCTGCCACTTGTGTCTGCCAGCATTGCATACAGCCTGGAAATTCTGTCCAGACTGTGAAAATCACCAATAAATCTTCCCTCTGTATCATACCCACCACTGCTGAGGGCATGAGAGGAGCGGGGAGAGTTTGTGGGAGAAACAAGAAGAGACAAACTGTCATTTGGCAGTCAAAATTCATCATCCTCATCATTTAGTTTACCAAATACATAGAAAAAAAAACGTTAAATAATGTAGGGAGTAAAAATTGCATGCTTGGGCATCTCTAACACTTCCTATTCTGCACTTTTCCACCATCTAGTGTTTACTCTGAGGATACGTTATTGATGCTGTGGGAAGCAGAGGCATCACCAAAGTTCAATATATTGAGTATTCTTCAAAGCTGATGTGAAAAAGGAATACCAAATAATAACCTTAGCATTTTCCTTTGAGGATGATATGGAGCCTGGATATGCTGACAGTGATTAAACATCCTGAAAGACTGATCTGAGACATGTTGGGAAACCCCAGCTATTGAGAACATACACCTGTCTGCCAGATGTGTCTTATGGCAACGAGGGTGAGGAAGGAAGACTACTGCCACAATTAAGGATGACAGGGAATGGTTTTAAACTGAAAAAGGGCACATTTAGATGAGATCTCAGGAAGAAATTCTTTGCTGTGAGGGTGGTGAGGCACTGGAAGAGGTTGCCCAGAGAAGCTGTGGCTGCCCCATCCCTGAAGGGGTTCAAGGCCAGGCTGGATGGGGCTTGGAGCAACCTGGTGTGGTAGGAGGTGTCCCTGCCCAGGGCAGGGGTTGGAACTGTATGATCTTCAAGGTCCCTTCCAACCCAAACCATTCTATGATTCTATGAAATGAAACACATACATATGAACATCGGAGGAGCTGCAATCAGTTTGAACTTCTGGTGTTGGAAAGAAAACTTGAATATTGCAGCTCCTGTACTGTAAAGGTTAGAGCAGAAATTTCAGAATCATATTCATGGAGTGAGATCTCGGGAGTTGGAAAGGCCTCATAACAAAATTCACCCATAATATGCTACAAGATGACCACACTGAAAAATGTCCTAGAGGAACTCCACGGACCTGGCCAGGGCACCTCACTCTGAGCTGTTGTGCTGGAAAGTGATTTTCTAAATAGAAACTTGAAGAAAATGTGCACTGCAGGTTTTTAAGATGTATCTGTAGCACACATGTGTGGGGATTCATCTGCTCATGACAGAGAGGAAGTATGTGAATGTCTGTGAATTGCAAATGTGGTCACTCACAAAAATCTCCTGTGGCTGGTCAAACAAGGTAAGATGCTTCTCACAAGCAGATCTACTGGTCTCTCTGAGTAAACACCAAGAGATGGGGCAGCCACAGCTTCTCTGGGCAACCTGTTCAATGCCTCACCACCCCCACAGCAAAGAATTTCTTCCTGAGATCTTATCTAAATCTCCCCTCTTTTAGTTTAAAACCATTCCCCCTCATCCCTGGTCACCTTCTCTTCTCCAGGCTGAACAACCCCAACTCTCTCAGCCTGTCCTCCTAAGAGAGGTGCTCCAGCCCTCTGACCACCTTTATGACCTGTATCAAGACAGAGGAGCCAGGTCAGACAGTGCCCTCAACCACTGATTATCTCACACAGGGGGAAAGGGGAAGGAGGGAAAGAGAGTCTGTAGCTGCTCCTCACAGCTTTTCCGGTGAGTGTTGGAAATTCAGCTTCTGAGTCACAGCCACGAGCTGCTGTCCTGCAGAAGGGGTGGGATTTGGAGAGGAATGGCTCAAGTCACTCCTTGAAATCAGCCCAAGTGTGAACTCCCCAGGTCTTGTGAAATCAAATGCATTCAACCTGGGACTCAGGGTATAAATGCATGGTTTTTTATATAATCATAGAATCATCTAGTTTAGGAGGGATCTTTCAGATCATCTAGTCCAACTGGCAACCTAACTCTGATAAAAAAACATCACTCTGACAAAACTCACCAAGTCCCTGAGCACGATATCAACCTGTCTTTTGAATCCCTGCAGGGATGGTGCCTCAACCTCTTCCCTGGTCAGCACAATCCAATGCTTAATGACCCTTCCCATGTAAAAAATGTTCCTAATATCCAATCTGAACCTCTTTTGGCACAACTTGAGGCCATTTCCTCTTGTCCCATCACCTGTTCCTTGGTAGAAGAGACCAACCCCCCCCCTGGCTACACCCTCCTTACAGGAAGTTGGAGAGAGTGAGAAGGTCTCCCCTCAGCCTCCTTTTCTCCAGGCTGAACACCCCCAGGTCCCTCAGCTGCTCCTCATGAGACTTGTGCTCCAGACCCCTCACCAGCTTCGTTCCCCTTCTCTGGACCCTCTCTGGCACCTCAATGTCTTTTGTTTTCTGTGTGGTGAGGGCCCATGAGAGGCTGGGATGCACTTGTGGCTTTAACACTCTGTGCCAGCTCCAGCCCTGACAGAGGCTGAGTGCTTTACCCTCCCTCTAGAAAAAAGAAATATGTATGTTTAATTTCACTCCAGCCACATCTGCACGCCGTCCTGCTGGGCAGCCTGAGGGTAGGCTACAAAAGCACCTTGAAGGCACTGTGCATTCCTGCTCCCCAAGACTCCCTTAGGCCCAGGGCTATGAAGTGCTTTCCCCTCTGTGCTCTAGGTGCAGCCCAGAGCTTGTGAATCGTAGAATCATTTTGGTTGGAAGAGACCCTTGGGATCATGGAGTCCAACCATCAGCCCCACTCTACAAAGGTCTCCCCTACACCACATCCCTCAACACCACATCTCAACGACTCTGAAACACAATCAGAGATGGGGACTCCACCCCCTCCCTGGGCAGCCCATTCCGGGCTCTGACCACTCTTGCTGGGAAGAATTTTTTCATAATGTCCAGCCTAACCCTACCCTGCTGCAGCTTGAAGCCATTCCCTCTTGTTCTATTGCTAATTGCCTGTGAGAAGAGACCAGCACCAACCTCTCTGCAATGTCCTTTCAAGCAGTTGTAGAGAGGGATGAGGTCTCCCCTCAGCCTCCTCTTCCTCCAACTAAACACTCCCAGCTCCCTCAATCGTTCCTCGTAAGATTTATTCTCCAGGCCTTCCACCAGTTTTGTTATCCTCTGCACTTGCTCCAGCACCTCCAGATCAAGAAGATGGGTTGGAAATGCCAATTTTCCCTCATTCAGGAGAAAGTAGCCACCACAATGAACATCAGTTTCAAACTTCTATGGAGTAGGAACGCACGTGCACCAGCCTAGCAGGGCGGGGGGAGATCTACCCAGAAGCAAAGTTAACACTTCCAGAATAAAATAAATAAATAACAACAACAAAAAAAGAGGAGCCAGTTAGCCTGTTCTGCTCTCATTATTGTGACAGAGACAGCAAATAGGAAAGTGCTCTGTGTTAGACCATACAAAGCCATGGGATGTAATTGTACCATTCCAGGCCAGGCTAATGCACTTAAGGTTCTGCAAATATTGCAGCTTTCTCCATAGCTGAAGGGTTACAACCAGGTACAGGACAGATTCAATACATTTTAAGGCAAAAAAAAAATATCCTTTCAAATTATAGCCAGTTTGTTTCTCATATATACTGGTGCCACTGGTATACATAAAAATTGTCCTCAGTTCGTAGTGAAACTAGTCATATTGAAATGATTAAAGCAAGCCAGAGGGCTAATTATCTGAGAAATCCATAGTATTTTATGGATGAGCTGGCATATATAGTATTTACCATATCATAACTCATACAAGTCTTCCTTACTATCTTAATGAGTGACAATAGCATATCTGGAAAACATCTGCCCTGGAAAAGACCACATCAGCTCCTCTCTGTCTGCTTGAAAAATGTAGATATAGTATTACCCTGTGTCAGCCATGCATATCATATGCGGTATGAAATGTCTTCGGTGGTAAAAGAAGAAGCAGTACATGTTTCAGTTCCAAATGCCCCAGACCAGACTCTGATGTCCTTTCTCAGGGTGAGGACCCTCGTACTCCCCGAAGGGTCTAACAGACAAGGGGCTACGTGTTTTCTACTCAGCAGGAGTTCAGCTTCCTTTCTAAATGAAATCCCAGCGGGGCTAAAAGAATTCCCTAGCGAGTTACTAAAAAAGTACTTTGCAATGAAATATGATTGTGCCTCACCTACTCATGGAGAGAGCAGCAGTGGGAAAAAAGAGGGAAAAGCTTAAAGAAGGTGCTCCTTTGGCGAATATAAAGGAAATCGCTGAGGGTACCGTGGCCCTTTTTATAAAGCTGCTCTTTTTTTCCCCCGTTGCAACTGTCATGCATATTTTGGCTGGCATGATTACAGCGTATTCCTAATCCCTAGAACAGCATTTTTCCCATCAGAACCAGCAGCAGCTGCAGCTTGAACGTGTTTATCAACACACCCACCTGTGTTTTTGTCATGGACCGCCAATGATGCCGTAACTCCTCCTGCTCTTTCCACGATGTAGGTGTTTGTAGTGGCTTTCCAGAGAACTGGGATATTTTTGAGAACTAGGATGCTTCACGTTTGCTAGAGACTTTTACTAAATTAGTGGGATTACTAAATTACTAAATCAAACTCCAGAATGATCAGACCCACGACAATGACAAGAGGTAGTAAATTCATCCTGCTGGGATTAAAGAAATGCAGTGTCCAGCCCTCAGTTCTTTAAAAAGCAACTATTTTCTGCTGAAAGAAGTTTTGTGCTGCCACTACAGATGCTGCCTCCTTCTTTTTTTTTTTTTACATAAATTGCTGAAATGCTG
This sequence comes from Jacana jacana, assembly GCA_013400555.1. Taxonomy (NCBI): domain Eukaryota; kingdom Metazoa; phylum Chordata; class Aves; order Charadriiformes; family Jacanidae; genus Jacana; species Jacana jacana. The sequence continues at coordinate 74,842 of VZTM01003929.1, read as the reverse complement.
AACCCAACAGCCTGTTATGGTTTGTTTTCTGGCTCGGGATGCAGATATAGTAATGGGAAAAAGTTTTCTTCGTGGGCATCACGAATGCTTGCAATAATTCCCTTTCTTCAGTAGTTATGCTTTGTCATTAGAGAGTGTGAACATTTTAATTCCTATTAACAGAGTGATCTTTAGCCAAGGAATTATCTAACGGAACAGCTGGGAAACTTTGAACTGAAATGTGAACTTAAATTAAGTTCATAATTCAGACAACTTTGCTTTGGCTTAGCTTTCCTTAGCTTCTTTCTCTTTCTTTCTTTCTTTCTTTTCTTTCTTTCTTTCTTTCTTTCTTTCTTTCTTTCTTTCTTTCTTTCTTTCTTTCTTTCTTTCTTTCTTTCTTTCTTTCTTTCTTTCTTTCTTTCTTT
>VZTM01003929.1:57737-69059 GCA_013400555.1 Jacana jacana | reverse complement strand
AGGGTCCCTCTCCTCTCCTCTCCTCTCCTCTCCTCTTTCTATCTAAATACACAGCTCAGGTGTTCATATTATAATGAAAAACAATTCTGCACCATAGCTGATAAATGTAAGAATTGTAGAAAATTATTGGTACCCACTTTGGTCTCAGGTTTTTTTAACGAGTTAAAAAAAGCCTAGGACACATTCATATATGGCTATGAGATGTGCCAATGATGATTAGAGGTGTGATTGTGTACAGGATCCTGATTTATGGGTGACTTCTGAACAAGCAGAATTCTGATGGGGATCTGCTGGAGAGGGTACAGCAGAAGACCACCAAGATGATGAGGGGTCTAGAACATGCTGCTGGTGAAGAAAGGCTGAGGGACTTAGGTCTGTTTAGTCTGGAGAAGAGAAGGCTGAGGGGGAATCTGAACAATACCTGTAAATACTTCGAGGGTGGGTGTCAGTAGGTTGAGGCTGGTCTTTTTTCTGTGGTGCTCAGTGAGAGGACAAGAGGAAATGGGCACAAACTTAAGAAACTCCATCTAAACGTGAGAAGGAATTTCTTCACTTTGAGGGTGGCAGAGCCCTGGCAGAGGCTGCCCAGAGAGGTGGTGGAGTCTCCTTCTCTAGAGACATTCAGACCCTACTTGGATGCCTTCCTGTGCAACCTTCTCTAGGAGGACCTTCTTTGGCAGGGGGTTTGGACTAGATGGTCTCCAAGGTACCTTCCAACACCATATAATTCTGCGATTCTGTAACGTGCCCCTGGCACTTGTCAAAGGCTTTGCCAAGGACACTTTGCCAAGGACACAAAGCTGTTAAATATCCCACAACAAACCCAAAACTTTCTGAAACAATGGTGGGATGTGAAATTTCCAGAGTTGATTTATAAACTGCCAGGAAGTTATGCCTGTGCATCCAGGAAAAACCCAGATTAATTACTTTCCACTCAGATCCAAAGGTTTCTGTATCTGCAGTCGGTAGCAGTCTCTCTGTAGGCTTCCACAGGCTCTGTGTCAGGCCTATGCTAATTGCCTAAAATGAGTTGTTTTTCTTACTAAGCTTCCCTGTGGCTTTTGGCAGGTTTTTGCAAGTCATACAGCCATAATAAAACTCTGTCCAACGATGCCAAAACTAACGATATTCTCTTTTGCTCTTTTTCGTAGTGTATACATGTGCAATGAGAAAGAAGAATTCCCAGCAGGGAAGGTTCAAACAACACACAAAGACATATCAGGCTGGAGTTTGAAGGCTTTTATCAACTGAAATGGCTTAAATTGTCTTGAAGAACTGCAAAACTGGGCACAAAGAACTCTCTGCAGAACTCCACAAAGTGTGGGAAATGAAAAAAAAGTTTAATTTGCATTTTAGATACATAGTGATCCAATCTTGGCAACTGCAGAGGTGTTCAATTTATACAGATTTTAGCAAAAAGAATAGATGCTGAACATAATTTTCCTGTCTCAATTCCCTTCTTTTCTCCATAACATAACAGGCAGAAAAGGACCGGGGGGCGTCAATCGACTGTCAGCTGAAAATGAGCCAGCAGTGTGCCCAGTTGGCCAAGAAAGCCACCAGCATCCTGGCCTGTAGCAGGAACAGCGTGGGGAGTAGGACCTGGGAGGTGATTGTCCCCCTGTACTGGCCATCGGTGAGGCCCCACCTCGAGGACTCTAGTTTTGGGCCCCTTACCACAAGAAGGTACACTCTTACATTGAGTTGCTAAAGTGGGTCCAGGCAATGGAGCTGGTGAGGGGTCTGGAGCACAAGTCTTGTGAGAAGAGGCTGAGGGAGCTGGGGGTGTTCAGCTTGGAGAAAAGGAGGCTGAGGGGAGACCTTCTCACTCTCTACAACTCCCTGAAAGGAGGGTGTAGCCAGGAGGGATCAGTCTCTTCTCCAAGCAACAGGCAATGGGACAAGAGGAAACAGCCTCAAGTTGCCCCAGGGGAGGTTCAGGTTGGAGACTGGGAACAATTTTTCACATGGAAAGGGTTATTGCACCTTGGAATGGGCTGCCCAGGGCAGTGGTGGAGTCACCATCCCTGGAGGGATTGAAAAGACAGGCTGACGTCGTGCTCAGTGACGTGGGTTAGCGATGGGTTTGGTCAGTGCTGGGTTGATGGTTGGACTCAATGATCCGAAAGATCCTTTCCCACCCAGGCAATTCTATGCTTCTATGATTCTATAAGGAGCTCCGAGAACACGTGCATCCTGACTGATCTCTGGTTTAGCAGATTGACCCTGTCATGAAATGTGAGACGTGGCTTTGGACATCTTCTGCCCTTAAGAGAGAACTAAACACAAGCTTCTTAAGGCTTCATACATGGGTGAGCTAATCAAAAAAGCTACTAATTAAAAACTAGTGTAATGCAGACAGATACTGCTTCAAATGAAATGGGATGTGACAGCAGTGTCCTGTAAGGATTCCAAGGTAGCAATTGTTGAGAATAGCCCAAACTCACACCATTACTGAAACTGTCAATTTAATTTCTCTCACTGAGAGAGGAACTGACAAAACTTGGAGCTGGCTCCACACAGCCACATCTGGATGGGCAGCTCAGAATACTCCTGCCCCAGGAGAGACTGAAAAATGTCTGCACCCAGGAGGATGATGTCCCCACCCTGGACCTGAAGGGACTAAAATCCTGGTGTCACTCGCTCTGGGAAAGCCTTCTTGGCATCTGCCTGGGCATGAAGTGTCTGCCTGGGTAAGGACCAACAGGTTTCTAGCAGCCTGTCCCTGAGCACAGGATGCTGCTGTCTTCAGGGAATCACAGAATAGCAGGGGTTGGAAGGAACCTCTGGACATCATCTCGTCCAACCCCCTGCCAGAGCAGGGGCACACAGAGAAGGTCTGACAGGAACGTGTCCAGGCAGGTTTAGAATGTCCAGAGAAGGAGACTCCACCACCTCTCTGGGCAGCCTCTTCCAGGGCTCTGCCACCCTCAAAGGAAAATTCTTCCTCATCTTTAAGTGGAAGTGCCAATGTTCCAGTTTTTGCCTGTTTCCTCTTGTCCTGTCACCGGGCACCACTGAGAAGAGCCTGACCCCATCCTCTTGGCACCCACCCTTTAGATACTGATAAACATTGATGAAGACCCGTCTCAGTCTTCTCTTCTCCAGGCTGAACAGCCCCAGGTCTCTCAGCCTTTCCTCATCAGAGAGGCACTCCATCCCCTTGAGCATCTTCATAATCTTTTGCTGTACCCTCTCCAGCAGTTCCCTGTCCTTCTTGAACTGGGGGGCCCAGAACTGGACTGAGGACTCTAGAAGTAGTGTCACCAGGGCAGAGCAGAGGGGAAGGATGACCTTCCTCCACCTGCTGGTCACACTCTTCTTGATGCACCCTAGAAAAGTGCCAAGAGATCCCAGCAGCAGCTGCCTTTGACCTGGCCTAATCCAAATGGAACTCTCACGGTTTACATCTGTGGCTGTAGGTGAGTCTGACTGCTTGTGGCACAGGAGAAACAACTAGTCTTCTCCTGTCCTGTGGAGCTTGAACTGATGACAAGAAACAGAGCAAGAATCAGAATAAAACTGTGTTTTAGCCAAAACCAGCAGGAATGAGGCAAAAGAACCCAAGCTAACCAAATGCCCTGAAGTGCACAAGGAAGCTTGCAGCATTTGAAGACAAAGGAAAACCTCCAAGTGATCAGTCTGTTTGATGGTGAAATGAGAAACTACAGAGAATGGAGGGTGTATGGGTAGATTTAAAACAGGCCAAAGAAGGTTGAAGGTAAATTAAGCTGAACTGCTGCATCTTGGCTCAAGATGATAGTGGATCCATGCATTTTCAATGTTCAAAAGGAAGACTTCAGCCAATTACTGAGGTTGAAGAAAGAGCCTGAATAGTGTGCAAAGAGGGCATGGAGGAGAGTCACTTAACACACAACAGGCCCCGATAGTCAGTAGAGTCCTGGGGATGATTGATGAGAGCAACTGAGTCTTGGTACGAGCAAGGGAGTGAGCACATAATTAGCTGGGCTTTCCTCGTGGGATTTCATTTGCATCGCTGTGTATTTAATAGCTGTCAGTGGATTTGAAGTCACAGAGTCAGAGGATGAAAGAGAAAGCAGAAGATCATAGGGCAGCAAGCTGGCCAAGACCCAAGTAAGAAGTTATGGGGCAGAAAACAACAGACAAAAAGGGAAGAGTCAGTGAGAGAGGAACCTAGAGGAAGGATTCTTTGGCAAGAGGTAGATACCAGGTAACAGAAAGAAATCACAGGGGAATGGGTCAGATGACATTGCTGACTTACATATTCTTCAGGACTCTACCTGTTAGAAAGAAGCATCTCAAGGAAATACTTGCTGGAAACCATTTTCCTGTTTCAAAGAGAATTCACATGTACAAAAGTACCTACAATGGTCCAGTTTTACCTAGAAAACAAGTTGTATTTAGTGTATGAATCAGATGCTCCCACGCCTGGGAATGCAATGGGATAAGGCCAGGCCAGGCCCCACATCAGCAAAGGGATAAACAAATGCTTGAGAGCTTTGCAGAAAAAGTAACTGAAATCATGTAAGGGGAGTTCCTCCTAGGAAGTGGTGAACATGACCAACCACCTCTGAAATCAGGATAGGTTATACCTCAACACCCCCAGTGATTGGTTCCTTCTTAAATTTTGCTTTATCCTGCAACAGACTTATACCATGAAGCCCAAAACTGCAGACAGTACTTGAGGTGAGGCTGCACATGTGCTGACTAGAGTGGAACAATTCCTTCTTTTGACTGGTCTCTCGATGATCAGGGGGTTGGTTCACCTTTGCTATGAGGACAGGCTGAGGGAGCTGGGGTTGTGCAGCCTGGAGAAGAGAAGGCTCTGGGGAGACCTCAGAGCAGCCTTCCAGTCCCTAAAGGGTCTACAGGAAGGCTGGGGAGGGCCTGTTTCCAAAGGCCTGCAGGGACAGGATGAGGGACAATGGCTTCAAGCTGAAGAAGAGCAACTTTAGATTGGATATTAGGAATAGGTTCTTTACTGTGAGGGTGGTGGAGCACTGGGACAGGTTGCTCAGGGAGGTGTCCCTTCCCGGGACATCTTCAAGGGAAGGCTTGAAGAGGCCCTGGGCAACCTGGTCTAGTTGGGGGTGTCTCTGCTGACTGTGGGGAGGTGGGAATAGATGACCCTAGAGGTCCCTTCTGGACCATTCTATGATTCTATGATGCTGATTATAATGAGAGTCTAGGACACTAGCTTGGATGGAGGCATTAGCCATGAAGACACCTCCATTGTGTGAGAAGAATCCTGCTCTTACATCCCATCTCAACAAGCAGCTGTAATAAGGATGGGCTCCTAAAGAGGGCATCCACGGCACAGTGTTGAGTGAAACCCCTTTGAAAGTGAAGGTGGTCACTGCTCACACCTTTCATCTGACTGCTCCTTTGAAAAACTCATTCAAGTAAAGCTGTGGGACTCCCTTGCCTATGGACAAGGTTACTTAGGTGGACAAGAAAAAATTGCACATGGAGGGTGAGAGTGCAAACAAAAAATAGGCCTGAAGTAGCTGAATCCTTAGGCATCAGAATTAATTTCCTCCTTTTTACCTAATGACCACAAAGGAAGCCATATAAAGCGTGGAGACCTGGACTGACTCAGCGGTGACATCCACAACAGTCAGGCTTGTCTTAGCTGGGAGTCAAAGCCAATAGTAGCTAAGAGTAATGGATATGCATATGTACAATAAACTTATAATTTTCAAGAGCTATTTTAAAGTTTTAGGTGGCACTTAAGTGTCAGAGTAACACAACGATGCATTAAGTAAAGGCTTTGTTAGCTGGCATAATTCCCAGAATGGATTTTTGATTTGAGATCTTAATAGGTGATAATATTTTGAAGGATTTGTGTATATTTTGTCACAGCCTCTGAATAAAGAGAAGGCCAAGCTATGACAAAAGGGGAGTATTGAATTCAAATTCTAACGTAAAATGAAGTTCTTTGGATGCTGTCGCATAAGATCTTACTTCTGACAAACCAATATGTGTGGATTTGTTCAGAGAACAAACAAGAATTCCAGTGCATTTTTGAGAGCTAAGTAATTACTAAAAGACTTACAAAATCATCTCAGAACAGCTGATGGGTTTTAGGAGGACTAACTGAGAACTTGAGGCTGGAAGGGTTGGTTGTGATCGCCTAGATTTGTGGCCCCACGCACCACACAAGCAGGGGGAGATCTAAAAAAGATGCCCATTTCATAAAATATTACCTTGAAGGCTTCCATTGTAATGAACTTTCTTGAAATAAAGGCAATCAATACCAGGTAACCTGCTCTAGTGGGAGGTGGGAGGTGTCCCTGCCCATGGCAGGGTGTTGGAATGCTTTAAGGTCCCTTCCAACCCAAACCAATCTATGATTCCATGATTCCGTGATTGATTCTATGATTCTATGGTTTTGTTATTTCATTCTGCTATATAAGTGTAGATAGAAAGCAATGTATGAATCAGAAACACTGATTCATATTGATATTAATTTCCCACATATATGTATATATGTGTGGGAAAGCATCATCTCACCCCCATGTTCTACCTCAAGGCTTGTCTCCAAGAAGAGCAATGTTGCAGTAGGTGCTGAAGAGCATTTGAAGTGAAGAACTGAATTGAGAAGAGTCTGTAGAATGGCGGTATCCTTTGCCATAGTATGTGTGGTCCTGAGGCCCCTGGAAATGAACCATAGCTGTTCTCTCGATTAGATTAGCAAAACTTGCTCGCTCCAGCTTCTGCTGAACATTCATGCCTGTACAGAATGCCGAAAATGTACACTAATAAAATCATCCATCCCAATAACTCTGCACATACCTTCTTATTGCCATGCAATATCTAAGTGCTTTCTGGCAGATGATGAATGAGCTTTTGTCATGCCTTAAAATTAAGCCTATTTTACAACTGAGAAAAATAAGAACCCAGATACAATTTACTGAGATTTAGGGGCTGTGCCTGAAGTGTACTCTGGGATGAGAGTCCTCCTCCACATATTGCTGGGCTACTGCCCAAACATAATACAAGCTTTTCTCTTCTTTTTTTGTTTCTTTTTCTTGACATGATAGCACCAGTCAAGAAGGGATTCTAGCAACTATTTTCCTTCCAGCTACTCTTCAGAAAGTTGTTTCTAGCCCCAAAGCCCCAGACCCTGTTCTGGGAAAATAAAAAAATAATTAAAAAAAGCAAGTCAAAGGAGTTCAAAACCCTCTAGGACTAATCTTTCTCTGATAGATTTGCATTTATACATCCATTTATCCATCCTGTTTCATGGGAAGGTCCTTAGGAAAAAGCTCATGTCTTTTTCTCAGCCTTGCACAGGGCTGAGCATTATCTTTTGAGCTGAATGCATAAAAGAACATGACTCAGTTAACATTTTTGACTAACTCTGATTTCTAAGGCTGTTACCCAGACATCATACTTCCTCATTCCCTTTTTATGCTACTGCATACATTGCCTTCTCTTTCTGGCAGGAGGGAGTTCATTCATATATTGCTTCTCAGTCTGCAGTGTCAAATGCACACAGATTTAAATAGTAAAACATATAAACAGAAAGGATGTATGCTTTTTATAGTCTGACACTACACCAATGCTTAAGAACTCTATTCAGATCACCCACATGTGCAGATAAGCCTAAATTAATCTCTGTTGCTAAAATAAGCATCAAATGTAGATGATGTGCATACAGACCTAATTCGGACCTTGGATGAAATCAGGCTTTGAACCTCCTGCTTGTCCAGACTTCCTGAACCAGAATTGCTCAATGTTTTTTTAATTAAATCAGTGTCTGCCTTTCTTTAAATAAACCGGTAAAAAATCATGGAATCCTAGAATTGTGTAAGTTGAATTGGGCCTTTAAAATCATCAAATGCAACCATCAGTCTAACTCTGATAAAAAAAAAATAAATCACTAAACCATGTCACTAAGCACTGTTAAGCTGTCTTTTAAATCCCTCCAGGGACGGTGACTCCACCACTTCCCTGGGCAGCTCATTCCAATGCGTTGATTTACTTCATATCTGGAAGACTCCAAGGCCGTTAGCACTGCCTTGATGTCCTCCAGAAGATTCTGCAGTCTGTGCCTGACCATGCTTATGCTTCATATTCCTGATGCAATGATCAATAAACTTTAAATTGAAAAATTAGAAAAAATATAGATAAGGTTTCTAAACTGTTCCATGCAAGTATACTACATGTATCTTAGAGACCTGGGACAGCTGCTGAATAGGTAGTTGGCATTGATTTGAGAAACTAGGAACAAGAAATGATTAATTTTGCCCTTGACACTTCACTTTACACAGCTGAGAAGTTCTTGTGTTATTTGGTATTTGTATTTTAGAAGTATCCATTAATTTTAATTTCACCTTTACATGGCTGAGATGGTTTTTTATTTGGTATTTGTATTTTAGCAGTAGGCACTTACTTAAAAAACATTTTAGCAAGAGCCAGGTCACGGATGGTGCATGTCTGGTGGAGTCTCTTTACATTTGTTGGAATCAAATTCATAGAATCGTTCAGGTTGGAAGAGACCTTTGGGATCATCCAGTCCAACCATCAGCCCCACTCTAGAAAGTTCTCCCCTACACCAGATCCCTCAACACCACATCTCAACGACTCTGAAACACAGTCAGGGATGGGGACTCCTCCCCCTCCCTGGGCAGCCCATTCCAGGCTCTGACCACTCTTGCTGGGAAGAATTCTTTCCTAATGTCCAGCCTACCCCTGCCCTGCTGTAGCTTGAAGCCATTCCCTCTTGTTCTATTGCTAATTACCTGTGAGAAGAGACCAGCACCAATCTCTCTACAATGTCCTTTCAAGCAGTTGTAGAGAGTGGTTCAGTGCTTTTGCATGCTTGAATCAGAAACTGATAGTGCCAAAAAGCATTTAAATTTGTTTGTTGATTCACTCAGACTACTCTCAGCTGTCAAAAAAGGGTTTTCACTGTATTGCAAATACAATTGACTACCCATAAAACTTAATTTTAAACATCCAGTCCATATAAATACTCTTAAGATTAAGCTGCTACATTCCAGACTGACCTCTTTACTCTGATTCCTTCCAGATTCAACTTCAAATTCTTTGGACTGCCAAATGTAGTGATAAAAATATATTTACATTACAGCATTTAACTATTGAAACTAGAACCAGCTAAAATTTCTGTGTAATTTCGTAAGCTAAACCAAGCTTTTTTTTAATATATTTTTTTTAATTGAAAGTAACAATGAAATTACCCAATAAAGCCAGAGTGAAATTACCACTTTGAATGATGAATAACAGGGCAAAGGAGTGCAAATGGGTTAATAATCTTCTTTCTGAGCTATAAGTTATAAGCAGGGTTAATATATGTTTTCATAAGTTTAGCACATACCTGTTGGAAATGAAGTCTAAACAGTTTCTAAATATATCATAGGGCTTTTTTTTTTCATACAAAATTTCCAAGATTTGTACCTCCATTGGTCAACAACATAATATTACCTTCTCCTTCACAGCATTGTTTGATAATTTCTTATGTCAGTCTGGTTAAAATAAATAACCAGAAACCAGGATTTCCACATTGGTTTAGGTTTTCCTGTCTATATTTCTAGAAGTTCAGTCCTCCTGGATATACTCTGTTGCATGGATTGGGATGGGAATTACTTGAGTAGGATAAGCCTCCAGAGCAGAGCGCCTGCTCAAAACTCCATTTAAACAGGAGGTTTTTACTTTTTGAGCTGGCTGGCAGAACACTTCCTCTCCCTTAATACATCTCTATATTTTTCTTCTTATCACAGGAAAACTGTGTGGAAGCAAAAGATGTGTTGGTAAAAGGCTCAAATTCCTGACTTATGCGCTGAGCAAATGTTTCTCACATTCGCCTGCAAGGATATTTACTGTGAAATCACTGGAGTGCAAAACATCATGACTAACATCATGTCCTTTACAAAGCCTGTTTGCAGTAGCCAAACACTCACTTTGGAGTGTAGAACTATTAATTCTCGTATTGGTGCTAAAGGAACGGGAGGAAGAAGTCATGTAGGAGAAATTAATTGTGACTCCGTTTATGAGGGCCAGGCCTGAAGGTCTAAATTGAAGTTAAAGCTTGAAAAGACAAGCCCTCCTTCCTCCTACATCCTTTGTTTGTTTTTCTCTTTTTCTTTTCTTTTCTTTTTTTTTTTTTTTAAAGCAAAGGCCCTGGATGCAGCCCTGAGTGCTGTGCTCTGGGCAACACTGCTGTAGCAGGGGAGTTGGACTGGGGGATCTCTAGAGGTCCCTCCCAACTCTGAGAATTCCCTGATTCCATGAAAGGCAGGTGGCTGCTACTTCAGCCAAAGTCCCTCAAAGCAGGATCTATTTCAGCTAGATTAACAAGGGTCAACGCGATCCAAACAAACTCTTCTTTAGGTGTAACAACTGCACTTAGCAATTTTGGAAAGAAAGCTGAGGCTTTCTCAGTTTGGGCTGGGACCTTGCCCAAAGCCATATTCTGGGAAAGACGCCTTTCAGTTGCTTGCCCAACTGCTTAAGATGCCTTTATAGCAGCCTTCCAGTATCTGAAGGGGCTACAGGAGAGATGGGGAGGGAATCTTTGTCAGGAAGTGTAGCAATAAGATGAGGGGGAATGATTTTAAACTGAAAGAGGGGAGATTTGGATGAAATCTCAGGAAGAAATTCTTTGCTGTGAGGGTGGTGAGGCACTGGAAGGGGTTGCCCAGAGAAGCTGTGGGTGCCCCATCCCTGGAGGGGTCCAAGACCAGGCTGGATGGGACTTTGAGCAGCCTGGTCTGGTGGGAAGTGTCCCTGCCCAGGGCAGGGGGTTGGAACAGGGAGATCTCTCATGTCCCTTCCAACTCAAACTATTCTATGGTTCCCGGTGCTCACATGCTCTTTTCCCGCAGACAGGTTCTCCTCTCCTGTCCCCCTCAGCAGGTCTATGACATGAACATGCACAGGAACACGGTGCAGATTTTAAAGAACTTTTTCTTTTTTTTTTTTTCTTTTTTTAAAAGGCAAAACATTAAACATGGACTTCCAAGTGGATGAAACGGGAGGATCACATTTGTAGCGCTTATCTTCAAGGGGCTGAAAAATGTCTTCCCTGGGACTCAGTTACCAGAAATCTGAGCACCCTGGCAGAGGCTGCAGCTGTTGTTCTCTCAATTATGTCCCGTCTTATCTCCCTGGTTTTAACTGCACAGCAGAGCTGAGGCCGAGTAGTAATAGGATGTGCACTGGGAACGTCCGACTCCTGGTGTCGAGCTGTGAGGAGAAGCAGAGCTCCCGTAAACCTCCCAACAGCCCCGGGCAAGGTTAAGGAGGGACTGGGAGGCACTTAGGGAAGGTTGTGTCCCTCTCCCTGACCTCTCTATTTACAGACACTTTGGGGGG
>VZTM01003929.1:38576-51527 GCA_013400555.1 Jacana jacana | reverse complement strand
TTTATAGTTTCTGTTTCCTCATTTGCACCACCAGTGATGGGCTCTGCAGATTATTTTCCCACTGGGTTACCTCATGCGAGCGGACAGTGAGTTGTCACTGTCCAGGTGTGAATTCTGCTGTTATTGTTTCCCTGACACTCACAACTGCTTTGAAAAGACACCGGCCAAAACCTGAGACTGTCGTCATGCTGGAGCGGGTCCAGAGAAAGGAAATGGAGCTGGTGAGGGGTCTGGAGCACAAGTCTTGTGAGAAGAGGCTGAGGGAGCTGGGGGTGTTCAGCCTGGAGAAAAGGAGGCTGAGACCTTCCCGCTCTCTCCAACTCCCTGAAAGGAGAGTGTAGCCAGGGGGGATCAGCCTCTTCTCCCAAAGAAGTGATGGGACAAGAGGAAACGGCCTCAGGTTGCACAAAGGGAGGTTCAGGTTGGAGATTAGAAACAATTTTTCCATGGAGAGGGTTATTGCACCTTGGAATGGGCTGCCCAAGGAAGTGGTTGAGGCACCATCCCTGCAGATACTTAAAAGCTGGGCAGACACAGTGCTTGGAGACATGGGTTAGTGATGGGTTTTTCTCAGTGTTGGGTTGATGGCTGGACTCAATGATCTTAAAGGTTCCTTCCAACCTAGACAATTCTATGATTCTGTCCACCACCTTTGAGGCAGCCCTTTTAAATGTCCCTGCCCCAGTAGCACCAGCAGTGTTATGTAGTGGCACTGAATTAACTGGAGTCCTGAACTGAGTGGCTTCTGCTTCTTGGTCATGCTGCTAAACATGCGCTGTCAAAATAAGCTCCCTTTTCATGCTGAAATATAATCAGTGCAGTCATTGCATGAATGAGAAGAAATATTTACAATTTCTCTCAGAGCAAAGCTAATGTGAGGTCTTCTATCATGTCTAATCCTTTCAATGGCTGTCAAAGAGATTGTTCTTTACACAGGTCAGCCTGGTGCAAGTGGTTAACCATGAATAACCAAGGGTGGGTAGAGGAAAATAATTAATGTTTCAATATCAGGAAAATATTTCAATGAGTCAGAGCCAGGCCCTTACAAAAGAAGAAAGTGAGAGCCCATTTTAAACCCTGGATTGATTATTCACTCTGGGAAAACTGGAAAACAGACTCATGGCCAGATCCTGAACTCAGTTCCAGAGACGTACCTGGATGATTCCGGAGCCAGAGAGGTGTCCTGCTGTGACTCTCAGGAACTGTTATTATGGTTTCACTCAATTCTGGTGATTAAAATTGAAATCTGCCCTTTATTTAACCAAACGTGGATCCTCTCGTCGGCCAAAAGCTACATGACGCCGAAACAGGATACACAAGTATGACCTTCTTTCTTACTGCTGGTGTGAAAATCCATTCTTGTAATCTCCTCTGCTGTAATAATTATAATTATAGGTCTACCTCTCTAACAATTCTAAGATGTGTGTACCTAAAATTCATTAGCAGTGAAACGATAAAATAATATCAGTGGGTAGCAACCATTGCTTTTAGCCACCAGCTCACTGCATACGTATGCACGTGTGTTAGAGTGTATGTGACAGAGTAAATCCATCCACATCAACACATACGTAATTTAATACACGTAGTGTGGCTATCAAAAGCACTTTTTAATGACTTAAAAAAAAGGAGTTGGTTGAAAGGAAAAGAGGGATAAGAACTCTCAAAAGAAGCAATTATATGAAAATTTTGATTGTAAATGCTTAATAAGCCATTTTTAGCTCACAGGGAATCCCATTGCACTGCTCAGACTCATAAACACTCAGCAAACACGGGATATGATGCAGAGCTTTATCTTACTGAGTGGCTTCCAGCATGTGTCTGGATATTTTTTTCCCCCCTCAATCATTATATGTGCTTTCAGAAGTGTCAACCTGTGTTTTAGAGGGAAGGAAGACAAAAGGTATGCTTTATTGTAATGAATAATCAGGAATTCCAAACAGCTTGGCTCATCAATCAAAAATACTAGCATTTAAAAAAAAAAAAAAAAGAAAGGAAGGAAGGAAAGAAGGAAGGAAGGAAGAGAGAGAAAGAAAGAAAGAAAGAAAGGAAGGAAGGAAGAAAGGAAGGAAAGAAGGAAGGAAGGAAGGAAGGAAGGAAGGAAGGAAAGAAGNAAGAAAGAAAGAAAGAAAGAAAGAAAGAAAGAAAGAAAGAAAGAAAGAAAGAAAGAAAGAAAGAAAGAAAGAAGGAAAGAAAGAGAGAAAGAAAGAAAGAACCATATCTAGCTTAATGGTCTTTTCACCTGGGGCTCATTAGTGCTGCAATTGTTTCTCTCTCCTGTTTCCAACTAATGCACTGCTGGGAGCCCAGGCCAGGTGCTCCTTTCCGTGCCGTCTGCTCCCAGCAACTCTATCTGCGAGCTCCATGTCCGCTCACACCAGGCTAACGTAACCTTTGGCTCTGTCCCGGCAAATTAGAGCACCCTCCAACCCCACATGAGCAAATGGAATAATTAACAAGTAGCAAGTCAGCCGTGCTTGGGTGCCTCAGTTACATTTCAAAGAGTTTTATGCTTGTTTTTATTTTTTTATTTTTTGCTTTTTTTTTTGCTTTTTTTTCCTGGAGTGGGCACTGGTCACATCAGCAGGTTTTGGATTTCTAAAGGGCATATTCCAAAAGTAGTGAATAACAATTTCCTTCTTTTCAGTGGTAGACCGGTTTTAGTTAAAAAACACCCAACAACCCATTCCCGTCCTTTTGGCCCACCAGCACGGATCCAGAGTAGTTTTATTTGACTGAAACTGCAAATAACTGTATGAGTTTTAAAGCACTTAACTAAACATGGCAAGCAATAGCGAACTACTGTTGTACATACCACCAGTAAATCTGATGCCACCCTGAGAACTTTGTTTGATTCATTCCTATATGCATATAATTTCAATTACAGACCACAGAACCATAAATAAATAAATAAATAAATAAACAAACAAACAAATAAATAAATAAATCTTTTGTTTTCCAGTCCATTATCTTTCAATTTAGAGATAAGCTATTGATTTCTGAATGCCAGCCAAATTAGAAATGAAATTACTTTGTAGTTCTTCCAGGTTCTGCTTAAGCCCACAGCAGAAATACTCTGAGGGACCACTTGAAAGCATTTGGGCCCCTCAGTTCCAGAAGGACAGGGAACTGCTTGAGAGAGTCCAGGGCAGGGCTACCAAGATGATGAAGGGAGTGGAGCATCTCCCATATGAGGAAAGGCTGAGGGAGCTTGGTCTCTTAAGCTTGGAGAAGAGGACACTGAGGGGTGACCTCATTGATGTTTATCAATATGGAAAGGGTGAGTGTCAGGAGGATGGAGCCAGGCTCTTCTCAGTGATGTCCAATGATAGGACAAGGGGCACTGGGTGCAAGCTGGAACAGGGGAGGTTCCACTTAAATATGAGGAAAAACTTCTTTATGGTGAGGGTGAGGGAACCCTGGCAGGGGCTGCCCAGGGAGGTTGTGGAGTCTCCTTCTCTGGAGACATTCCCAACCCGTCTGGAGGCGTTCCTGTGTGACCTGCTCTGGGTGTTCCTGCTCCAGCAGGGGATTGGACTGGATGATCTTCCAAGGTCCCTTCCAATCCCTGAGATTCTGTGATTCTGTGATTCTGTGAAAGCAGGTGATGGTTAGTGGAGAGGGGACCCACAGATCATTTACAGACCGTGAGCTGCAGGAGACGTCATTTCTGGGAGATTCTGCTAGTGTATTGTATCAGAAAGTGATGCTGTCCTTAAAGCTGTGATGTGGATCAACGTTGCAGCTACAGGTTTAATGCAAGATGCTCCTCTATGTCATACTTGTCACCAGTGCGTGAAGGTGCTCTGTATTCAGAGCTTGAGGGAAAATAGCTTCTGTCAGATTTATGTGTGTTACTGGGAGCTGCACAAATAAGTATGCAAACAGTTGCATGGTCTACTGAGTGTATGAGCCGTATCATCTACTTTAAGATACAAACAGGCAAGAAATTAGATGGAGAGAACCCTGGCAAACTCTGACACTTACCTTCTCCTTGGCCCTGCTGCTTTCCATGTCCAGCCCAAAGCGCTGGACATAGAACTCTGATTCAAATCTCTACAGGCAGATGTTGCAGAACAGTAGGATCTTTTGAAGAAAAAAATGGGGAAATTGTCATTGCTCTTATTAGGAAAAGTTTCACATACCTATTACTTCCTGAAGTAGGCTGTAGACGATGACTTACAGAATCATAGAATGCTCAGGGTTGGAAGGGACCTTCAAGATCATCAAGTTCTAATCCCCTGCCCTGGGTAGGGACACCAGAGCAGGTTGCTTAAAGCCCCATCCAGCCTGACCTTGAACACCTTGCAGCTTCTTTGGGAAAACTGTTCCAGTGTCTCACCACCCTCACAGCAAAAAATTTCTTCCTAATGTCTAATGTAAATTTTCTGTCTTTCATTTTAAGACTGATCCTCCCCGTCCTATGGATGAAGAGTCCTTCCCCATCTCTTCTTGAGCCCTTTTAGGGGCTCTAAGGTCTCCCTGGAGCCTTCTTTTCTCCAGGCTGGACAACCCCAACTCTCTCAGCCTGTTATGTTTATGTTCTTGTTGTAGTCATTTGGGATTCCATGACAAAATTCTCAACAGACCTGCCTTATTTAAGAACTCATTATCAGGATTATGAGTTTTTGGTCAAAGCAGACACTTTTCAGTTTGTGCCCCTTGAGACACGAGCTAACTTTCTTTCCCTCTTGTCTTTTTTCCTAGCATTGTATTTAAACATAAAAAACAAAAATCCAGTGAACTGATAAAATGATTTGTGAGAACAGTGTCGAAAGTTTTACCTAGGAAAACACAAAACAGTGTTAAATTTGAGGTTACAAAACGGTTTTTGGAAGTGAGCACTCATGGATAGACACTTTCAGAGGCATGGGCAAACGTCAAACTGCATAGCGTCATCAGGAGGAAGTTCACATTTTTGACGTGGTAACTGTGGTTGGCAGCCCTCTGCACCACTGTGTCTTCTTCATGTGGGAGATATATCAAGGATACACAAATTGTCCTAAGACTGCTGGAATATGGAATCCAAAATATTACTGTGGAGGGCTAACTGCTGCATATTGGAAGAGGGGATAATTCAGTTGAATACCAAAAAGAAATTCTTTGCTGTGAGGGTGGTGAGATACTGGAAGAGGTTTCCCAGAGAAGCTGTGGCTGCCCCATCCCTGGAGGGTTCAAGGCCAGGCTGGATAAGGCTTGGAGCAACCTGGTGTGGTGGGAGGTGTCCCTGCCCAGGGCAGGGGGGTTGGAACTTGATGAACTTTAAGCCCCTTCCAACTCTAGCCATTCTGTGATTCTATGATCCCCAGAAAAAGAAGAAAAACTGCTTTCCCAATTTACTTTTATATTGGATTTTGTGTGTCAATTGGAGATTTTATGATATATATATTTCTATATGACAATGATCCAACCTAAAAACCCAGTCTGGCAGAGGCAACAGGCCACAAGTAGCACTGACATATATCTATAAATTAAAAGTCATCACAGAATACTAGGTTTATCAGTAAAAATGACCATTAGTCTCATGGCTGAGTGTATGTTTAAACCCAGCTGTATATCCAAATGGGGCAGAAAATTCCACTTCAGGACACGTATCAAACCAAAATCACCCAAATGGCAAAACCCTTTTAACTTGGGGCACTTCACATCCAGACCTGGATTCCAGCTTTACAGCCAGAGTTCCTCCTTTGGCTGAAGTTTTGATTTCCTTAGCTTTTGTGGATTTAAATTAAATCACATACTTCCCATTCCTTCATCAAAGCGAATGTATTAATGTGTTTCTTTACCTGCTAATCTGACCGGGACTAAGGAAGTGCATAAAGAAACACTTTTTAGAAGGGTTGCTCTTTATTTAATTGTTAACTTCACCATGGTGTTGCTCATTTTGTCTTCACCTTGCCTAGCAGGCCTCAGTCCTAACGTAGCCCACTTGTTACACCAAGACCTTCCGAGTGATTTATGGAGCTCAGCGTGCATTTTATTTAAGGGGAAAATCACAGCAGGGACAAATTTCATGCCTGTATGTGGCCCTCCCTCAGTTGGCCTACTCGCTGCCTCACAATAAATGACACATGTGCGACTCCAATCATTGCTGTGTTCTTTACAAAGTATTCGCAGCCTTTACCTGCGGGGAAACGAGACCCCCGGGTACGTTTTTAGCGGTCGTGTTCGTAAAGTTGCCAAGTTTCATCTCAGGTGACAGCCATTAAAAAAAAACCCCACCACGAAATTGAGATTGAAAATTGTCTTGCATGGAACGTGCAAGAACGAGGGAAGAGGAAAGCTGCTGAGAAGCACTGATGGCGTTTGATGCATTAGAAATCACGACTGCAAATCGTTAGCATTTTTCACCAGACGTTTTCGTGTGCCGCTGAGCTGAAAATGGACATTAACATTCAGAAACATACCAAAAGCGAGTAGACTTGAACTCCTGCCACACCGAGGTTATTAAAGTTTAATATGTAGGGAAAGTACTGAGAAGGACTGAAATTACACGGCTGTGCATGGCCAGAGACTTTTCCTGGGGCTGAGCAGAGCTAGCACTAGTCCCCTTCAATCAGTGGGACTAATTGACCGAGTAAAGTGATCCCCACGATGGATACCGGTATCTGCAGATGACAAAAAGTCAAACATGGAGAGATTAGAGGCCCTAGGGGTCTGTAGAAAGACGCTGACTGGCTGTTGCATCTTTAAGCAATCCATCTTTCCAGAGAAATCCCAAAGGTCACAAAGAAGGTGAATGTGGTTGCCTCTAGTCCTGGAGTGACAACTCTCTGCTCTGGGTAGTGTTGAAACTGCAGGTGTAACTGGTCCTGAATAAAGAACATAACTAGTGAGGCAGGAAAGGAATATATCATAAATAAGGGATATAAGTAGTGAGGTAGGAATTGGAGAAAGGACCCTTTGCTGCCTATCCAGCAAACAGGAGGATGGGCTGTACGGCTCAAGTTTGCCTGGGTTGGAGGCCATCAAAGAATCACAGATATGGGATTGGAAGGGATCTCTGGAGATCATCTCCTCCAACCCCCTGCCAGAGCAGGGTCACCCAGAACAGATTGCACAGGAACGTGTCCAGATGGGTTTGGAATATCTCCCGAGAAGGAGACTCCACCAACTCTCTGGGCAGCCTCTGCCAGGGCTCTGCCACCCTGCTCTGCCACAGGAAAGAAGTTTATCCTCACATTTAGATGGAACTTTCCATGTTCCAGTTTGTGCCTGTTCCCTCTTGTCCTGTCACTGGGCACCACTGAAAAAAAGCCTGGCCCTATCCTCCTGACACCCACACTTTAAGTATTTGTAGGTGTTGATCAGATCCCCCCTCAGCCTTCTCTTCTCTGGACTAAAAAGACCCAAGTCCATCAGCCTTTCATCATCAGAGAGATGTTCTAGTCCCATTATTATCCTAGCTGCTCCCATTTTATCTTCATGAAGACATCAAATGGAGAAGTGAGCCTGAAGTCCCTCCTGGAAAGGCAAGATACCACCCACTGTAGCGACATATAAGATTTGTAGCAGTAGCCAATTGAAAGCATGCTCATACAACCCATGATGATGATGATGATGGATGACCATATGGGCCCAAAAAATTTCTGAGCAGCATTAAGAGTAAGAGAAAATTAGCCTGGTTAGTCAGTCAAGCTAGGCATGAGAAATACCAATCTTTGCTCATTTACACCACTATAAAACAGAAATATATCTGAATTTACACAGTCCAAGTGAAGGAAGAAGCTGTCCCAAAAATGCAGAAGGAGATGATAATGTGAAAAATGGAGTAACCTGAAATGTGTCAACCACCCCTACGCTTATACCACAGTAACTGAAACGACCTTAAAGCTTCACCAAGGAGAAGAAGGAGTGATAATGCCAGGTTCTCACCATCATTGTGTCACTGCCGTGCAGGTGTGTGTTCTGGGGAAGCTCTGCAAACCCTGGTACCTTGGAGCACCGTAAGAATGCTGTAAGAAAAGGAACAGCCCCCAGAATAGAAATTAAACTGGGCTTGAACAGCTGCGAAGGAAAGTGCAGCCCTGGCAAGATTGATAAGGTGCTTTCTGGAAGCAGATTTTTTGAATATTTGTCCAGGAATTCATGATACCCACAGGAGTGAACAAATAATATGAGAGAAAATAATGGAGTAATATTCTTACCTCTTGAGTGCATTCCCTCCAGCCTTTGATGGTAGGAACTGGAGGACAGCCCACTTCTAGAGTGCTCTTGGGAATTCATATAAAAGAGAAATCCCTCATAGGCTGTGGATATAAACAAAATGTATGTGCTATAGGATATGAGTTGTTGTGCAAATCATTGCATTCATCTCAGATAAATTCATCCCACAACTATAAAAACCGAATCACGTCCTTTAAGGGGGACAAACCGCAGGGTGAAGGAATGGCTTTCTGCTGGACTAAATGTGTGTGGTAATTTCTATGAAGTGGGACTAAGACCTCAGGAGAATGCAGTCTTCTGTCTTTAAGAGCACATACACAGACGGGGTAAATCTGATTAAAATGAAGTATAGCATCTAAACCCCGTGTGGGTAGCCTTTCAGAAACCTCATTTGCATTCATATATGGAATATTTTGAGTTATTAATAAAATTACTGTTTTCCCATAAGCTGCTTATCTTGGACATCTCAGTTTCCCACCTCCTTCCCAGAAGAGTGTCTGGAAATAAGCTGTAGGACTGGGAGTGCTGAGTCATGGGTGCTGTAGGGTTATAATTCTCAGAGGATGGATACGTGGGTACTAAAACCTTTGCTCATGGTGTAAATAGGACCAGTCTTGAAGTAAATGGCTCTTCAGCATGGCTAAGCATGCACAGTTGCGTTGGGGCCAGTAGGAACATGGCATGGTGGCAGAAAGTAAGGTTGGGAAGACTGCTCACCCTCTCAAAGCAACAAGGAGAGAATGTGAGACTCACCCAGAGGCTGCAGCCAGCATGTAGGATCACAAATGTGTATCCCACAAGATCATTTTCCTACTGCTGCAAGGGCAGAGGTTCTGTGGCCTCATTTCCTCCAGTCATCATCTTCCTGGCCTGCAGGCAAGGTACCAGGATCACCCCCTCTGGATGGCAATATGTCATAGAGTCACAGAATGGTTCATGTTAGAAGTTACTTTAAACGTCATCGAGATCTATCCCCCCTGCCCTGGGCAGGGTCACCTCCCACCAGTCCAGGTTGCTCCAAGTCCCATCCAGTCTGGCCTTGAACCCCTCCAGGGATGGGGCAGCCACAGCTTCTCTGGGCAACCTCTTCCAGTGTCTCACCAACCTCACAGCAAAGAACGTCTTCATAAGATCTCATCCAAATCTCCCCTCTTGAAGTTTAAAATATTTTCCCCTTGTCCTGTCATTCCACATGCTCATAAAGAGTACCTCCCCATCTCTTCTGTAGTCCCTTTAGATATTGGAAGGGGTTCCAAGGTCTCCCCAGATGGTCTTCTCCAGGCTGGCCAACCCTAACTCTCTCAGCCTGTCTCCATAGGAGAGGTGCTCCAGCCCTCCAGGCATCTTTGTGGCCTTCTCTGGACCTGTTCCAACAGGTCCATGTCCTTCCTGTGTTGAGGACTCCAGAGCTGGACACAGTGCTCCAGGTGGGTCTCCCCAGAGCAGAGCAGAGGGACAGAATCCCCTCCCTTGCCGTGCTGGCCATGCTGCTTTGGATGCAGCCCAGGATAGGGTTGGCTTTCAGGGTTGCCGGTGCACATTGCTGGCTCATGCTGAGCTTCTCATGCACCAACACCTCCAAGTCCATCTCCTCAGGGCTGCTCTTAATCCATTCTCCACCCAACCTGTATTTGTGCCTGGGATTGCTATGACCCAGGTTCCAGGAATGCTGTCAGAGTCCACTAGCTCGTTAGTCCCAAGGATTCACAGATATTTGGTTTTCAAGCTGCCTCCACATTGCAGTGCTGAGAAGCGGTCTGGGGCTTTTTTATCTTTTCCAATTTATCTCTACCAAGAATCATGCAAATTCGTATTTAGCACAGAGTTCCTGCCATTGATGTATTAGGCAGGAGGAAGAAATGGTAAAGCAGGCTTCCCTCAGATGGTAAATGTCAACATTTTCAATGCAATCATTATTTGTCTTATACATACCAAATCCATCAAGTTTACAAAACTGCTGCTCTATTTTATAGAGTCATGGAAAATAAATCTCTTAAAAATATGGAGATTTTGAAAGGTCTGGGGAGAGCTGGGAACAAATATCTCTTGGTTAATTTCCATTCTATTTTTTTTCTTCTAAAAGGCTTAGGTATTGTTGAGCTTCATAAACGAATTTTAAGAGCCATTTGAATTGGACCGAGCACGAAGAGCTGATCTTGCAGAGCTCTAGCTGCATCAGGGTAAGGATTTAAGCTGGTGTGGGAGGCAGACCTGGACAAGCAAATCAAGATTCCTCCACAACACAGGAAGTTTGGAAGTTTACCTGCTTCTTATCTGAATCTGTTCAAAATTTAATTCCCTTTTTAATTATGGTTACTGTAATATTTCACAGAGGCTCAACTCCTTGAACAACAGAAACTTCAGATAAAACCAAATTGCTGCAGAGGCTTCTTTTTTTTTTTTCTTCATTATTTGTAAGTTCTTTGATCTTTTAGATTTTTGAGCTAACATAAATGAGCGCTGTTCCTCTCTTTGTTTTATTTATGTCCCTAGATTAATCTTGAAGTGAGCTAAGGTAAATGTTTCTCCATTTTTTAGCCGTGTAGTGATTTTTCCTTTAAAAAGATTCAACTCTTCCCTACCAGTTATTAGTAACATCTTGAAATGAGGTTCTGCTAATTAATCAAAAACTTCTTTCGAGCTCAGACAAGCCAGCCCCAACTGACCTCGAAAGTATATGAAAGCACAGAAGTAAAAACAAGAATTTCTTGGCCAAAGAAAACATCTTTATTCTTTTAATAGGCATGGAGGAAAAGACTGCTTAGTGCAAGGGACTCCGTACAGCTGAGCTCTTTTACAGTTTTAGATGGAGCAAATGAGGCCATGAAAAAGGAGCATTTTTAAAAGTGTCTGGGCCCTCACTGATGCCAGTGGTAAAATTCCCTTTTACTTCAAAAAAAAAAAGCAGAAGATCTACCAGAGCAGGACAGATCTGAAAGACCTGTTTTAATTGTGCTTTGCCATTAGAATTGGGTTTTTTTTTGTGCCAAGAAGAGACTCTCCATGGGAATTTACAAAAGCGGGATAAATTCTGGAGTTCAACATCAGAAGCCTGAGTGCTATTATAATGGGATAGTGGCTCACTTTTCCACCCACCTCATCTTATTCCTTGCAAAAGGAAGGAGGCCATCTTCACGGATACAATTTCATCCCTGTTTTCTGGAGGGGCATAAAGCAAAATGCCAGTTGTAGCCCTGCATACACTGGGCAGAGCACGGGGGTAGAGCACAAGCAGTTGGCTGTTCTCAACTTCTCCATTAGGATAAGGTGAATACCAGCCTGTAAGGAAGCATGTTTGCAGGAAAGATAGTCAAAGATGCCAATTAAAGATAACTTCCAAGATTTTTTAAAAAAAATTATATTCTGGACTGCTCACAGTCGATTTTACTTTAAGGAGCCTGGAGAATGCAGTCAAAAGCCTCCAAAGTTGTCTCAAAACATACTAAAAACCACATAAGAAACCTTGTTATCATGTCAAAAAAACCTTCAAGGTAAGGAAGAGCAGCATACAGTAAAGTTCAGCTTTATTTCCCTTGTGCTCTGACAACAGCCTGGCCCAAGGACATTTATACAGCTGTCCGGATGCAGCAATGTATTCTTGATACACCCTCAGGTTTATTCAGAGAATACCCAGAAGTTTATCTCATTTAGCCCTTTAAAGAGATGCTTTATAGCCCCTCAGGAGGACCCTCTTGCACCCGAATGCCTTTATCAAGCCTCATTAACCCTTTACGCCTAGCAACAGTTGCAGGAACAGCGTGGTGAGTAGCAATAAGGGCAGTGACTGTCCCCCTGTGCTGGGCACTGGTGAGGACCCACCTCAAGTGCTGTGTGCAGTTTTGGGCCCCTCACCACAAAAAAGACATTGAGGGGCTGGAGCAGGTCCAGAGAAGGGCAACAGAGATGGTGGGGGGTCTGGAGAACAAGTCTTATGAGAAGCGGCTGAGGGACCTGGGGGTGTTCAGCCTGGAGAAGAGGAGGCTGAGGGGGAGGGGAGACCTTCTCACTCTCTCCAACTCCCTGAGAGGAGGGTGTAGCCAGCGGGGGTTGGTCTCTTCTCCCAAGGAACAGCCAATGGGACAAGAGGAAACAGCGTCAAGGCACATCAGGGGAGGTTCAGATTGGATATTGGAAACAATTTTTCCCTGGAAAGGGTTATTGTACCTTGGAATGGGATGCCCGGGGAAGTTGTTGAGTCACCAGCCCTGGAGGGATTTCAAAGATGGGCAGATACAGTGATTAGAGACAGGGTTTAGAGATGTTTTTTGTCAGAGTTAGGTTGATGGATGGACTCAATGATATGAAAGGTCCCTTCCTCGGCATTTATATGATTCTAAGAAATAAAACTTCCACGCCCTTTAGCTGGTGGGTGTGAAGCAGTTTGGAGCTATTCAGGAGAAAGAGCAAAGCTGTCTCACACCATGCATCCGTTTTGACTGGGGTATCAGTCTTCTCATCAGCCAGAACTGAGCAAAGCCATGATTCAGAACTTTTGCACACTGTGTGAGAAGGAGACAGGTTTTACTGGCTTAACTGGTGTCCTATTGGTTAAGTGTGTTGGCCTCCATAAAAGCTGTTCTGAACCTCTTTGGTCCACCATCTTGTCCACATATGGGCCACCACCTGTGATGAGAAGAGTGGTGGCATCCAGACCAGGCTCTCCACAGTCACTGTTCCCTTTCCAACACGCTGGATCAGACAGTACCTACTTATGGGAACAAATGGGCAAGATTAGGAAAGCAAGTGTGCCTACCTGTCACAGAGTGCACATGTCTGGGGTGACTCTAA
>VZTM01003929.1:9171-37623 GCA_013400555.1 Jacana jacana | reverse complement strand
TTTCTTCCTTTCTTTCCTTCTTTCTTTCTTTCTTTCTTTCTTTCTTTCTTTCTTTCTTTCTTTCTTTCTTTCTTTCTTTCTTTCTTTCTTTCTTTCTTTCTTTCTTTCTTTCTTTCTTTCTTTCTTTCTTTCTTTCTTTCTTTCTTTCTTTCTTTCTTTCTTTCCTTCTTTCTTTCTTTCCTTCTTTCTCTCTTTCCTTTTTAAAAACCTTTCTTTAATATAAAAGTCAGCTGACTATGCTTTAAAGTGCTGCCTGTTAAATAGTTATTTACTGTTATACAAACAAGTCCTCTGCCTTAATTTAGAATATTTATCCCCAGAGAATCCAGGACCCTAAATTTAAGGATAAACGAAGGCTGTTTGTTGCTCTGAGGAATCTGCTTGGCAGATCTGGCAGCAAATGGGCACTGGAATGGCAGCGGTGTCACCAGTTCAATTATCTGCCAGGCTTTGTCTGGAGCTACAGCACGGCACCGAGCTGCTGCTCGTGTGCCCAGCGTGTTGTTGCTGTCAGGGTAAGGCAGTGCTGTGCTCACAATGAAAACACAGACAAAACCAAAAAAAATTTACTTCTAGTTTAGTTATAAAATGACACGAGCACTCATTAAATAATTATTTGAATAACTCAGAATGTGAAGGTTTTAAACCAAGCTCTTCAGATTCAGTCTTTCTTCCCCAAAAAGCCCTTCTGAGACACGATGCCAGCATGTCATTCATTGCCTGCTCCCCAACAATTAAGAATCTTTTGCCACAGTTTTTAGCTCTCCTCTTTTTCCCTTCTGATGTGGATTAAGGTCTGCAGTCACAACTCCAATAGTTTGGAGACATTTGATCCCGCAGTATTTACCCATTATTTGCTTTGTTTACCCAAGGGAAAATTAAGTGCCGCGCCTCAGAACAGTGAGACCCATAATACACTGAGGCCTTCGGTGACCTCTGGCAGATGTTAGTCTTTGGGAAATAAAAAAAATAAAAAAAATTAAAGGCTGTGGCACTAACTTGGGAAGCCAGTTTTGAAAACTGCCTGCCTTTGCAGGTGCACGTGTAATTATTTGTCATGAAAACTACACAAAGATGAGAAGGTTTCTCATGAAAGGACGATTCCAGGTTACTTTAGCTAACATAAAAATCTTTTTCAATATGGAAAATACATCTTTCATAGAATCATAGAACGGTTAGAGTTGGAAGGGACCTTAAAGATCACGGAGTTCCAACCCCCCTGCCCTGGTGAGGGACACCTCTTTCTAGACCAGGAAGTCACTCTTGTCATTCTCATCCTTCTTTGGATAACCCAGAGAGACACATCTAGGGATGTGCAGTTTGCTTGCTTTACACAATGCCCTTTTTGAAAGAGAACCAGAAAGAATTTCTTGCCTCACAGATGTAGAAAATTCAGGTTTCTTTAGCTCTGAGTAGGACATATCTGTCCTGACACCCAACTTCTCTATAGCATTGTTTATGCTCACCTCAAGTATAGCTAGGAAAGAACAACGCCCTATTTTATTAGGGGTATGTCTTAAAAATATAGACAATTAATTTCTGGTGTACTTTTAATCCTTATTCATATAAGGGCATGTCTAATATATGTTACTGTTGTAAGCAGGTAATCACAGACTCCCAGAATGATATAGGGTTGGAATGGAGCTCTGGAGATCATCTCCTCCAACCCCCTGACAAAGCTGGGTCCCACAGGAATATGTCCAGGTGGGCTTGAATGTCTCCAAAGACAGAGACTCCACCATCTCCATGGGCAGCCTCTGCCAGGGCTCTGCTACCCTCACAGGAAAGAAGTTCCTCTTCATGTTGAGATGGAACTTCTGATGTTCCATTTTGTGCCTGTTCCCTCCTGTCCTCTTGCTGGGCACCACTGAAAAAAAGCTTGGCCCCATCCTCCTGACACCTGCCCCTGAAGTATTTATAGGCATTGATCAGATCCCCCCTCAGCCTTCTCTTCTCCAGACTAAACAGACCCAGGTCCCTTAGCCTTTCCTCAGCAGAGAGATGCTCCAGGCCCCTCATCATCTTTGTGGTCCTCTGCTCTGCCTTGTCCAGCAGTTCACTGTCCTTCTTGAACGGGGGAGCCTAGAACTTCCTGCAATACTTTGCCGGCAGCAGGGAAGTGTTTTACGTCATTATTGTTTAGTCTGAATATAAAACCAAAGAGATACTAGATGGAAACCCGAAACCCTTCTGTTCGACATCTAACACACAGCTCTGCCACAGGGGTAAACTAAAAGTCTCATTTTTCTGACTTCTTGTAGGCAGTGGGCTCCCACTGAATTCCTTGAGCTCGTCAGCGCTCTGCAGTTTAACGTCCCAGAGAATCTAAATCCAAGTCACCCTGGGGGACTTTGGCCGTGTCTGTGGCAAGCTCTTTTAGGTTGATTCATGGAATAAGACAAAGCATCAGCCTTACAAAGCTGTTCTCATATACTTGGTTAGGTGGCAACATGATATATTAATGCCCTGAATCATTACAGCAGAAGAGCACAATGAGCATAAAGGACAGATTAAAATATAAAGCCTTGACCTACTCACATTTAACACAGGAGAGTTGTTCTCTGGTATTAAGTTATGTGATCAAAATCCTATTAAAAAGATGGAGGTGATTTACGCAGCACTGAGGAAAAGATCCCTAGAAAAGCTATTATAGGATATTTGCTTTCAAAAAAAAAGCAGGGAAGGGTAAAGAACCAAACCTCTTGCTCTTAAAATGAACAGACCAATTGCTACATGAACAGTCCACCTGAATTTTAAAAAGACTTGAGCAAAGAATTTCTGTTAATGGAGGAAGTTCCGTTTCTTTTCTTTTCTTTTCTTTTCTTTTCTTTTCTTTTCTTTTCTTTTCTTTTCTTTTCTTTTCTTTTCTTTTCTTTTCTTTTCTTTTCTTTTCTTTTCTTTTCTTTTCTTTTCTTTTCTTTTCTTTTCTTTTCTTTTCTTTTCTTTTCTTTTCTTTTCTTTTCTTTTCTTTTCTTTTCTTTTCTTTTCTTTTCTTTTCTTTTCTTTTCTTTTCTTTTCTTTTCTTTTCTTTTCTTCTTTTCTTCTTTCTGACATTTTAAAATTATATTGCTACTTATAGCAAAGCCTATGAATAAATCTACAGACTGGGAAATTCCATGAGAAAATTAGATCAGAGCCTGACAAGTAGATTTCATCCAAACAGATCAGGAATGGGAAGCCCATTTTATAAGAATGGTGTATGTATAGGACTTGAGACAGAGACAGAAGAAGAAAATCTCAATTTTTAAAGAGAAAATATAACCTGAGTGTTAGAGTCCAGATGTGTATCTGAAATAAACAGGAAATGTAGTGACAGGACAAGGGGTTACAGCTTTCAATTAGAAGAGGGGAGATTGAGATGAGATCTCAGGAAGAAATTTTTTGCTGTGAGGGTGGTGAGACACTGGAAGGGGTTGCCCAGACAAGCTGTGGCTGCCCCATCCCTGGAGAGGTTCAATGCCAGACTGGGTGGGGTTCTGAGCAACCTGGTCTGGTGGGAGGTGTGCCTGCCCAGGGCAGGGGGGTTGGAACTGGATGATCTTTAAGGTCCCTTCCAATTCTAACCATTCTATCGTTCCATGATATGTCTCCCCTGGAATCAGTAGAACTGTGCTAGCTGAAAGCCAATGAGTTGGTGTGGACAAAAATGGAGCAGGAAAATGAGGATGGCAAAAAGCCTGGTTATTTGTATACATACTTAAAAACTCTCAGTATTGGCCCATTAGAAGGAATCAACACATACTTTCAAGAAAATTCAGCTTTGTTCCCAAATGTGCAACCAGGTCTTGGCTTGTTTTAGCCAAGCAGACACTTGAAGGCTTTTTTTTTGGTACAAAGTATTGTAATTGCTTTCACATATGGCAAAACACAATTATACATCTCACCAGTAGGGTGGATTATAAATGTGATCCATGAACAATGACTTGTATTTCAATAGATAGCAGCTGCATTTCTGTACGGAATGTTACAAGAACTTATGGACAAAGCCAAAAAAAAAAGAAAATGGCCAGTCAGGTAAATGGAAAAATGTAAGTTCCCCAATCCTGAGAAAAGAAAGAGCTGGCCTTAAATTAGCTGCTCAGCTCGTTGTACCCAGCCCTCTTCAAATATGCAAGAATGATTGATTTAAGAGAGTATGCAAAACTTCCCTCTCTCCATAAGGGTACGGTTACTATTGAAACATGTGTGCCTTGTTTTAAACAATCTCCATGAAAGAAGGGCACAGAATGCTCATTTGGGCTAAAATTATTTCACAGATTATGGAATTTACTGTGTCTTATTTATAAAAGTGGCTACCATCACAGATGTGAACTGTACAAACGTACAGAACTGATTGATTACTCCACAGATAAACTCATTTCACACATAATCAAGAAAAATTAACATTTGAAATATGGGAATAAGTGCAGAATCTATTCAGCTTCAAGCATAATAACAAAGTCGTTCTAGATGTGCAAGAAGTGAAATTAAAAGGGTGTCTCAAGTAGAAAGGAATACGATTTGTTATGAATACATTATTATACTCTTGTCTTTTTTGGGTTCCACCTGCTATCAGGAAGGTCATCCTGCATTAGCGTTATAGAATCATAGAATCATAGAATCATTCAGGTTGGAAGAGACCCTTGGGATCATCAAGTCCAACCATCAGCCCTACTCTACAAGTTCTCCCCTACACTAGATCCCTCAACACCACATCCAATCTACTCTTAAACACAGTCAAGGAGGGTGACTCCACCCCCTCCCTGGGCAGCTGATTCCACTGACTGACCACTCTGTGAAAAACTTTTTCCTCATGGCCAGCCTAACCCTACCCTGCTGCAGCTTGCAGCCATTCCCTCTTGTCCTGTCGCTCATTGCCTGTGAGCAGAGACCAGCACCAACCTCCCTACAATGCCCTTTCAAGCAGTTGTAGAGAGGGATGAGGTCTCCCCTCAGCCTCCTCTTCCTCAAACTAAACAATCCCAACTCCCTCAGTTGATCCTCATAAGCCTTATTATCCAGNAGGAAAGGCCCCAACACTGAGCCCTGAGGGACACCACTTGTGACTGGCCGCCAGCTGGATTGAACTCCATTGAGCACCACCCTTTGGGATCGTCCTTCCAGCCAGTGCTTGATCCAGCAGATCGTACGCTCATATAGTACCACTGCTTCACTAAGTATCAGCCCTGACAAATGAAGGTCAAGATGATGCATGAACACAGCAAGAGTCTGCTCGTCTCGGTCTTTACAACAGCATCCAAAGAATAATACTGGTGCTGGTCTCTTCTCACAGGTAATTAGCTATAGAACAAGAGGGAATGGCTGCGAGCTGCAACAGGATAGGTTTAGGCTGGGCATTAGGAAAGAATTCTTCCCAGAAAGAGTGGTCAGACCCTGGAATGGGCTGCCCAGGGAGGGGGTGGAGTCCCCACCCCTGAGTGTGTTTCAGAGTCATTGAGATGTGGTGTTGAGGGATCTGGTGTAGGGGAGAACTTTGTAGAGTGGGGCTGATGGTTGGACTTGATGATCCCAAAGGTCTCTTCCAACCTGAATGATTCTATGATTCTATGATTCTGTTAGGCTGCCAAGCACATGGAGAAGAGCCCAGCAGCTCCTGGATGGTGAAGTGACCAGCGTGGGATTCTTGATGATCCCAAAGGTCTCTTCCAACCTGAATGATTCTATGATTCTATGATTCTGTTAGGCTGCCAAGCACATGGAGAAGAGCCCAGCAGCTCCTGGATGGTGAAGTGACCAGCGTGGGATTATGCTAGTGGTGTACAACTAAAAGACATGGGATTTCTCTGAAACATAGCCTCGCCCTATAGTTGCTGATGAGTCATCTAACC
Source organism: Jacana jacana (assembly GCA_013400555.1). Lineage (NCBI taxonomy): Eukaryota > Metazoa > Chordata > Aves > Charadriiformes > Jacanidae > Jacana > Jacana jacana. The sequence goes on along the minus strand of VZTM01003929.1, from coordinate 31,795 downwards.
TCTATCTATCTGTCATGTTGAATAGATCATTAATGTCCCTGCCAAGGTCACTGTTTTTGATATACCAGTTAAAAACCTCAGCTAAAAATGACAGTCCTTACTAAAAAGGTAATATGATGGGTGACCTGGTGTTTTTGAAAGATAAATAGCTAGTCAGAATATTAAAAAAAAGAAACCAAGACCTTGTTTCATGTACAAGGAGGAGACTCACAGGGAAGGAGGAGACCAAGGACACCTTGGTATTCACATGAGTATTCACATGAGTAGGACAAGCCCAGAGACAAAATATTGTCAACAAGAGCACAACTAATGCTCAAGTGTGCAATCCTGTGCACATTTTTCTGTGTGGTAGAGGTCTTTTGCTCAAAGTGTTTTGTGCAACCACCTGAAAGACATAAAGTTTAAGCTGTATATTGGGTGCTAGATCCAGAGCAAAATAAGAGCTCACTCAACATCTCCATGGCTGTGGAAATAAAGACCTTCTTTTTCAGGACAATGGAATGAAGAATACTTGAATTATCTGTCTATCTTGAGTGCTGTAAGCACGGATCTCGGCAATTTCCCATCATGACCAAGGTGGTGTTCCCTGAGGAACGTGGTGGCAGAAATGTTCAGGTGGGAAAGCGTGCCCCACCATTCTCCCAAATGTTTTTGCTGAAGTGTTTGTGTACTGTTTGCTGGGCTGCTCTGAATCCTAAACTTTTTTTTTATGTTTGTCTTATTGGGCAAAAAAATCCTAAACCCATGCCTAAAGCCATCTCTGTGTGTGGTCCGAAGCTGGTTATCACCAAGTCAATCAGTCACACCTTCATACACCTCCTCTGTGAGTCTGCGGGGCATGGAGAGAGTTATTTTTATACAAAACAACCCTATCTCCCTGTACCTCTAATAAACACAAACCCTGTCTCATATTTTCATCCCAGGCCTCGGCAAACCACCGTTCCCCACAGCCCTGTGCAAACCCTGGACTCTGCATGCGGGTTGTCATTTACTGGTTTTTGTGAAACCCAGATCTATGGCCCTTCAAGTTTCTACCGGTCTTATTTTCACCATTTTTCAACCAACCCACCCCATTGCTCAAACAGTAAAATCATTGTCAACCACCTGGAGAGTAATGCCCATGAAGTTTGGCTCTTCTGCAGGGGAAAGTGTATTTTGGGGGTGAGGGCCTGCGAGAACTATCTGAGAGATATACTTGGACAGCAAAGATTCGCCGAATCCCAGAAAGTATTTTCAAGGAAACTTTAGCTCTGCTGCTGCAGATATTCTCCAGGGTCTCTTACAAGTGACTAAGGAGGTGCTGCCTTCACTGAGTTTGCAGAGCACTTTCAACTTCAATCCCTGCCTCAAGCACAAGGTGAAAAGTCCTGTGATGTTTGCTACTACCCACATCTAATTTGAACCATTTAGCAAGGCCTCCAGTCCATTGTTTAAAAATCATACGTCTTAAAACGGCCCAGCTGTTCACCTCTGATTGCCAGCGAGATAACAGCTATAAAACACAAACCATAAGACAAATATTTCTGCAGATTTGCGAAGTTATAGCCATCCAAAAATATTCCCTCTGCTGCCCAATATGCAAACACCCTTTCTACTGTTAGGTTTTATGACTGCCGAGGATGGAAGTTGTAAAGAATGTGATACCATTGTGCTATACCATAAACTGCTCTTTCACTAGATTCCCCGATTTCTTTGGGGAAATGTAGCGCAAAAAAGCAATTTATGTGGAAAAAACCACCCCTAATTTATTAGAAATACCTTTCTTCCCCGACATAGCCCAGTACATTACCATAAATATGTTTTACCAATACGGGGCTCTGAGCACAGACCACCCCTATCACTGCCCGTGGATTGAAACCTGGGGTTCGCTGCTTCTCCAGTTCTAATGGTCCTGCATTTATCACGGTGTGAAAAAGCCTATATATAGAATGCTTTTGTTAAAATCAGATTATACTAATTCTATATGAAGTGCTTTAATGAAAAATGTTTAATGGCTGAAATACTATAAGGCTGCAGTTAGAGTGCAGGTGCAAAAATGATATTCTACACTCCCTGGGGAGCAAACTTGTACATACTGTGAAATATCAATTAAAGTTTATAGTTGCCTGTACCGGTTAAATGTCTTTTTCATGGGAAATTTTCATCTTCTCTTATGAAGCAATCACTCGGGCTAAAATGTGTACTGAGTTATGCAGGCATTTTGAGTTATTAAGGAATAGATTTGTTTTACAAGCGAGCTGTAAGCATTCTTTGCCGTTTTTATGAGGTCATCTACATGACTTTTGAATGGCGCTCTTGGCCAGCCTCGATTCTCAGATCAGTTCATTAATTCACACAGCTGTCTTTAAAAACTACAAGAATAATATATACTGGATTCTGGAAGAAAGAAGTGGATTTCAAGGCCATATTTCAATCAAGGGGCCTGTTGACATCATAAACTACGAGAGGACAGCCTAAGCTGTTCCGTGAACAGCAGCAAGCTCGCCATTGAAATACAGCCTGCTTAATTGATTCCTTTTAGAATATATGGAGAAAGGGTGCAAAATATTTTCACTTTCAAGTGAGCACACCTCCCAGAAAATGTTATCTGGGACGTATGTCCCAACATGCAGCACTGGCAGAGGTCATGCCAATAAAAATCTTATATTCTGTGGTACAAGCTATGGTAGTCAACCCGCTCACAGTCTTCTGGATCTGAAGGAGGAAGGTCTAGATTTAATTCCTGGTAAGGAAGGCCTAGATTTAATTCCTGGTTCTGCCTGGGTGATTTTGCACAGGCGTCTGATCTCTCTGTGCTCCTCTTCCACACGTCTATATTTTTGAATAGTACACCTTCTTTTTTCCTCTTTAAGGACCTTTTTTTTTTTTTTTTCACACTTATCACTTATCTTCTAAACATAAAAAGTTTTGGGGCCAGGGTCTGTGTGCCAACAGGTATTTATACCCTAGTGAACGCAACTTGTTGGGACTTCAAGCTCCTCCTGAAGAGCAAATAAAATCTTAAATGCGATGTTTAAGAGTGCTGCCTGGGCTGACAAATTTGGGTCAAAACTTTCTAGCAAGACCACATTTTCCCTGTTTTTAATATGCCCCTTCACAGCCTGCTAGAGTGTAAAGAGATATTTGCAGCTAAGCAGGTGCTTCGTGGAAAGGGGACAATCCTCACGCAGCTTCGTTGAGATGGGAGGCCCAAGACAATGAGGATCCAACCCCAGATTTTCTCTCCTCAACTCATCCTTAAGGTAAGGAGAGAATTAGAAAGTGGCACAAACAGTTCAGTACAGAGCTAACAGTTGTGATAGATTTATACTTGGTTTTCTGTTTTTCATATTTATGTTTTTTTTAAGGTCAAGTGCAGTCAGACAAAGTTGATTAGAGGCCTACTTGAGCTGAAGCTCCTGCAGCCCATGGAATGTGCCCACTGTCGGGATGCAGCAGTATCAGTGAGATCCCTGAAGGTCTGCCGGGGGAAATAGAGCTAAATCAGCACCAACAGGACCTTGCACTGATGCTGGCATATCTATTTGCCAAGTAAATATTTGGATTTCAGTCCTTTAAAGCCTTTCAGAGAAGCGTTTCAGTAAGAAATTACAGTTTGGGCTGCAACGGATCTTCCTATAGCCATAATTTAATATAAAAACATAAATGTCAATCACATTTGCTTAAATCTACAGTATTCAGAGTCTACAAGGTATTTAATTACATTTACATGTTCATAAACTACTGTTGTTTAGAGAAGCCTTTTAATGAAACTCCAGATCAGCAGATAGGCCTGGTGCAATATAACCTGGAATACTGCGGATCAGAGTGGGTATTCAACTGTGCAGAGAAACCCAAATCCCACCTGGAGTCTTCCAATACTTGAGATACAGGCAGTCAGGAAGAACATCTTTGTGAGCCTCAGCTATTAAATGGCAAACAAAAAAGAGTCCACCTCTTGACCACAGAGCAAGAACTCAGGGGCAACCTCTCCCAGTGCCTCACCACCCTCACAGCAAAGAGCTTCTTCCTGAGTTCTCATCTAAATCTCCCCTCTTTCAGTTTAAAACCATTACCCCTCATCCTATGGCTCCACTCCCTGATCAAGAGTCCCTCTCCAGCTCTCCTGTGGGCTCTGTACAGGTACTGGAAGGCTGCTGTAAGGGAGGCAATGGCTGCAAGCTGCAGCAGGGTAGGTTTAGACTGGACATTAGAAATGAATTTTTCCCAGAAGGAATGGTCAGAGCCTGGAATGGGCTGCCCAGGGAGGTGGTGAAGTCCCCATCCCTGAATGTGTTTAAGAATCAATTAGATGTGGTGTTGAGGGATCTGGTGTAGAGTAGGGCTGATGGTTGGACTCGATGATCCCAAGGATGTCTTCCAACCTGAATGATTCTGGTTCCTAAGAAAACTTGGTAAGGGCTGTCACTTGGGGTTTTGACCTGGTTTTGCCTTTTTATCCTCCTCTTTGTTAGTTAATCCTGTGTTTTCCAAGCCTTTTCTGTAAAGGCAATGCATCTCAGTACTACCAGTAATAGATAATATAGGCATTATCTGGGCGGCCAGAGTCCTTCAGGTTGTTTTGGAGCACCACCCCCCAAACATCTCAGTTGCAGTTTCTTTCGTTCACCAGTGAAAACCACTTTGCATTCTCACAGCCTCGTTTTCCACTCAGGAGACAAGGGGCAATCCTCAACATGAATCACCTCATCTACAAAAAAGGCCTTTCTAGCAGTTGTTTACAGCCTAGACCTCTACTTTCAAATATCGACCTTTAAAATTGTATCTTTCAGCCTCAGGACTGCACAGAAGCTCATGACATGTCTATGAGTCTAGAGTGTCCTCCAAATATCTTTGGAAGTGTCTGGAAAGAACCATAGGCTCCAGCCGTGACTCTGGAAATCTCATTAAGGTCCCTGACTCATTCAGGGCAAGCAGGCAGGACCTCCATCATCATGTAGAGTGTGCAGAAAGCTGGATGGGACACGGGTGATGACATTCCACACCTTGCAAAACCTGCGCCTTGTGAGGATAAATGGTTTCCCCTTGCCGGACAAATCCCTTTTTCATTTTAAACCAGAATTGCTGCCATTGAATACATTGGAAAAAAAAAACAACAAACAAAAAAACCCCCACAACAACAAAATAATGCCCCCAACAACAAGAAAAAGAACCCAAACAAAAATAGCCCCATCACCAAGCAAGCCCCAAACCCTGTATACAGGGTTTCCTTACCTTCATGGCTCCTTGACAGTGTCGGCGTTTTGTGGAAAAGCAATCATTCAGGTCATAAAATATTTTGTGCTGCATCAGGCCATTTGTAACTACGGAACAGGGGAAGCTGTGACAGCTCACGTGCATCCCCAGACACCCTTTGAAAACACTCACTCCTCACGCTTCTCTATATTTTCCACTGGGAAAACGGATGATATGTGAAAAGACGGCAAAGGCGTGATGTGACTCACTCTTCAGGTCTTTACCTCCACAGCTACTTAGGACTATGTGGATGATGTGGGGACTAGAACATCTCTCTGATGGAGAAATGCTGAGGGACTTGGGTCTTTTTAGACTGGAGAAGAGAAGGCTGAGGGGGGATTTGATCAGTGCTTAAATGGTGGGTGTCAGGAGGATGGTGCCAGTGTTTTTTCAGAGGTGCCCAGGGACAGGACAAGAGGGAATGGGCACAAACTGGAACATAAGAAGTTCCATTGAAACATGAGGAGGAACTCCTCGGGTGGCAGAGCCCTGGCAGAGGTTGCCCAGAGAGGTGGTGGAGTCTCCATCACTGGAGACATTCAAGCCCACCCGGACACGGTCCTGTGCAATCTGCTCTGGGTGACCCTGCTCTGGCAGGGGATTGGAGGAGATGATCTCCAGAGGTCCCTTCCAACCCCAGAGCATTCTGGGATTGTGTGTTCCTAAGGTCCTGAGTAATACTGGCTATGGTTATCCATACAATTACCTTCTCTTTGTGGTCATTGCTGTGTTTGGCTGGTAAAGACCATTAAAAGGAAAGAGCACAGCCCCAGCATTACTGAGCTTGTCCAGGCCTTAACTGTTCACCTTTAATGATACCTTTATTGTATAACTCTGCCACATAATGTTCAGTCATCTGGCCTGATAGCTGCCTTTTTGCACAGAAAATACACCTTTCCAAGGTCACTTTCTTCCATGGTTCATGATATCCTTGAATGTTTTGGGGTTTCAATCCCTGTGCAGTGTCCTTTCCCATTACTTCTCCCAAAGGAATTTATTTTAGGTCCCCACACCTTTGAGCCGACCACAGCCAGCAGTTGAGAGGACGGCACCATCTCTATTATTTTTATATTCTTTAACACCATTTGCTTCCAGGAACATTTGAAAGTATTAAAATCACCTGCTCCGGTTTTCTGCCAGTTCCTTTCCAAACTCAGACTGCTTCAGTTATTCCATTTTCCCCACTTTATTTCTAACACTGTGTAAAAAATGACATGACACAGGAGTTTTGGCAAAGGTCCTCAGGGCTTTTCCTCCTTAGGTCATTTCCAGGATATGGTCACATGTGACTAGCAGTGGTTTTAAGAGCTTCACCCCTGCTGTGGGCATGAATTGGCTTCAAGTGAGTGCTGGGCTTCAGAGATGCTTTTGGATGCCTTTGCCCTTCTCTCCTTAATTCGACGGGATTTGGGGGTGAAGCAGCGTGTTCCTCAGCTGTCATAACTGCTCCTACGTGACCTCCTCTTCTCCTACTGGCTAAAAGTGAGCAGGAAAAGCAAACATTTCTATCCTTTTTTTCTTTTTTTTTTTTTTCCTTTTTTGCAACAGTTGTTCTAGCCTGCAGCTGTGTTTAATTAATTACTTGGGTAACTGAGATGGATAGAAGATCTTTTGAAAGCTGTTGAGAAGAGAGCTGTCTGCAAGCTCATTATACCGTTATAATAATCCCTTGGCATTCCACGGACTTTTCATCCTCTGACCCAATAGCAATATAGCAAAATATCCAAGAATCCCTTAGAGTTTGGAATAAACAGCCGGCAAGAGCCATAAAGCAAAAGAGGATCCACTTAGGAACAGCTTGCTCAGAGACAGATCATAAAAGAGGAGAATACAGGAAAACCTGCACTGCCCAGGGAGAAAACCAACCCGAAAGTCACATAGCATTTTTGCTCATTTCGGGAAGAAATGCATACATGGTAAGCTGATATTCAGGCCACATTTGTAGTATAATTTAGCTTTCTTTTAGAAAAAAACCAAACAGGATGGGGTTCAGCAGCATGTGACCATGCATCGCAGGGGCTGCCATCCGATGGTTGCCATCCTGTATTCCACATCCAGCCTATTGAGGATCAGCTGGGTGGTGGTGGTAATTGCCCCTATCTACAACTAGATTATGCTATTTTGATACGTGAGGTGTCATTTAAATTGCTTTGCTCTTCTTGCAGAGAAGATCGATGGGAGAAAAAGCAAAACTTACAGGATCATAGAATTGTCTGGGTTGGAAGGGAGCTTTCAGATCATCAAGTCCATCCATCAACCTAACTCTGACAAAAACCATCACTAAACCATGTCTCTAAGCACTGTGCTCAGCTTAGAAATCTCTCCAGGGATGGTGACTCCACCATTTCCCTAGGCAGTCCAGTCCAAGGTGCAATACTGCTTTCCATTGAAAAATTCTTCCCATTATCCAAACTGAAGCTGCCCTGATGTGCCTTGAGGCCATTTCCTCTTGTCCCATCACCTGTTCCTTGGGAGAAGAGACCACCACAACCCCCCTGGCTACATCCTCCTTTCAGGGAGTTGTAGAGAATGAGAAGGTCTCCCCTCAGCCTCCTTTTCTCCAAGCTGAACGCCCCCAGCTCCCTCAGCTTCTCCTCTCAAGACTTGTTCTCCAGACCCCTCACCAGCTCCGTTGTCCTTCTCTGGACCCTCTCCAGCCCCTCAATGTCTTTTTTGTGGTGAGGGGCCCAAAACAAGCACTCCAGGTGGGTTCTCACCAGGGCCCAGTATGGGGGGACGATCACTTCCCAATATTTATACTACTCTCAGGTAACTGAAATTGTTTTTAAAGTCAGTCACTCTATACTTCGTATCTTAAATATAGAAATGATTTAATGTCCAGAAAGAGCAATTTACTCTAATCAAATTTTCTTTGGATACACAACCTAGATTCTAAGGAGACTTCATAGATTGCACACATTTAGGACTCGAATCATAGATTTTTGAGCTGGAACTGAACAGTGAAAAATCCTGTGGGCTATTAGCTCATTTTCTCTTTAATTTTTGCCAAAATAAAACTGCTTTTTGAAATGCATCTCCGAGAACTTTGCCTGATCTATTTTTAAGTGGTTCATATGATGTGACTTCTGGCATTACTCTCCTCTTTAGAGAATATTCCCAAATCTAATCAACCGATTAAATATTTTTTTTTTGTTTTTCTTGATATTTGAATGATTTTTGCTGCCCTCAAATATCGTCTTTGAACTTCCACTTCAGTTCAAGATTTGTATGCAGAAAGGCTGAAGGACTCGGGTCTTTTTAGTCTGGAGAAGACAAGACAGAGCGGGGATCTGATCAACACCTACAAATACTTGAAGGGTGGGTGTCAGGAGGATGGGGCCAGGCTTTTTTCAGTGGTGCCCAGGGACAGGACAAGGGGCAATAGGCACAAACTTGAACATCAGAAGTTCCATCTAAACATGAGGAGGAGCTTTTTTCCTGTGAGGGTGGCAGAGCCCTGGAGGAGGCTGCCTAGAGAGGTGGTGGAGTCTCCATTGCTGGAGACATTCAAACCCTGCCTGGACATATTCCTGTGCAACCTGCTCTGAGTGACCTTGCTCTGGCAGGGGGTTGGACTGGATGATCTCCAGAGGTCCCTTTAACCCCAGATCATTCTGGGATTCTATATTATCAAAATAATAATAATAATAAAAATCTCAATAATGATTGTTATACACGTAGGTGATTACAGTAGTTGTGTTCATAAAAGTCTGATTCAAATTTCCCACGTGCCCTGAGGGACAGTGACACCCTTGTGACATGAAGGCTGGCAAGGAGGTTGGCATCCCATCACGCCCGAGGGTGAAAGGAGGAACAAACGAGAGGTCCACCAGCCCAACAAAACCCATCAGATCGGCTGTGTGAGATCTCTCTATCTTCTAACTCCTTCTCGTTTCCCCTCCCCTGCAAGGTCAGGCACTCGGAGGAGCAATTTATAAACTCACAGCTCATATTCTGGTTGCAGTTCCAGAACTGACACAAAATTAAATCAGTCCTGAGTGCAGTAGGATACAAAAATTACCTTCCCAGTCTACTGAGCCCCTCAAGACTTCCAATAAATCTCCCCGCGGCAGCATTCCAGCGCTGGTTGCCTATCTTCCTTGCCTTACAAAAAGACCTTGAAATGGAAACACCAGGGTTCTCTTTGAAGTGATATTTCATAGCACAAAAAGACATGCACAGAAGCAGCTGAAGTAAGTGGTTTCCCCCACTTGTTTGAAGCATTTTCTGAGGAGTTTTTAAATGAGACTTTTTACTTAATCCCCAGAATGCCTAATTGCTGGGGCCACACCACGTGTGAAAGCAGGAGCTGATGTCAACAAAGGCTCCTTAAAAGAAAAAAAAAAAGGCAAACCCCTTGGAAAATAAGCTGGCTAGCAGAAACATCGTTAGGCTTCCTCTAATTGCATTCCTCCCCTGAAAATTATAGCACTCCTCCCTAAAAAATATTAAACTTAAGCAAATACGTTCACTTCAGCTCAGAATTGGCACCAACTGCAGATGAAATATATCCCTGTGTAATTATTAAATTGAGCAAGCCATAATTATCTCCAGTAAGATTCCCTGGACGTCAGTGGAGATATAGCTTAAGTTGAAGGCTTCTCTGTTAGAACAACCCTTTCACTTATGCTTCATGGAGGAGCAGGATGGGGTCTCCAGGATGGATAGGGTGGGTCCAGCGTCCTTCTCATTGGTGTCTGGCCTGGCCTGGGCTCCCTGCCCTGTTTTGGAGCTGCTATTGCCTGGGGAAGGAAAAGATCAGAACGTTGGCTTGTTCCTCTTTCTCAGGAACTCAAGGACTTGGGGGACTGGCATGTCTCAGACAGCCCTCGTTGTCCCTGGATGGAGGGGCCCAGGAGATGTCCCCCACGCTGACTGCTGCCTGGGGACAGTGCCCTTCTTTCCATTTAAAGCCATTCCCATTCATCCTGTGGCTCCTCTCCCTGACCAAGAGTCCCTCCCCATCTCTCCTGGAGCCCCTTTAGGGACTGCAAGGGTCTCTAAGGTCTCCCCAGAGCTTTATCTTCTCCAGGCTGAACACCTCGTACTCTCACAGCCTGTCCTTGCAGTAGAGGGGCTCCAGCCCTCAGAGCATCTTCATGGCCCTGAAGGTCACCTTGGTATTTCATAAAGGGCTATTGTGGTTTCTTTGGTGTCAGGCTCTCTATTGCTCGAACCAATTCCAGTCCAACCCAGTTGATGTGGGCACCAGCCTTGGCACCTCCCAAACTTTGTATCAGATGCTGATCCAGGCTGTGGCCCGGGCCCCACCTCTAGTTAAGGTACAGAGCCCTCTGAACCTGTCTGTCTGTGTGCAAGGGGTCTCGGAGAGGAACTCCCACGTGAGCGACCTGCGAAGGCTTCATTTTGGGTTAGGCTGCCTGAAGTGTTATTGGAAAATTTTGTAAGGCAGCTCAAGTGAGTGAAAATGATTTGCTTGGGATGAATGTAACCACCAGTGCATTACTTCACATAATCTAAACAGAGTTTCAGGCACACTTCATCTATCATCTCCTGGAAGAGAGAGGCTGAGTTAATGCTCTCTGACAAATATTATGTTTCTCAGGCAGCCCCGGTGCTGTCTTCCACGTTTCCTGACCCACTTTGATTAGATATATAAACAGCACGACTAAAACACAGGTTGGGTTTTGCTGTTGGAAAGGCAAGATAAGGAAACCATAAAGGCTCATCAACACCCCAGCGCTCTCTGCGCGAGACGCAGGGCAGTCGGGAGGTGGAGATTCCTTCTCAGTGCTGTAAGATGAGTCACTCGGCTAATAGCCGTGATTTATAACAGCCTTTTAATGGCTCTCTGACGGAGGCAGGCGAGGGCAAGGTGTTACACCTCGGCACGGGTGTCTGCACGGCAGGGGGAGAGTGGAGCCAAAGGTCCATCTACTGGTGACTGTTGCTCTGGTCCACAGTATCATAGAATTTCTTAGGTTGGAAGGGAGTTTAAATATCATCAAGTTCCAGCCTCCCTGCCCTGGGCAGAGACACTTCCCACTAGAGCAGGTTGCTCACAGCCCTAGCTGCCTGCCCTTGATCACCTCCAGGGATGAGGCAGACGGCTTCTCCACCTAAGAGTGGCCTCCAGGAGAAGCCCTGGAGGTAAGGGAGGAAGGCAGGCGAGGCAAAGCCATCCACTAATGGGGTCTTGACAACAGATTTGTTAATGCTGGCCTCTCCTCTGCATGGATCATGGAATCCCAGAATGATCTGTGGTTGGAAGGGACCTCTGAAGATCATCCAGTCCAACCCCCTGCCACAGCAGGGGCACCCACAGCAGGTTGCACAGGAACAAGTCCAGGCAGGGTTTGAATGTTTCCATGTTTCTCCAGAGACGGAGACTCCACCACCTCTCTGGGCAGCCTCCTCCAGGGCTCTGCCACCCCCACAGGAAAGAAGTTCCTTCTCAGGTTTAGATGGAACTTCTTATGTATAAGTTTGTGCTATTTTCCTCTTGTCCTGTCCCTGGGCACCAATGAAAAAAGATTGGCCCCATCCTCCTGACACCCACCCTTGAAGTATTTATCAGTGTTGATCAGATACCCTCCTCTGTCTTGTCTTCTCTAAACTAAAAAGACCCAAGTCCCTCAGTGTTTCATTGTAAGAGAGATGCTCCAGGCTGCAGATGCTCCATGGTTATTAGGGACAGCATTTGGAGGGAAAGCTTCTTATGCTCCATGTTGCCTTTGCTATGAAGAGGTGTGTGAGCAGCCAAGAGCCTCGCAGTGCTGCAGACCCTGCAGCAGATGAGCGAGTGGGTTAAATTTGCCTGAAAAACACCCAAAGCCTTGAATGTATTTATTAATTAGTTCTAAGTGGGCCCGTAGCCACATCTCTGGGCATGTGTACAAAAAAGTAATCAGAAGAAAATTGGAATACTTCTTTCCAAACACGAAAACCTCCCACATCCATCAAATTGCGATTCCCCTAAAGTCAGTCCTCGCTGCTCTCTTTCCCAGAAAGGAGAGTTGCAGAACGACTTGGAAGCCAGCAAACAATGTACAAGACACACATCTTCACTATATTGCTAATCCAAAGGGCTCAGAGGTCAACTGAGAGCTGGCAGGAAGAACAAAACAGAGTTTTCTCTATCTGGTTCCCTGATACAATCACGCTTAAAAAGTTGGCTGGAGGAGCAAAGGCTTAAGCCGGTGCTGCAGAGAGCTGGGCTCGTGCCCTATCTTGGGATCTTCACTCAGTTTTTGGAGCAGGAGAACACAAACTAAGCGACTCCGCCTTCCCTGGGCCGGCCAGTGGGGCTGGATGGTGACGTTTGGGTTTTCAGCTCCAGGGGTCTGAGACTCAGCCACTCGTGCTGGTGGACAATGTGGGAGCAGCTGGAAAGCCTGGAGATAGAGCTGGGTCAGCACCATACCCCACTCTCCCTCCCTCTGGCATGTTCTGGGTTTAAAAAATATATTCAGCCTAAGAATAGAGAGGGGTCTGAGGAGACCTTATAGTCCCTTCCAGTCCCTAAAGGGGCTACAGGAGAGATGAGGACGGACTCTTGATCAGGGAGGAGAGCCACAGGACAAGGGGGAAAGGTTTTAAAATGAAAGAGAGGAGGTTTGGATGAGATCGGAGGAAGAAATTCTTTTGCTGTGAGGGTGGTGAGACACTGGAAGAGGTTGCCCAGAGAAGCCATGGCTGCCCCATCCCTGGAGAGGTTCAACGCCAGACTGGGTGGGGCTTGGAGCAACTTGATCTAGTGGGAGGTGTCCCTGCCCAGGGCAAGGGAGGTGGAACTGGATGATCTTTAAGGTCCCTTCCAACCTGAACCATGCCATGAATCTACAATGCTATGATATCCTCTAGTCATATGTTGGGAGAAGTTGGAGGTTTAGCTGCTCTTCATTGAAGACTATGATCACTGGGGGGCTGTGTAACACAAGGCAAAACGTGGCTGACAGTTTGCCTCTGGATGCCCTCACACATCACACGTGTGCTCTGGTGTAATTTGCTGGAAGATTTTTTCTGCAATTTTCAGGGATTTCCAAAGGCTTTGTCATGCTGAGGATGCCACACCTGAACTGAGGTGCAACCATTCCCCCAAGCATGGACCAGGATTGTCACCTGCAGTCAACTACGTACTTCAAGCTTTTTCTAAATTCCTAGTTGATGTGAAGGGTGAATTTAGCAGGAAAGTAGGGAAGACATGCTGCAAATAGCCCCTAAATAACCCAGAAACAGCATATTTGAAATAAAAGGGTTCCACTTGAGTTCCATTTGTGGAAGAGTGGCTGGAGCTGCCCTGCAGAAAAGGAACAATATCCTGGCCTGGATCAGGAACAGTGTGGGGAGTAGGACTCAGGAGGTGACCACCCCCCTGTACTGGACACTGGTGAGGACCCAACTCAATGGCTGTGTCTGGATTTGGGTCCCTCACCATAAAAAAGACACTGAGGTGCTGGAGCATGTCCAGAGAAGAGCAACGGAGCTGGTGAGGGGTCTGGAGCACAAGTCTTGAGGAGCAGCTGAGGGAGCTGAGGGTGTTCAGCCTGGAGAAGAGGAGGCTGAGGGGAGCCCTTCCCGCTCTCTCCAACTCCCTGAAAGGAGGGTGTAGCCAGGGGGGTCGGTCTCTTCTCCCAAGAAGCAGGCGATGGGACAAGAGGAAATGGCCTCAAGTTGCCCCAGGGAGGTTCAGGTTGGAGAATGGGAACAATTTCTACAAGAAAAGTGTTACTGCACCTTGGAATGGGCTGCCCCGGGAGGTGGTGGAGTCACCATCCCTGGAGGGATTTCAAAGACGGTTTGACATAGTGCTCAGAGACATGGTTTAGTGACAGTTTGGTAATGTTAGGTTGATAGTTGGACTTGATGATCTTAAAGGTTCCTTCCAACCCTGACAATTCTCTGACTCTATGAGTAAACCAGCAGAACAGCAGTATGTACCCCTGCATCTGGACATGGAGAGCCTGCAAGAGGGCTCAGAGCAAGTTGCTTGGGCTGGGTCAAGTTCATTGTGGCCATGTAGCATTTGGGGTGATTGGATGAGAATTACCACCCACAGGAGAGATTCCTGAAGGAACAATCACCTGAGAGAAAGGAACATCCCATGAGAAGGAAGAATGGATTTATCACCAGGGCCAAAACAGCCAGGAGTGTTTGCTCCCCATGTTTATCTGCTGCTCTCGAATGCAGCCCTGTTTAAATGCACACATTAGGGCAGCCCAGGAGCTGGGATGACACAAAAGGATTTTGGGTGCTGAATCCAAGAATGACCAACCCTGCTTTTGTTTTGCCTTAGCCTCACCGTAGCATTTTGCTTTTTGTGACCCTAATTAGATGCACTATAAAATAAACCAAATATCCAAGCTTAAGTGACGTTTATTTTCATTTTCTTCAGCCCNGCACTATAAAATAAACCAAATATCCATTTTCCTCAGCCTCTCTATTTCCCTCCAGCAAGACTTTGTAACTATTCCTAAAGCCTAACGGGAAAGAAACCTACCAGACTAAAAATGTATTCTTACGTGATTCCATAATTCAGGAGTAAGCTCTTTACCAATCATCTGGTTTTATTTATAGGGCATTTTGGTGGCCGTAGAAAGCAGACTTCTACATCAGAAAATATGCCTGTTGGAGCTAGGACTCTATTGTTTATCTCCATAGTCATTAATACATGTTTTATGAGTTCCTCAGGAATACTTTGTGCATTGTTGCATTTATTGAGATAAGTGGACGATGCTTCTATGACTTTGCTGGAAAACAACCAACCAACCAAAGCTCCCTGGTGTCTCCTCGCCGTGGACTATTGGTTCCAACCTTAGTCTGAAGCATAGAAAGGTTTGGGTTGGAAGGGACCTTTAAGGGCCATGGAGTTCCAACCCCCTGTCCTGGGCAGGGACACCTTCCACCAGACCAGATTGCTCCAAGCCCCATCCAGCCTGGCCTTGAACCCCTCCAGGGATGGGGCAGCCACAGCTTCTCTGGGCAACCTCTTCCAGGGTGTCACCAACCTCACAGCAAAGAATTTTTTCCCAAGATCTCATGTAAATCTCCTCTCTTTCAGAATAAATCATTGCTCCTTGTCCTAGGACTCCACTCCCCAATAAAGGGCCTGTCCCCATCCCTCCTGGAGCCCCTTTGGAGACTGGAGCAGTGAAATCTTTGGGCTATTTTTATACATTAATGAAGAAACACGAAATAACTAAGGTTTTGGTTTTTTTTAGCCGCTCAGAAGGTTGTACTGTAACTTGCAAGGGAACAAATCATACCAAAATTAAATCCGTCCAGCTCTCTAAATTATCACAGTCTGTTGGGTCGAAGTTAACGGCTGAAGCAATGCAGATTGCCTTTCAAAACCAAAGGAGGTAAGTGAGCTCAGGGCATCCCACAAACCTCAGTTGGCTGAGATTCGAGCTGTTGCCTCTTCCTCTGCGGCGGGTTGACAACAACCTGGTTAAAACCCAACAGGAGGAGGCACCTCTCCCAGCCACCAGCCTGTCCCAGGCAGCACTGGAGTGCCCCTGTCCCCCCCAGCTGCTTCTGCCTATTGAAGGAGGGCACACCGTGGATACCTGAACCCATTGCCACTCTCACGAGCATGAAACACCTGCCCTCTGCTCTTTATACATAATATTTGTAACCAAACCAATACACTAAATAAAGTACCTTTTTAATGTAACATGTATATGCGTGGGTAAAAATAGAGACTATTTCATAGTTAGTGTGTGGTGTGGTATCACAGAATCACAGAATGGTGGGAGTTGGAAGGGACCCCTGGAGATCATCCAGTCCAACCTCCTGCCAGAGGAGGGCCACCCGGAACAGGCCACACGGGAATGTGTCCAGGCAGGTTTGGAAGGTCTCCAGAGATGGAGACTCCACCACCTCTCTGGGCTGCCTCTTCCCAGGTCTCTGCCACCCTCAAAGTGAAGAAGTTCCTCCTCATGTTTATGTGGAACTTCCTATGTTCAAGTTTGTGCTCGTTACCTCCTGTCCTGGTCACTGGGCACCACTGAGAACAGCCTGACCCCATCTTCTTGACACCTGCCCTTTAGATATTGCTCAGCATTGAGAAACTGGGAGCAGCATTAACTTCAGTGTGATCACACTTAGGAGGACTTAAAGCCCCCAAGATGCCACCCAGTGTCATGGAGGCACTCACAGCACCACCAAATTCAGCTGCGTTCTTCCTATTCTGCGGGACAATTACAGTTGCATTTAATGGCTGAAAGTAATCAACGGTTAAATGTTACTGTGTTGTGAGGAAAGGAGCAGGACTATTACGAATTTCCATGAGCAGAACCACCTGTCTTCCTAATACTGTGCCAATCCTGGCTGCAGACCCACATCAGATGCCCAAGCTGTCCAGCCAACTCTGAAATGTGGAAGAGCTGCTGCTAAGAATTTTAAGAGGTCTTTCTTAGCCAAAACGATTCTATGATTCAGTGATTCTATGAACCTGCTAGGACTAAGTCACAGAAAATAAAAGTAAACCACTCAGAGGTCTGGAAATTTCTTAGCACCCACCATCAAATGGTCCTCCTCACAGCCAAACCTTGCAACGGCATCAGGGTCCCTATTTTCCACCACAACAATGGCTGTTAATTGAAAGGAAGAAGCAAAGTCTGAGAAAAATACCCCAAAAAACCACCAAAGTAAACCCCACACCCCAAGCAAACATTTCTCATATTGTCAGCAGAAAGATCATCGCTCATCAGCTGCATCGCTACAGGCTTGGGGCAGTGTGGCTGGAGCTGCCTGGCAGAAAAGGACCTGGGGGTGCAGTCGACAAGCAGCTGAACACTAGCCAGCAGTGTGCCCAGGTGGCCAAGAAGGCCAAGGGCATCCTGGCTTGCATACAAAATAGTGTGACCAGCAACAGTAGGGAGGTGATTGTCCCCCTGTGCTCAGCACTGGTGAGGCCACCCCTTGAGTCTGGTGTCCAGTTCTGGGCACCTCAACACGAGAGATATCGAGGTGCTGGAGCAAGTGCAGAGGAGGGACACGGAGCTGGTGACAGGCCTGGAGAATAAGGCTTATGAGGATCGATTGAGGGAGTTGGGATTTTTTAGTTTGAGGAAGAGGAGGCTGAGGGGAGACCTCATCCCTCTCTACAACTGCTTGAAAGGGCATTGTAGGGAGGTTGGTGCTGGTCTCTTCTCACAGGCAATGAGCGATAGAACAAGAGGGAATGGCTGCAAGCTGCAGCAGGGTAGGGTTAGGCTGGACATTAGGAAAAAATTTTTCACAGAGAGAGTGGTCAGCCAGTGGAATCAGCTGCCCAGGGAGGTGGTGGAGTCCCCATCCCTGACTGTGGTTAAGAGTATATTAGATGTGGTGTTGAGGGATCTGGTGTAGGGGAGAACTTGTAGAGTAGGGCTGATGGTTGGACTTGATGATCCCAAGGGTCTCTTCCAACCTAAATGATTCTAAGATTCTATGATTCTATGATCAGAAAAGATTAAATCCCCATCCCGCGAGGCCGCTCTCTACAAATCCCTCAGAGTTCTCTTTAAAGGGGCTTGGAAGGCTGAAAATTTAAAACTATGAATGCTGAGGACTTTGTTTCTGCTGTAACCATGCTGCTGTCCCTCTGCCCTTCAAATCATGCATTTAGGCCAAATTTACTAACTGAAAACTGTTATCCCTCACTGCCATCTAGTGTTAAAGGTACAGATTGTCTGGAACTTAAAATTACCTTTTCCAGCTTTAAGAATTAAAAAATAAAAATAAAATTTAAAAAATCTGTATTTATCCAGTTTGGCCTTATCCTGAGCACCTTGACTTTCCTCTTTCCACTGACAGAGGGAGCTGCAGAGGCACAGAGGCTTCGAAAAATAGACTTACAGAATCACAGAATGATCTGGGGTTGGAAGGGACCTCTGGCCATCATCCCGTTCAACCCCCTGACAGAGCAGGGTCACCCCCAGCAGCTTGCACAGGAATGTCTCCAGCGATGGAGACTCCACCACCTCTCTGGGCAGCCTCTGCCACCCTCAAAGGGAAGAAGTTTCCTCCTGATGTTGAGATGGAACTTCCCGTGTTCCAGTTTGTGCCCGTTCCCTCTTGTCCTGTCCCTGGGCACCACTGGAAAAAGCCTGGCCACATCCTCCTGACACCCACCCTTCAAGTATTTGTAGGTGTTGATCAGATTCCCCCTCAGCCTTCTCTTCTCCAGACTAAAAATACCCAAGTCCATTAACCATTCCTCATCAGAGAGATGCTTCAAGCCTCTAATCATATTGGTGGTCCTCTGCTGTCCCATCTCCAGCAGTTCCCTGTCCTTCCTGAAGGAAGGAAGACCCCAATATTCATGGCAATAGAGTGCCATGATGCAATTTCAAAGAATATAGTTATCTTCAATTTTATTTTCTTGATTTGGACTCTTCCTGTTTCATGTCTCACACCGGGCTTGGTCCTGAAGCAGCACCTGCAGCTTCTCCTCCTGCAGCAGGGCAGATGCAGTGTCCTTCACAGCATCTTCCTCAAGCCCTGTCTGTCAAGAGGAAACTGGAGACATCATTAATGCTCTGTGCACTGCATTTCTTCCCACCGGGGAAGGTGCTGGTAGACACCAGATCTCAGCAGCATAGACAGAAAGCGCTCCAGAGCTGGACATCACGATGTACTTCTAACAGCAAGCACCTTCAGTTCCTCCTGCTGTGGATTTAAGCCACAGGATTCAAAGGTATCAATGAATTTTGCTAGTGAAGAGAAACAGACCTCAAAGGCTTCCTGAATCTCTTCAGATGCCATCAGACCTTAAGCAACTGTTGACCTCAGAAAGCCTAGCAGAACAGGCATAACCAGTGACAACCTCCTCCTTCCTCTGTTCTACTGGGCAAGGATTTCAAGGCTGAAAGTTGGGACAAGCAACCGGGTGAGGAAACTTCTTCTTCCCCACTGAAGAGGCAATCGTAAGGCCCAAGTCTCGCTCATTCCCAGTGAAGCTCCCTGTGGCTTTTCTGAAACCTGGGACATGTTCTGCTCTGTGTGAATCTACCTCCTGGTGGCTGCCTCTTAAATAAACAGGATTCCTAACTGTTCTTTGCCTGAAGAATCAACGTATATGAAGTTCTTCACGGGAATGTCTGAATTCAGAAGCAGACCACAGAGTGTTACAACCGCTTACAGTCATAATTAGTTTATTTTTATTATATATAATTAGTTTATTAGTGCTGTTTTTGAAACAAATATACTCAAGTACTCAAACACAGGTTAGCTCATTCCACATTTGATACATGCCTGTATATTACACAACGCGCTCAATATCCGGTAAATAAATACTAAAACCAAAGTGCGGACTGAAGTGGCAAAGTCAGTTTTTTAGGTTATCAGGAAGGCCAAAAAATCACATTAGCAGTAGGAGGACAGCAAGTGGCAAACGACTACTATTTATCGCGTCGTTCTATGGTTGCTACATGCATGCTAGCTCAAATGACCCCTCTGAGAACCGCATTCAGTGATCCACAAAAGGAAACAGCCCTTCCCTTAACGTGACATTTCCTTGATCTTTTTATTTCTTACCTTTCAGGCCTGATCCTGCAGTCCTTACTCAGCAAACCTTCCAACACAATCACAGAATCCCAGAATCTCAGGGACTGGAAGGGACCTTGAAAGATCATCCAGTCCAATCCCCCTGCCAGAGCAGGAACACCTAGAGCAGATCATTCAGGAATGCAACCAGGCGGGTTGGGAATGTCCCCAGAGAAGGAGACTCCACAACCTCCCTGGGCAGCCCCTGCCAATGTTCCCTCACCCTAACCCTGAAGAAGCTTTTTCTCATATTTCGGTGGAACCTCCTGTGTTCCAGCTTGCACCCATTGCCCCTTGTCCTATCACTGGACGTCAGTGAGAAGAGCCTGGCTCCATCCTCCTGACACTCACCCCTTACATAGACATTAAGGAGGTCACCCCTCAGTCTCCTGTTCTCCAATCTGTCAGGTTAGTTAGATACCTTTTTCTTTAAATAACATAAAGCCCATCAGCTCCCTCAAAACGCCTCAATGCCAAAGGAGTAGAGTTTGATTTTCTCAAAATTTGGAAATTCTGAAAACATCCGTAACAGCATGTAAGGTAATTAAGTCCAGGTGTAAGAGCATTAAGGCCAAATCCAGGAAGAGGGAGACAGAAGCCTTGGGAAGCATCAGGACAGCCAGGCTGGCATCTGGTGAGTCAGGCACCTTCCCGATTAGCCAGCCACTTTTGGGATCACCGCTTGGGATGTAGACATCTTCACTCTCTTTAAATACTGTTTTGAGCACCTGCATCCTTTGGTGGCCTTGTTTTTCCTACTTGAATACATGATGTATGACACTAACATTTTGCACAGACAATAAGAGAAGTGACCCTAAAGTAAACCAAACTGGCAGCACAAGGTGGTATCATAGCTGTGTCTAGAAGAAGCTGTTGTTCTTTTCTGTGCTTGGGTTCGACACGTTTGTTTTAACAGCTTTTAACACCGTGTCCCATTTACTATTCTTGTGCTCCAGCTGCCTTTTCCTAAACTTGTGCTGGAATAAATCGTTGCTGTCTTCATCCTCAGCCTCTGACACGATCTCCATTTTTTGGATAATCAGTTTGATGAGGTCATGTTGCTTTTCCAACAGCGTTGATATATCTTTGAGCCTAAAAAACAAAACAAAACAAAACAAAAAAGGAAAGATACAGCAGGTGGTGGATTTCTTCCCTTTCTGTAGGAATAAAGAAACCCCCCAGAGTATGTTCTATTCTCCTTCGTAACACAACTATGTAGAAAGACTTGTTAAATCCCATGTTTTGCCTACACCTGTGGGATGTATTTGCACCCCTTCAACTCTTGCTGAGTTCTTCATGAGAAAAAATCATGAGAATCTCTGCAGGGAGGCAAAAGTAAGTAGACTGGGAAAAAAAAAAAAGAGAAAATAAAAAGAGCAGGAGAGAGCGAGACAGGGACACAGAATAGATTTTCCTGGCTGAACGTGCATGGAAGGCTTTTCTGAAACCATTTTCGTGGATGTATTAGGAAGATGAGTAAGTAAAGTAAGTCAGTACAGAGGATTCCTTCCCAGGCACTGGGAACCAGTGGTGGGCAGCAGGTAATTTTCTCAAAGGAGAACTGGGGACACCAGTCCATTTTGGTGGGGAGACAAACAATCTGAAGCAGATTTACTGCCAGACCAGAGGAAAATCAGTTAGGGATTGTGTACATTTGCAAACCAATTGGAATGACACACCTTGTGAGTTTAAAATAACCCTTGAAAACCTCCATCACAAACCCCTGATTCTGAACTGAAAATGCGTTTTCCCGATTACTCCAGTTGACTTTAACGAGCAAACAAGCTAGGCCTCTTTCTCTGCCACGGGATAAAAACCTCTCTCTACCACACAAGCACTTTGAAGGTAAATGCATTACAGAATATAAAATACTAACCAAGTTACCATAGTGAGGCAGCCTGCTTAAAAATACACTGAATTTTACTTTTTAGGTACAGTACGGAGCTTTAGAACACTTTGGAAAGTAGGAGTATACTTTTAATTTTGCTTCTACTTGTTTTTCCTGCAGTAAAATGACCCAATACCTGTATTTCTGCTTCAGAACTTCCAGTTCTAACGTTGTATCCGTGCTCTGGGCATCGGTGGCAGAGTCCTCACACCCGAAGCAATACTGGAACACGCTCTAAACAAAACATGGAGCCAAACTGAAGCCAGACACTTTAGTTGGATGATAGATTTAAAAATGCCAAATAAGGGAACGGTAAGAGTCCCCACACAGTGTTAAAGTTGAAGAGTTTTTGTTATGAAGTTATTTTTTTCCATGTTAAACATTTTTTTTTGCAAAATTGGTTTAATCGGAAAATTTAGTCTCCCAACAACAGCTGAAACGCAAAGTAAACAAATACAAGAAGAAATGCCAAAAGGCAGTAACTCTGTTTTCTGTCTGAATAACTTTTGTAGTGCTTCTTGCTTAGTAAAGTCAGAGATCACTGAGAATTCCAACACTAATTACACCTGATCTGTCGTTTTCCCTGAAGTTAGTCAAGGTCTAGTCACAGTTCTGCTAATGTCAGTTAATGACTGAGTCCTCTTAATGCACTGTTCCTAACCCTAAAAAACAAAATGCAATCACATCATATTTTCCTAAGATTATTTTCCTAAACTAATTCTTTAGTTTAAGATGTTCCATTCCATCTTACCATAAATCCACAATATCTTGGCCTGTTGGGATAGACGGTGATTGATTCCTGGTCCACTCGGCTCAAGAACCAAATTGGCAGCTTCTTCTCTAAATTGGTGTGAAGATTAACCTAAGAGTAGTTTTGTATTAAGAAAAAGATATGTTCTCCTGAGATAAAGACACATTATCATGTGAAAATAACCATCATGTCATAATATTCACAGAATCACACAGAATCACAGAATGTCAGGGATTGGAAGGGACCTTGAAAGATCA
>VZTM01003928.1:79399-89413 GCA_013400555.1 Jacana jacana | reverse complement strand
TCTCTGAAACATACGCACACAGCCTGATGCTAAAGGAAAACGTAGGCAGATGTCAAAAACACTTGAGTGACTTAGAGAAACGTATTACAGAAGATTCATTCTGGTTCTTAAACTGCCAGCTTCTTTTTGCTAAGCTGTTGGTAATTGATTTTATCAAAATGTGTTTTTTTTTTTATCTCAGGCCTTTTTGTTGTCTTAGACATCATACAGCGTTTACGAATTCTTTATTAACTGTTATATAAAAGTGGTTATGAGGCATGTGGGAAAAGGTGAAATAGTTCAAAATAAATAAAACCAAACATTAAAGATATCCTTATTGTGCAGAAATCTAAACTTTATTGCCAGTTGCTAAAAATACATGACTTTTAAAGGTGGAATGACTAATGAGAGTAGAAATGAGATTAGTCAAATCTTAATGCAGAAAACCAATGGATTTTGGACTTAATAGCAAAGAGAAGGAATACAGCTACTGACTGCTGAGAGTTGATCTGAACTGGCTGTATGTTATTGGTGATTGTTATTACAGTATTGAACTGCTCTACTATCTGCCCTCCCCGTGTTCTACATTTCTGGCTTTATATGACTTTTAGAGTGCAAGTTCCTTACTGTATGTTTTAATTTTTATTGTTGTACGTGGTGGAACTGATTGTTATTACCTTGCAAGGAAGCACTTTGCATTCTTGTCTAAAGTTTCATTTAAAACTAGGTAAATCTGAGTTGCTTCATATTAGTGATTCTTGATTCCCTTGCCTCTTACAATTTGACTTCTGTATTACGTTTCATGTCATAGGTATGGAATGAGCCTGCAATTTATAAGACACTTCAATTTGTTTTAACCGTATGGTCATTTTTAAATACTTATTAGCAGAAATCAGTATTTTCTTTATCAAAATCAAATTATCCCAATTTTAAATTTCAGTCATCTGAATGTTGTTTTGTTTTGTTTTGTTTTTTCCTTCTTTGACTTTTGTTAGTGTCAAATCAATAGTGCCTTGACCTCATTTCATACTGCTTTGGAACTTGCAACAGACCAAAGGGAGATTCAACATGTCTGCTTATATGAAATAGGTAAGTTGGATATGTTTATATTCTAAACAGCTCACTTTCAAGTTTACTTTTCAAGTAACTTCAATAAATGGAAATATTTTTATTAGGATTTAAAACCAGGTGTTAGAATCCTGGCCTTTGCCTTGTGGTAATAAACATGTCTTCTTGTTTGAGCAAATAGAATTCAACAACTTTTCATAACTCAAAAGTTTTCTGCAAATACAAGGTGATGCTAAATCAGAGAATCAGAATCAGTCTATAGGATCATGGGACAATCTGTTCACCTACAGAATATTATTTAAAAGGATAAATTAATTAACTTGATTTTTCTGTGGAATCACCATTGCTTTGTCTAGTGAAGCTCCATAGTTTGTAGGACCTATATTTCATGTCCGTTTTCTTCTGTCAGTATTAATGTGCTATATGTTCTTAATTTGCATACAAGTCTTCAGAGTGGAGAAGATTTGTGTCGCTTCAAGCTTTAAATGAGTCTTGTTAAGGGATCTTGTCACAGTGGGGAAGAATAAGGGATCAAGTAGTAGCTCTAAGTTTCAGCATCCAACAAAATATAGTATTGAAATTTAAGAAATTCTAAAATGAGCTTTTGAGGTCTGTGTAGATTTGTTGTTGCCCTGAAGAGGATTTGTTGTTTTGTAGGGAACTGTATAATCCAACATTTCCCAGTAGATATAAACCAGGCTTTAAATGCAAGTCATTGATTTGTTCTGTTTTAAACTTTTCCAGTTATTAGTATAATCGTTAAACCAGCTCCAGCTGTCATAACAGGCCATGTGTTTTGGTAATCTTGACATCCAGTTTGAATTACTGTGCTGTCTCTGAAGTTAAATTACTCTTGTTTTTTAGGTTGGTGCAGCATGATAGAGATGAATTTTAAAGATGCGTTTGAGTCCTTTGAAAGGCTTAAAAATGAATCCAGGTGGTCGCAGTGCTACTATGCTTATTTAACAGCAGGTGACTATGTTTGGTGTGTTGGATGAGTGATAAATCAGGGACGTGATAAGGTTTTGGCACTGTTTTGTTGTGGGGAACATCCTAGTGCACATAGGGCCCTCCATGCTGCCTGCTGCTGCTGCAGTCTTGTGCCAGGCTTGACTCGCATAATTTTGTTTATGTAATGGGCACTTGGGTGCACACTCGTGGATATGGAGTACTTTCTCCACAGCCCCAACCCCTGTTCCCTCTCTTTCTAGATGTAGATACAGTTATGATTGTTGGTGTAATGACAGGTCACCTAACAGGGTATTGTGAAGATTTTATAACTAAATCCTTAAAGCTAGGAAAAACGAATACTGACTTGTTAATGATCACAGAGGGTACCTGGAAGAGTTGAGATTTGCATGTTTGCCAAATCCTCAATCTAGATCCTTTCTGCAAGTGAGTGTGGTTGTGTTTGTGGGGTTTTTTTCCTGTGACTGTATGATATCTAATCTTAATTTTTCCAGCTTTATATCCCGATAGCGTTACCACACTTTTCTTTCTGTATTCTTACAGTGTGTCAAGGAGCCACTGGTGATGTCAATGGTGCTCAGAATGTGTTTAAGGAAGTTCAGAAGCTTTTCAAAAGAAAAAACAACCAGATTGAACAGTTTTCTGTAAAAAAGGTTTGATTTAGCATATGCTGACTTGGTTCAGTGCAGTAATTACACTTGGTAATTCTGTTGCATTCTTTACCAGCATTTATTTTGAGGATGTATCTGTTTTTTCCCCGTGTTTCTTCCATAGAATTAGTGGGAAGGATTCAGCTGGAAAAACAATAGTGTCATGTATTTTACGACCCCAGCAAAAGAAATGTGAATTAACTATTCACTTTAAAGCTAAACTAATTATTAAAGATAAAAATACATGATACTGTAGTTGCTGTGGCAATTTTCCTTCTAGCTTTGCCTTTCTTACTCCTTTTTATCTTGTCTGCTTTGTCAAAGGCTTAGCTGGTTTTGAAAGCTAGGAGTTGTCTCGGAAATGTCTCCCAACTGATGATCTTGCAGATGTTACATTTTCAGCATCCAGTCAGTGGGTACTTGGGATTGTGAAATACAATATAGTAAATCTAGGCTGCATACCAGGAAGCTTTTACCCTCTTCAGTATGTAAACCTGTAAATTAATGGAAAGATTATTCTTTTTAGTTTTAAAGTCTTTAAGCTAAGTTCCCTCCAACGTTATTTTCATAAAATTAGTGGATGCTTCCATGAAACAGAATTACGGTTTGCGGTGCATTAGTCATGAGTATTGTGCTGTGTGTAAAAGGACGGATGACGGATCACCCTTCTTTCTCCCCACTTTGCAGGCTGATAGATTTAGAAAACAAATGCCCACCAAAGAGCTTTGTGTCCTGGCATCTATTGAAGTATTGTACTTATGGAAGGCCCTTCCAAACTGTTCCCTCTCGAATTTACAGCATATGAGCCAAGGTATAATATGGTTCCTTGATTGATGGATTGATTGATTGATTTGGTTTTTTGAATGAGGTGTATAGTTTTCTTCTGTTGCATGGAGTAGCTTATTGCATCATGAAAAATTAAACCCGTGTGCATGTGTGATACCAAAACACTTTAAGTAACAATAGAATAATGACAAATGAACATTCAGCTTGATGCTTCATTTTTGCAATTTTTATGAGGTTCTGGGAGTTTAACTGCCTTGCTGCATGTAGTTCCCTTTTTAATCACTTGTGTTTGCCCAGGGTTTAAAACAGTACAGTAGTGTGATAGCTATTGATCATAGTCACTGAGTAAAATTTAACTTGTTTAAACCTAGGTACAAAATACAAAAATAAAGCTACCAGTTCATTTCTGCTTGTCAGGTTTCCTCTAAGAGGAAATACGTAGCTTGTGAGGTCATCTGTGGCATGATAAGGGTTCTGTTTATCTTGGCTGCTGGGACCATATTAGTGGTGAAAGGAGCATTTTATGGTTGTCTCTTTCTTAGTCTCCAGATGTCTATGGATGTCTGTCACGTGTAGCTTATGGTGACAGCGTTTATCATAAAGGTTTCTTCCCTCCATCCTTGTCAGTCTTGTTTGCCTTCTGCAAAGTTTCAAGTTATTCCCTCCTCGTTTGGAAAGTAAAGCAAAAACTGCCACGGAGATGCTTCCTTATTTTCTGCAATTGTGAACTTTGGGGGGTTCTATGTGATTTTTATATTAAGCAAGAAAACTACCAGTCTTTAAGTTAAGGGTCAGAACTAGTTTTGCTCTGTTTTACATTTAAGATAATTTGTCTATTTAAATTTAGTGATGGCAGTGGGTTGCATTTGGATCCCTAGTTTTCTGGTCCCAAAGATAACGGTGAAGGCTTTACAATTGGATTTACTTACATAATTAAATTTCAGGATTTTTTTTCAGACCAATCAGCTTTAGAGGTTGTAAATAGTATGTACTTTCCGCTGCATACTCAGAAGCAGTGCAGATCTTTCTTGTATAAGCAGCTCACTGGTGGTGCACATTTTAATGTGAAACAGCAGTGTAGATTAAAACTCTTCTACGCTTCTTGTGAAGTCTGACACTGACAGATGTGCCTGCATCAGCGATTTTCTGCACGGTGACAGTGTTACTGCTGTGCCTTATGTGGTGTAACTCAGAATGGTGAGGCAATAGGGGATTTATTTTTTATTTGTTTCCTCTTCTCTTGAATAATTTGCTGGAGTGAGTTTCCAGGCTTTTTCTCAGGGCAAGAAGTGGACATAAAAGTAAAGGAATTAATTTGTATCCACATCTATCTTTGTAAGTAAGATGCCAAGTAACTCGAGACCTGCAATGCAAGTGGGAGTTGATGGCCTTGTAATTTTTGTAGTGTCCAAATACTTCATGCAGCCAACTCCTAGTTATTCATAGGTGGATTATTTGGGTTGTGGATTAACAGTGTTTTGAATGCAGAGCTAGTTAAGACCTGACAGGGACAAGATGAAGAAGAACATGAAGTTAAAGGAGCTCTACTGCTCCAGGCATAGGAGTTCAGCTTCTTCTGAAGGCATGAAAAGCCCTGCAGGCCTTCCTGGACCTTGGTCTTTCTGGAGGCAACAGTGCAGACAAGTACAAACGGCTCCTCATGGAACTAGCCAGCCCTTATTTAATGGAGCTGGTGCCAATAAGCTTGATCAAAATGGTCCCTGATTCATCTAGAGACATTACATGCATCATGATTCAGTTCTTTCTGGGAACAGAGTACTACTCAGCCGAGGCACAGTCTGTCCCTGGATTGTGGACCAGCTAAGGTCTGGCAAATACACCTTATCCTCTCGTCAGCATTGAGAATTATGATACCAAAATACCCTGGTCTGGGTTTTTAAGTCCAGTACAGACTTTTTTGCATCTGTCATTTTGCTTCAGAACAAATCAGCTTATTCTGAACTGCTTGCATTGTGCTCCTTGTAACTTGGACTCTGTATTTTTCTTTCTGTATCTGGGACAGCCCAGTTTTCCATGACACCAGGATGTGGTGATTGTTTCTTAACTTCACCCTTTAGTGGGTATTTCAAAGACCAATAGAGAAATGGATTGTCCTCTTCTTTGGAGAGGACACCAACTGCCTTTATCTTCAGCCCATTCATTCCTGTTAGAAATTGTTCTCGTGAATGACAGATTACTTGAGGTTCATGCAAAATGGGTTGTATTTAAAAGAAACCAAATTACTTTGATTCATATTAATGTTACTAGCATCTCCTTTTAGTGGTTAAATTCAAACATCAGACTAAAAGTCACTGTAGACCACAACTTGTCTAAGGAAGGATTTCAATCCATCTTGTGTATTTACTGAAATCTTTTCATTAAGCTTGTCAGGATGTGGATGATTCATCAGCTGTTGGTTTGAGGAATTTGCTTCTTGGTGCCATACACAAATGCTTAGGGAATTCTGAAGATGCTGTTCAGGTAAGTTAATTGGTAATTTACACCATTAATCCTATTTTATGGACTGTTCTGTTAAACAGTAAATACTGTTAAGAGTGTTAATCAAGCCATTAGTTTACAGTGCTGTTTATCATACTGCTTTGTGGATTCCACCAGTGTGTTAGGTCCTTTTCAGACCTTCCATTCAGCATTTCTTCATTTTTTTCTGTGCTGTAAAAGAAATGGCTATGTTGAATGAACATAGTAGCTGAAGTGGCTTGTAGGAGCAAGAGTTAAAGGGAAGCTGGAAAGAAGAATGGGAGAGTTCTTGGCTCTGTTGGATTTACTTTGTCCAACAAAGAAAATGCAATTTTTTTTTAAAAAAAAACAGCTTGGAAATTTCAAAAGCGTGGGTTTGCTGCTACTTCTGCAGACCTATTAGACATTGAAAGGTAGGATTATTACAGCATACCAAAGAATAACTTTGCCACTGCTCCAGGCTTTGATCTGTAGGCACAACTTTTTTTTCTTCCCCCCAATAGAATGCAATTCACATAAGTAACATGGAGGCTGATGCTGGCTTTGTTTCTTTTTTTCTTTTTTCTGCTTCTCTCCAGTATATCTTAAATAATCCAGGTACTTAATGTCTGATGCTAAAGTTCCTTGTTAGATAATTTATTTTTTCAGTATGAAGTTGGAACAGTCTTGAAGCAGTCAGTATGTTACTTGGTAAAAATCCAAACAAATGGTTTTGCCTTGATACATCAGTGTCAGTGAAAACTTCTGGATCCTTGCTTAAAGAATCTATACCATTGGAACTTTTAATGTATTCTCATTTTAGCTTTGAGGTAACTTCTAGTGTTTAATGTTGAATGGTACTTCTGGATTTTTTTTAACTATCAAGTTAATTTTAATGTATTAGTGTAATCTTTTTTTATCTTTCTTTTTTTTTTCTTTAATTTTTATAGTTCTTCCAGCGAGCTGCTAAGGATGAAGTGTGCCGTCAAAACAACTTGTATGTCCAGCCATATGCTTGCTATGAACTTGGTTGTCTTCTGTTAGACGATCCAGAGGTAATAGCATAACCTATTTTTCATCTGTTGAAATTAGTATGAGGAGTCAATGTAACACTGTACAAACAATGAAGCAAAATTTATCGTTTATAATGTGTGGTAAGCTAGAAAAAATTCTTCTATACCTACTGTAAAGAAACTTACTACTTTGGGTTTTTGCAAGCAAAGAAATGCACTGCATTTTTAGCTAACAACTTTTTGATTATTCAGTATCAAGACCTGTAAGGGCATTCTGAGGAGCTTAGTTATCTGCTATCTAATTCACTGCAGTGATTTGTTTTGTTGTTACTGCATTTTATTTTTACATAAAAAGCAGAACCTGTGACTCTCTGGAGTACTTTGGGGCAGTTGTTACATTCCTGACTGGTGGTGGTTTCTTTCTGTAGCAGTAAAATGAAGATGTCTGTAACCCTACAGTAAGCAGCAAAGCAAGAATTTTGCTAAGTGTAGCACTAGATTGTTTTGATTATTATTCAGCTTTACCCCAAAAAGCACCACGAAGACTTCACTTTTCACCATTCTGACCATGCCATGATGCCCATCTTTTTTCGTACGTGCCTCTCAGAATGAATATAAATAAATATTGGGATATGGAAATACTTCTGTCATCCTTCAAGACACAAAGACCCCTCTGCCTCTTCACTTGTCTTAGTGTTCCTGCTGCTGGTGGCAGCAGAGGCCTGGCAAGAGTGCCCTGGGTAGGCAGGGTTTTATTGTCTGTAGGTGGTATTTAGGGTGGTGAGTGCCTAGGATCCTGTTACTACTAATTTCCTGTTTACCAGTTTCCTGTTGGATACCATTCAAACTCCAAGGTTACCTGTAGTTCCCCTCTCCAGATGTAATTGTTGTATATACAAACTCGTACTTGGAACAACATGATATTTGTCAAAAGTCTTTTTACTTTGGGATTATTTATTCCCGCTGTTAGGACAGAGATCTTCCTAACCTTGCACATTAGGTGCATCATGGAAACCTACGTGGAGTGGCAGCACACACACTATCCTACTGTTTCATTGCAGGGGATGTATAAATAAAGTTATTTCAGACACTTCAAATTCTATTAAACTATATGTGTTGGTATTTTGGCTTTCACCCTGAGTGGTGAGGGTTTTGTTATTTAGGATAAAGAGGAAAATCACACTCCTGGCTTTCAGCCCAATCACATGGCCTGGTCAACAACACATTTGATTCTTCAGGCCTTTGCACATACCCTGACTTCTGGGGAGCCCAGAGAATCTGAACCTAGGGCAACTTCTGCACCACTCCTGGTGCCGTTTCCCACCTCAAACGTGTAACACCTTTCCTTGGAGTTGATGCCACTTTGTATAGTACTCCCTGAATTAGATTGCAAGCTGAGGCAAGCTGTTTCAGGGTAGTGACTTGAACCCCCATAGCATTCTAAGTAGTGTATAAAATAGTTGAGCTGATGGTATCGGATTCTTAAGGCTATGTTTTCAGTTGGTTTTAATCTTGTCAGGTTTAATCACCTGAGCTGAACCGTCCCCTGAAAAAGGGAAAGAAAGGAAAACTTTTCAATAAAAATGATTGTTGTGACAAAAGACAAGACTGGGAAATGATTTTAAAAATAATTGTTCTGTTTTGAAAACTCTGCTGCCCTATGAGTTAGAACTGGGCCTTGATGCTTGGTGGGGGAAGTCTGGGCCCAGAAATGATCCTGCTGCCTTTTTCCCATGTTCATATTTAAATTTTATCATGTCAAATAGCTCTTAAAAAAAAATAATGTTACGGTGAACAGTGAAGTTATCCAAAGATTATGAGAATGCAAGAGCAGCCTTTGCTTCCTGCTTTACGTGTAGCATGAGCCCTCAGTAACTGAACGTGCTTCTTGTTGGGCGTTCAAGAACGGAACAAGCCTTGGCTTGTAGCTGTACTGAGGCTGTGGTAGCGCTTACTATGCGAAAGACAGGCAGGAAACTCCCTCTCGTGGCTGTCAGACAACAAGAAGGTAAATGATGCTTGATTTGAATGAAGTGGGATGAAATGGGGGAAAGCAAGAGCTAGAATTAGAGGCGAGTGGATGCTCTTTATAGAAAACTCCATTTACGAGCCGAGGTGTCACGCAAGAGCTCTATAACGGCTAAGGAAGAGAAGGGAATAGGATTTTATAAGTCATGTTTGCCTGACAGGCTGAGCATACTAAAACCTGAGCAAGAGATATAGGTAAGAATATGTATTGAAAAACAAATTGCATTTACCATCTTTAAAATTATTCATAATTACATGTTTGAATCCCTATGTCATCTGAGTCATCTTTGTTATTTTAAACTTTGTTCTGATCAAGCTCTCCAATATTGTAATGTGGTTACATGAAGAAGTTTACAGGGTGTTTTGTAGATGTCTTAGACGCTGAATTTAATTCCACAACTGTTTGTATTCTGATATCTTTGAGTAAGAAAACTTATTTTTTCCTATTCTGTCTCTCATCAGGCAGATGACTATTTATTTGTAAGGCTTAAAACAAAAATGCATAAGAAATACAACGTGAGCTTTTCAATAGTAAATGCTAATCTGCAAGTACATATATTTTTTGTTAACAATTTGAAATTGAGATTAAAATCCAGTAACTTGTTTTGTAAATAAACGGCTTAAACTTTGGTTAAGAAAC
Organism: Jacana jacana; assembly: GCA_013400555.1. Taxonomy (NCBI): domain Eukaryota; kingdom Metazoa; phylum Chordata; class Aves; order Charadriiformes; family Jacanidae; genus Jacana; species Jacana jacana. Next base: position 79,823 of record VZTM01003928.1, on the reverse strand, counting down.
AAAGATGACTCTTATTGTTCAGTTAGTCATTTATCTGTAGCTTTGACTCCCTGTGTGTTGTTGTACACCATCATCGGGAGCAACTTGCATTTAAACCTGTAATTTCTCCTTTTCTGTAGAAGAATAGAAATACTTACCAGTGCATTTCTTGGGTGCCTCAGTAGTGTTTCTGGTGTCTTCATTTGAGAGGATTTTGTTTGCTTGGTACCTTGTTTTCAAGACAGAGATGCTATTCCAGACTGTCCAGGCCATACACTTAAGATATTTTCCGTAACATTTGCAATGCATTTCTGATGCAATGTTCTCCTTTTGTAGACTGTGCCAAGAGGCAAAACCTTACTTCTCCAAGCCAAGGTAAAAACTAAGACACTTTCAAATTTATCTTTCTAAGATGTGGGCGTTTGAGAAGTTGTGTTTTGGGACG
>VZTM01003928.1:16302-79390 GCA_013400555.1 Jacana jacana | reverse complement strand
GCGTGTGAGAAGTTGTGTTTGGGGACGGGGTGGGGGGTAGGGCAGGGGAAGCAGATGGGAAGTGTTGGTGTTCCTCCCCTACAATCTACAACCATATCATCTAGGTATGCATTAATGGCACATGTGTACATATGTTAGGTAGATACAGTATTTCTGTGTCTGTCATAGTGCAGAGTCCATATCAGTGACCTCTCCTGGGGTGTTAGAACCTTGCCAAGCTTTTCAACTAAAATTGGGCTACAGAAAGTTTGACAACTCTCCACTCTTTGTCCCTTCCAACTGGTTCCTGCCTTGGACATATTGGGATTTTCTAGAGCTTTTGGACTGGCAGAACTTTCCAGGTGCTGTTCAACTGTGTGGGTTCAAAACAGCATGTTGGAAATGGAAGCTTTCTGCTCTTTTCACTGTCTTGGAATTCCTGTTTTTCTGTTGCTGTGGGTAGTGCAGGGATATTGCAACATGCAGTCTCCCGTTCACCTCTTTTCTGTGGTCTCTTTTGTAACATGACTTCTTAAGCATTAGTAATAAAATTGTCTTTGTATCATAAAGTGAAGGAGGATAATAGTTATATGCTTTCTTTGATTGTTTTTTTTTTCTTTCCTTCCCCAGGAAGAATTTACTGGCTATGACTTTGAGAACAGATTGCACGTCCGCATACACGCAGCCTTAGCCTCTCTACGGGAAGTAGTTCCACAGTGACGGACAGGAAGTCTTGGTGTCCTTTCCCACAGTTTCTGCACTTTAAGATGAAGCAGAAGAAAAAGCTGTTGGGAAAACCAGCTTTTCTTCTGAAAACCACTTGTGCCAGAGACACTTTCCTAGTATGGTCAGAGTTGGTATGGCTTAGTAAAACATTACAATTTTAACAAAAGTAAATCAACCAGGAAGAAGGTTAAGTGACCTTGTGTTTTTAACTCTTCAGTTTTCATTTTGTTCAGACCAAGCTGAACACGATTGCTTGTTACTTTGTGGGTGAGCCTAAATAAGCACACATGATTTACTTCAACAATATTGACAGGTATGACTTTTACCTTTTAAAATAGATCTAAAATATGCCCAGGGGAGCACTTCTGTTTTGATTAAAATAATACAATAAAAGGAATTAGTGTAAATGTTGAGGGTGGGAATGGTCAGAACACTTTTTTCTTCTCCAGGTATTATCCATTACACAGGAGAGGGAAAAAGCCAGATCTTACTAAATTGGAGTGGCTTATGTCAGTGACTGCATGATTTTAAATTTTAAACCTCACATCCCCCCCTCCCAACCCAGCTCATACTTGTGATGTAAATGATGTCAATATTTAGGATCTCTGCTTCTGGTACATTCCAGCCAAATAGTTTGTTTGACACGCAATTACAGTGTGGGCGGTTCTTATTTCTGCTCTTAATGTGCTGCATATTATGTTAAAATGCTTAGGCCAGATAGAGTAATTTTACATATTTTTCATTCAAGCTGTTGGATCTTTATAGCAGTGACCTTTAAAGGTATTAAAAAAACTGAACCAAGCGAAACACAAACCCAAAAATCCATTGGTAGTTATGGCAGTACCACAATATCCTGAGTCTCTGTCTGGTATTCCAGACCTGTGATGGCCAGATGTATGCTCATCTGTAGCTTTTTTTTACTTTTGTCTGTAATATGCACTATGTCCTTATGTTTTATATTCAGTTAATGCTGTGTTCTAGGAAGGTAATTTTTTTTTTCTTTAAAGAAGTTTATGAATGGAAATCTGACCAGAAAGTTAGTTGAATTATGTTACTTTGCAAAGCTAAGAAAACTGGATATCCTTGGAAATAGTTATCCAAAAGCCTTATCTTTACTTTGGTCAGGTTGCCTTAAACAGTTTCTTAGCTTGAGCTTTTTTTTTTCCTTACATTTTTGTAGAATACGTTGCCAAAGTTGTAGACCTTGCCCACACCTAACCTTCATTGATTTGCTTTTGAGGTGGCATCTAAAGCAAGACTGATATGGAGGAGAAAAGTAATATCCTATTTGGGAGGCCGAATTAAAGGGTTGAGACACTTCTGTTTCTCTCCAGAAACACACTTGTTCCTGCTATGAAAGGCATTCCTAGAGCAGTTTAACACTTCCGTGGCAGTTCCTGAAGAAGAGGAGAGAGACTCAAAAAAGCAGTTTTATTTTTCTAGAATCTCGGTGTGTTACATGTAGTACACTGGTTGGGTTTTTTTATTCAACTTGGACAGTGATATTGAGTCAGAAATGAGTGTTCAACCTTATTTGGTCAATCCAAGTAAGTACTGACTAGAGAACAATATATTGTATATATAGTGACTACTTAGAATTCAAATAATGATTTTAAAATGGGCTTTAATGTACTTGAAATCTTATTTTGTCCTATCTGACTTTTAATGTTTTGCAGTCGGCGACACGGTCCATTCTGGGTCGATAGGTAGAAACAGTACAGTTACTGACAAAGTTCCTTTAAAATACACTGCTTAAATATAATGTGAGACTAGGCTGTTGAGGACACAAAGCACCTGCATGCAATTTGTGTTGGGATATCTGGGGTCTACATGCTTGGAGGTAGCTAGCAAACTAGGAGATTTAGTAAAGGGCCTGTTCTCACCAGGCCAGGAGTGGGTATGGAAAGACACTATATATTCATGTAACAGTTTAACTCTGTGCAAATTGCAGCTTTTCTGTGAATTTAGCAAATCATCACTGAAATAGGACTATCTGTTTCTATATTCATTTATTTTTTTTCCTCCCCCTGTAGGAGAATCTCCTACACTGTAAATGTCAAAATTATTTTTTAGGTTAGATTGTGCCTGTGATGAGAAGAGTTTCGACTGTATTTTGTGTAAACTGATCAGGTTTTATACTCTGGAACTCGGAGGCATAGTCTAATAGCAATAATGGAATATGCATCTTGCTAGTTAACATGTTAAGACTATCTTTAATGGGTCAGGTATTTTTGTTGATGTTGATGCAGTTTTTATCTCAATATGACTCATTTCAAATAACTAGAATTTTTAGATGTCACAAGGTGGCATATTTATTGTGATGTACTGTAAATGTTGTTAATTTACAGAACTTGCACTTTTATATTTCTGAGTAAAATTAAAAGAAATGTGAACATGAGTTTTGTTCCCTTGCTCCTCTAATTTGTCTTTTAATTGGGGGCCTCCTGAACAAGATGATAGCAAGTATTGGGAAAACTTCTGGGATGTCAAGTGACTCTGTAACAAAGTTTCCCAGTCAGCAATTACCTCAGCCTCTGTTCTTCCAGTGTAATTAGTCTCCTGGTTTAGAAAGTGAGTTCCATGTGTCATGTTGAGATCGAGGTTTAAGATGCGGGTTTAAGACACCAAATTTACTTGTTCTTCATTAAAGAACCACACACAATTGTATTTGCTGTATTCCTACACCTTTGAAAAAGTGTTTCTAATTTGCTCTAAAGCAAGCACTTTAAGTTCTTCTTTCTCTGAATGCTTGTTTCATATTCTAGTTATGCTTCATTCTTAAATAAAATTCCCCAAGTGTCATATTGAATTGCTTTTCAATTTCCAACAGTCTTTCCAACAATTGGCCATACTTGTGTTTAAAAAAAAAAGCTCTGCAACTGAAGTCTGACCAGTTGCAAGCGTTGGGTTGGCGTTGGGCCGTTTGTGGTGTCACGAGGGGGGCATTGAGCCCACCAGTGGGGTGGATGCAGGGCAGCCTATTAATGGCACTTGGATTCCCTTTCCAGTCATCACTACGAAATACCAACAGTGGTAGCAGTCATGAAAACCTCTTGCATGAAAACTGATGCAATCCCAAGCAAGTGCTACTAAAGCTAATGGGAAGAAGTAAATTTATACTTAGCTCTCCTTTAAGGCAGTTGGGCAGCCAGTGGCACCTGACCAGCCAGCACTCCTGTCCTTGGCTCTGCTGGGGCTCTGCAGGCAGCCTGGAGCACCAAGAGTAGGCTCCTCTGAAATTTAGGAGTAAGAAGTACAGATACATTTGACTCTGATCCTTCATCCTGAGGGAACTATACAACAAATTATTTTATATAAATTAGGGGTTCAGAAAAAAAGGAGAGGGAATTATTTCTCTGCTAACCAGTTTGAGTGGGTGCCTATACAATGTTGTCTTGCATTCTGATGTCTTGAGGTGAGCTAGAACAATTGGAGAATGGCTGGGGAGCAGCCCTGAGGAGGAGGACTTGGAGCCATGGTAGATGAGAAGCTCAACATGAGCCGGCAGTGCGCACTGGCAGCCCGGAAAGCCAACTGCATCCTGGGCTGCATCAAAAGAAGCGTGGCCAGCAGGTCACAGGAGGTGATTCTACCCCTCTACTCTGAGCTCTAGATGGCATTCAAGGTCCAGCATGGTGAATTAGTTTCCAGACATATTTTTTCCTATGTTTTTTATAAAGTTTCAGGCACACTTTCATGTTGGGGCCTAAAGCCTTTTTAGCTACTTAAGGAGGTTTATGCTTCTGCTCTGTTACCTCTGATAATAGATTTTCCTGTGGTTTATGATGTCTGTACTTAAACATATTTGAGGCTTTTGCTGTGCAAAGCTTTGCAGACCTAGAATTTTGAAAGTTTTCAAAACAAGCAATTTTACAAGTAACCTTCTGATCTGTATCCATTCAAAGTACCCACGTGGCCACCTTTGCACCCAGATATGTTTAATGCCTCTATGAAGTCCGTTTGCTTCTGCATGCTCTCCGGGCAGAAAACTGGACTTCAGATTCCTACCCTGACTCCAGACTCCAGAAATGATACATTTTCTAGTCTTTAGATACAGATATATAATCTCAAAGTGTATCTTATTCTTTCTAAAGGAGAGCTGTTCTTCCCAATTATTTAAGCCATAACATAATCATGTTTAACTTCTTTAATATTGCAGTCTGTTGTTGTTCTCCAGGACTGATGAGCCATTGTGAGAAGTCTTCTTGATGAGAAATTTCTAAGTATTCTTTTATGGAAGAAGCATTGAGCAGTGAGTTTACCATTAACATACTTACTAGTATGCTTCAACTAACTCGAAAGGGATAAAGCAGTCTGTTAATTTTGAATGACGTATTCACAATATGTTACTCATTAGAGAAAGCTATTGTAAATGCTCTGAATGCTTTAGCAGCAATGACACTCGAGTCTTAAATCTTCAGTGCTGCTGGAATTCCCCTCGGGTTTTTGCAGAGGTGCAGACATCCAGGAGGGCAAGAGCAGGTAGGTAGATGATGTTTCTCCAACTTTGGTGAGGACTGAGCTGTAGCCTTGTTTGTGAATGAAACTTTTATCCCATAGCAGACTCCTGATCATGGCTTCCAACTGTCATCTTCTTGCCTCTGTGACCCTCAGAAATCCAGTTAGTGGTAACCTTAAAAATAGGGCACCATGCGGTTACCTTTTTTGTGCTTGTTTTGTTTGAACAGAAAATGCTCTCGTGTGTATCCACTGAAAATACTTACTGGAAAGCAAATGCTGTCACAGGGGCTGTTGGGGTTTGTCTCAAATTTGGCCTTTGCAGCCTTAAGGTTCTGCTGTATCAACAGAGGTCTATTAAGGAATAATTTTGTTCCTCTTTGGGTGTAGCTGCTGTGGCTGAAGAGGTTACAGCTCCCAGCCATTTGCTCTGAGCTACTGCCAGAGGTCACCACAGAGCATGGCTGCTCAGGGGCTGTATTTTGCAGTCTGTTACATGCTTTTAAGTCCCTTGGATGTCGTATGTCACCTCTTTTAAAATGCCAGGCCGTGACCCAGGGGGTGGTCTGCACACCCACCAGCTCTGCCAGAACTGGCGGAAGGCTGGGAGAGGTGTGGCTGCTGTCTTTCTGCAGGTCTCAGCCTTGGATTGTGTGAAATCATGGTAACCCCAGACTGAGCATGAAGTTCACACTCTTCCTCTGTCGGGAAGAAACGTCTGTGGTTCGGCTGCCTGCTGCTGGTGAGGAAAACGGCTGCTTTGGGCAAAGGCGGAACACGTCCTCAGAGGGGTTCTGGCTGCGCTCTGGATGCAGCCAGTTGAAGGCAAGTCCATGGCAGCAGAAGGTGGGAATGAGCTTCACAGCAGCATGGGGAGAACATGCAGCAGCTCCTGGGGTGCTCGTGCTTCCTATGCTCCATAGCAGGCAGCACCCATGGGTGCTCAGCCTTCTGCCGCTTGTCCTGAGCAGTTACAGCCATGGCACTGTACTTAGATCTTAAATTACATTAGTAAAAGGGAGGAAAGCTCTTACTGATGGGGCTTTGAGCAACCTGCTCTGGTGGGAGGTGCCCCTGCCCATGGCAGGGGGCTTGGAACTCAGTGGTGTTTAAGGTCCCTTCCAAGCCAAACCGTTCTGAGTGGCAGTGTCACACAGCTGCAGAGCGCTTTGCTCAGTGTGAATTTTAATTGTGCATTTTGCCTCCTCCTCCTGTTTTTTTTGTTCCTGGTTTTTGACCAACGAGCAGTAACATTGGCTCTGAACACCAGGGCTGCCGTCCCACACTGATGGCACGCAGCCACTGTGACATCACGCCTTCCTGGTGGGTGGGGCAGTCCCGGGTGCTGGGTGAGGGCATCGGGGGCCACAGCAGGAAGCCAGGACCAAGAGCAAGCAAGTACCAGGGGAGGGGGATGAAGAAATGTCCTGTAAACTTTGTGCTTGAACACAAATGGCTTTTCTGGCTCATCGGGGGTCCTTTGGTGGGTTTTATCTTTAGAAATGGGAAATTGAGGGCATGGGTTTGAATTCACATCATGGTTCCCTAGTTGGCCACCCCTCAGGTTGTGTCACCTGGAGAGCAAAGGATATGTTTACTGCAAATGGTAGATACCCCCTCCAAGTTAAAGAAGTGATGGGGAGGGGGATAGAGGAGGGTTCTGAGGGCTTGGCAAGGGATGGGCAGCTGTGATCATGCCATTGGCATTGGATGCTTCACACTGGAGAGGGGTAAGGTGCTCAGCCCAGGGGTTCTGTTTGTACAGGTGGGAAACCGTAAGCTGGCTTGAGTGGGCCAAGATGCAGTCTTCAAAGATCAAGCTGGTTATTCCACATGGCCTCAAGATCCTGCTTGAGGGGGTGAGCCAGGCTGTTATGGAAAAGAAGCCGGATGACATTCCCGGGTTTTTTGCTCTCTATTTCCATGAGCTCATCACCTTTCGAGAAGGTTTGTTCCAGCAACGCTTCATCTGCAGAACTGAGCTATTTGAGAGTGCTGTCCTGCTCTGGCTTAATTTCTGCTTCTATTTTCAGGGCATCCAGGTCTGGATATAACAGAACTGGTTCATAAGTTTGAGTTCATTTCTGGTAAGATAGTTGCTGTTTTTAACATATTTTGAGACAGTTCCAACCCAAGTGAATGCGAGTAATTTTCACTTTATATGGGATGCATCCCATCCATATCTGGTCTCGTGAAAGAGGGATGGATGTCCTGGGCTATTGAAAAGGCAAGCATCTTCAGAAAGCACTTGCCTCTATTTAATGCAGGAAGAATTAGTCCCTTTGGATGCTGCACTATCTCCTTGAGTATAGAGGAGAGCCTGGATGCCTTTGGTCATTTTAGGTTTAAGATACTGTAGTGCAGTTTATCACCTGCTGAGCAGATAGCGACTTTATACCTATTCTTTGCAAATAGATATTTGCAAGGGATGCCAATTCCTTTGGGAAGCGCTAGGAGCTCTCCCTGGGTTTGGCTGTAAGGGCTGGAATACGTGGTGCCACCTGAAGGATGTGTGGGAGCAGTGTTACGGGTGCATTGCTCAGGCTGCAGCCTATTTGTGCCTTCCCCACTGGTAGGGTCTCCCATTGCCTGGTTACTGTAAATGTCAGTAGCTTCAAATATCCCCTTTATTCAAAAAGGCCACCTAAGGTGGAGTCCAGGTAACCCTGGAAACAACCAGCATTTGAGACAGCCTTGGTCTATGGATTGAAAGCTGTCCACTAAGGTAATCACAGCAATGAAGAGAAGCCCCAGCTATGAGCAGAAAGCTTTACTATCTTACTCCTCACTTAGGGTCTCCTCTAAAAAGGCTGACTACCACGGGTTTCACCACTTTGAAGCAGTTCTGTAAAAATGACTGGTGGTTGCTGCAAGGTGACTTCAAGTATCAGGGAAGGCTGAATTTTGGTGCATTTGCAAATGTTGCATTAATGATAGCACACAGCAATTTTTGTGTAATCGTGGAATCACAGAATGATTTGAGTGAGAAGGAACCTTTTAAAAGTCACCTAGTCCAACCCCTTTCCCCTGAGCAGGAACATCTTTCACTAGCTCAGGTTGCTCAGAGCCCCATCCAGCCTGACACTGAACATTTCCAGGGATGGGCATCCACAGCTTCTCTGGGCAACCTGTTCCAGTGTCCCACCACCCTCATTGTAAAAAAAATAAATAAAAAAAATATAAAATTCTTGGTATCTAATCTAAATGTATCTTCTTTCAGTTTAGAACTGTTTCCCCATATCCCATTAATGCAGGTGTTGGTAACAAGTCTTTCTCTGTCTTTCTTATATGCTCCCTTTAAAGTACTGAAAGACCACAATAAGATCTCCCTGGAGTCTTCTCTTCTCCAGGCTGAACAACCCCAACTCTCTCAGCCTGTCCTCATAGCAGAGGTCCTCCAGCCCTCTGATAATTCTGTGGCCCTTTTGGACTCGCTGCCAACAGGTCCATGTCTTTCCTGTGCTGAGGACTTCAGAGCTGGATACAGTGCTCCAGATGGGGTCTTACCAGAGTGGAGGAGATGGGTAGAATCTCCTCCCTCAACTTGCTGATGACACTTCTTTTGAAGCAGCCCAGGATATGGTTGGCCACCTGGCAGCAACTTCACATTGCTGTCTCCACTTTTTCATCCCTCAGTACCCCCAAGTCCTTTCCTGGAAGGCTGCTCTCAACCTGTTCTTCCTCTGGTCTGGTCTGACATTGGAGATTGCCCCAGCCCAGGTGTAGGACCCTGTACTTGACTTTAATGAACTTTATGCTTGTCCTGGTTTGAGGTCAAAACCACAACAGTGCTGTTCACATGGGCCCACTTCTCAAGCCTGTCACGGTTCTTCTGGATGACATCCTGTCCCTCTAGTGAATCAACCACACCACTCAGCTTGGTGTCATCCACAGAATTGCTGAGGGAGCACTTGATTCAACTCTCTGTTATTAATGAAGATATTAAATAGTACTGGTCCCAGTACAGGCCCTTGAGGGATACAACTCATTATTGACTTCCACATGGACATCGAGCTGTCGACTGTAAGCCTTTGGATGCAGCCATCCAGCCAATTCCTTACCCATCAGATAGTCCATTCATCAAACCCATCTCTCTCCAATTCAGCAGCCAGAAACTTGTGGGGGACTGTATCAAGGGCCTTACAGAAGTCCAAGTAGATGGCATCCATCGCTCTTACCTGTGTCTGCTGATGCTGTCACTCCACTGTAGAAGGCCACTAGAATAGGCAGAGTTTGCCCTTGGTGAAGCTGTGCTGGCTGTCTTTAAGCACTTCTCTCTCTTCTGTACGTTTTGACGTATCTTCTTGAAGGATGTGTAGCATGCTCTTACCGAGCACAGAGCTGATGCTGACTGCTCAGTACTTCCTGGACTCTTCCTTAGTACCTTTTTTTAAATGGGTGCGATATCCCCTTTTCTCTGGTCACTGGGGACTTTGCTTGACTCCCGTTTTTCAAGTATGATGGAGAGTAGCTGCATAAAGCAGCAATTTTCTGTCTCAATTCCTGTCACTGGTTTGCTTTCATCACTCTGAACGTTCACCGCACTGCAGTGCAGGTCCCTCCTGTTCCCTCTCTTTGTGTCACCCACCCACTACTGTGTGGTCACATAAGTGTGTGCTGAAAGGGGAGGTTTGGAGAGGAACTCCTTAGCAAGCCCGAGAGAGGTCTCCTCTGGAGTCTTCCCCCAGCAGTGGGCTTTGGGACTGGTTGTGCACCAGTAGGTAGCTGCCTAGTTTGTGTAGCTGCAAGGGAGCCTTTCTTTTCCATGGCATTGCCCAATACTGACAGCAGATTATAAATGGGTCAGTGTTGGCTTGGGATGGCACTCAGAATAACGTCTTCTTCAGAGAGGATTTAGTTCTGTTATCCTTTGAGTTGTGTTTCCCTCGTTATTTCTGATCTCATCTATTCATGACTTGAGAAAACAGCTCAGTGCTGAGCTGTGATGATGTATCAGACTCCCCTTCTTTTCTGCTCCTCTGCTGGTTTTACGATATTGGCCAATGCTTGCTAATCGTGATGGAAACCAGAACTCTTGGCTTGTTCATGTTTTTTTCCAATGCCAAGGGCTTTATTAACCATGTGTTGGGACACTGTTTTGATCCCACACGTAGTCTTTTGTGTTCCTTCCTTTATAACTAATCTGGAAGCCATTTTTCACTTTATCCAAAACTTGTTCATGTCTTAGCCTGTTCTTCACTTTGATACCTGTTAGTTCAACTGATCAAGATTCTTGAGGATGCTGAATGTCACCATGTGTGCATCTAAAATTACTTGTATGGATCCCAAGAGTTCTGATGCTGTTGCAAAGAGGAGCCATGGTCTTCTGGCTGGTGATGTGCCCAGTGTAAAAGCTTTAATCTTTTAACCTGTAATTGTAGCAGTGTTTGTGGGTGGTGGATAAAAATACAGCCATCCCTGCAGGATCAGGAATAGAGTTCTGGCTCCTTGGGTTTTGAAGAGCTCTCTCAATTATTTTTTTTCCATTATTGATAGGCAAGCAGCACCCCCCCTCCTGAAATGATTCCATCTCTGCAAGCTGGGAAGCCTCATAAATGTGCTGTAGAGCATCTAATTGAGTTGGTGCTGAAATTACTCTTAATTTTATTTAAATGGAAACAGTTGCTCTTGTACTGCCATTATGTGCTTTTTACCTTGCAGAAACCATGAGTGAGGGACTGGAAGAGAAGACAACAGAGCACACAGATACTTTGCCTTTTGAGGAGCCCAAGCAAAAGGACAAGTGTACTGACACAGAGGAAGACCAGCTCCTTAAAGAACCTGAAATTCAGTATAGCTCCAAAGTAACTCAACACCCATCAACTGCCAGTTTTGTTGCAGAAAGCAATTCCCCCCCTGGATCTGCTCGATCTTCATCCCCTGAGGGACCTGAACTGCTCTATGTCCCTGCTGAGCCTACCCAGCTTGCTGCCCATGTGCTAGGTAACACTGACTCTTTTTATTCTGTGAGGGATGTGGCAACCAGTGTGCATACTCTTCATGAAGACTCTCAGACCTCAGAGAATGAATTTGTACCAGGAGAAGGTGCTACTGAAGATGCTTCTGCTGTCCCAGCAGCTGAGGCTTCTGTAGAGGCTGTTAGGTCACAGACAGGAGTGTGGAGTCAGTCCTCCATAGCTGGAGAACTAGGGCCCTCGGACAGCCAGGCTGATGTTTCAACAAATGACCTAGGTCACGCTTCCACGGTCACCTTGTGGGAAGAACCAGCACCATCACCTCTTTCACTACCACGACCACCATCAGCTGCTCCTAAAGATTGGCCACAGGCCGTGCCTTTCTGCAGCGATGCTGAGGTTGCCTCAGCCATTAAGGATGTGAAACTGTGGTGGGACGGTGAGCCAATTATGAATGCAGAGCTTTTACCTTACGAGCGTACAGAGGCTGCACCTTATGTAGAGCAGTTTCCACAGAAAATAATCATTCCCTTTGTAGACCAAACAGCTTGTCTGGTAAACATTGAGCAGTCTTTAAATGCAGGCCAGGGCTCAAGTGCTGCAGCCGTAGGTCTGTATGCTGATGCTTCAGTCTGCCATCCTGAGAGAACGGAGTCTCCAGCACAGGTGGAATCAGCTGAGCGAGTTTATGTCTTGTCAGGTAAGAAAGTTGGGGTCTCTGTGCCATCTTTCTGCTTCATCTTCCAGCTCTACAGCTTCATTGGTGGTCATTAAATGGAAAAGCACCTATGTCAGTGTGACACAGGGGTAGTAGAAATGATTTCTTAAGCACTGTACCAACGCTGTCTGCTTGGCCCTGGGGCACATGTTAGATCTCCCTGCCATCTGGTCCAAGAGATGTGGCTGGCTTTGGGCAGGACTCCTGGGGGCAAATAAGCAGATGAAAGTGATGGGAAGGTGTCTGTTGATGCCAAATGGTCTTGCTCAAAACAAGCCTTATTTTCTGAAACGGGTGTTAGGGACCTAAGATGTCACACATGTGCCCTATGGCTGAAGAGGTGACTAGTCAGAGCTCTAGTTTTCACTCTCCTCCCCTGAAAGATCTCATATTCCAGCACTGACCTAGGGGATTTTCCATTTAGGAAAAAAGTGGTGGTGGTTGCCTGTGCTGTCTTGAGCTTGGCGAGTTTCTGCAGCTGGGCTGAGTGGGCTAAGCATTGGTCATCAGTTCCACAAACAGTATGGGAGTTGGTGCTCATCTTCCTTGGCGAGGCCCTCACCAGCACCTCTTCCCTGTGGTGACCTGTGCCCAGTTCCTCCCTTGCCCAGCTGGACAAACCCTCCAGGGCAGAGGTCCCTGCCCCCAGTCTCCTTGGTACTGCAGAATCTGTCCAAGTCCTGTCCCAGGCCCCGGAAGTAGTGCAGCTGTGAGGTCTTGGCAAAGCATTTTGTAGAGGAGAGCTGAGGTTTGGCAGATTTGTAAATTCAGATTGGCCTTTAAAAAAACCCCAACAAACTCAAACCAAACATACTTTTAAGGGAGTTTGACAAACTTCGCTTCCAGAAACACCGGACAAATGGCTACCCAGAAGGGTGAGAGCCTGGCCATCCACAGGTGGACTTTCTCTAGGCTGCAGGTGTTTGTCAGCCACACACCAAATGGTGTTTGCTGTCCCAGCTCCCTTCTCCAAGGTGCTTGCTTTCTCCAAGCGTGGTTGTGTTTGTTTTAGACTTAAGAATTTACAACATGACTGGAATTCACTGCTCCTGATACCAGCCCTCTTACTTTTATCTTTGTAGCCATGACATCAAGTGAAGCAGGACAGCCACCACCACTTTCTAATGTGTGGACCCTCTATTGCCTATCTGATTTGAGGCAAAGTCAAAAATCACAGCCATCCCTTCCTGCTGGACCTGGTGTTTCTTATTCCCAGGCAACCCCCCAACTTTCCAGGGAGGGAAGTCAACAATGTGGTCAGCTGTCACAAGAACCTGCTCCAATTTATGCAATGCACGAAGACAGCAAGAGGGAAAATGCTCCACCTTTCATTTTAGTGGGTTCTCATATTCTGAAAGCACAGGACTGGAAACCCATTCCTGGCCACGCTGTCTTTGAACAGCAAGATGCAGGCACCAGGAGGAGATATGTTACAGTGCCAGTCCCGGTTGCCAGGCCAGCTGCTGAGGAAACAGAGGTGGCAGGCCCCAGTCCTAATTCTGCAGAGGAAACCAGGGCTGAGCCCTGCCTGCCCAGTGTTTGCTTGGTTGCCATCCCTCTGGATGATATGATGTCTGCAAAGACAAGGCTCACCAGCTGGTGATAGACACACAGGTATAAGTGCTCTGGTGAGACCCTGTCTGGAGTACTGTGTCCAGCTCTAGAGTCCTCAACACAGGAAGGATGTGGACCTGCTGGAATGGGTCCAGAGGAGGGCCATGAAGACGATCAGAGGGCTTGGAGCACCTCTGCTATGAGGACAGGCTGAGGGAGTTGGGGTTGGTCAGCATGAAGAAAAGAGGGCTCCCGGGAGAGGCCCTCTTGTACCTGAAGGGAGCTTACAGGAGAGACGGGGAGGGACGGAGAGAGTGTAGTGATAGGATGGGGGTTAATGGTTTTAAACTGGAAGAGGGGAGATTTAGATTAGGTATTAGGAAGAAATTCTTCGCTGTGAGGGTGGTGAGACACTTGAACAGGTTTCCCAGAGAAGCTGTGGATGCCCCTTCCCTGGATGTGTTGAAGGCCAGGCTGGATGGGGCTTTGATCAGCCTGCTCTAGTGGGAGGTGTCCCTGCCCATGGCAGGGAGGTTGGAACTAGATCTTTAAGGGTCCCTTCCAACCCAACCCAACCCATCCTGTGAAAGTTACAGTACTGCAGGATAGTGAACCAGAGAATCGGGCCCTATTCCCAGCACAGGGTCAGTAAGAAGTTTGGGTCTTCCATAAGGAGATGCTACTAAAAGCTCAATTTAAGCCTTTTCAAAATAAAATAAGGTTTAAGAGCAGTGGTTAAGCTACTTGTACGTAAGAGACCCAGCGTCTTCTCTCAGTTACACTTTGGCATTAGTAGTACTGGTCTTGCTCTGGTTTTAGTCTCACATTATGCACATCTTGATGCCTCCAGCCTGAACTTCCAGCATTTGTGTAATACTCAAATGGGCCAAACCACCCTCACCGTAGAGTGCGTTTAAGTAGCAATTAAAGCAGTTCTTGCTGCACGCTCTCTACTGAGTTCATGTTATTTTTCTCCAACAGGTTGAGAAGAGCTGCCCTACAGACTTCAGGAAGAGTTCAGGAGGGATGGAGTTTACCTTGTAATAAATCAGATGACTTAATGCAAGTGCTCCCAAAAATTAATTAGCACTGCGTCCCCGTGTGTTTTATTCTTTCCTAGGAGAGCACAACATCCTGAACCTTAACTCTGTGTGAATTCCGAGCACCGAGACACATCTCCTCCAGCCGTTTCACTGAAGAGCGGCCCAGGTTCTTCAGTGTGCTGATGTGGAACACGTGTGAGCCCCAGCCATAGTGACAGCTGAGCCCCAGTTAGCTCAGTGGGACCAGGCAGAGTTGTCACTGCTGGGGGTATTTCTATGCCAGGAAGGAACTGCACACAAGTGTCAGGAGCAAGAGGACAGTCACACAGTCAATGAGAGGATGGAGTAGTTGTTCTCCCACCTGGGTGATTCACTCAAGTGCCAGGTTTAGTGAGGAGGGCAGCTGAGGGCATGCATCGAGGAAGGGGTTCAAAACCAGTACTTCTATTTTGCTTTAAGGGTTTCACAGCAGCAGGTACGGTCACTTACATGTGCCAGGCTCCTGCCATAGGGGTCTAGAAAGAAATGAAGCAGTTGTAATGAGCCAGAAGAAGAAAAGCAGCGCTGCTGCTGTTGTGGAGGCTTCCCCACCTCTTGCATGGGGGCAGGCAGGAACTGACTGCGCTGTTGTGTGTGGCACTGAGTGCTCAGTGCTGTGTCCCTGCTGCAGCACTGACCCAATAGCACCTTCCTACTTACCTCAGCATCCCACTGGATTGTGTACGGGAATTCAGCCAGACTGGCAGAAATGCAAGCCAGGGTAGAGGCTCGAGTGCAGAGCTGAGGTGTCCAGGGGACACTGCAGATACTCCATTCCTGCAGCTCCAGCTCGTTGCAAGAGTCAGGCCCTCACGTGAAAGACTGCTAAGAAAAGGCTTTCCCTTACCCCTATGCAGAGGTGCCTCAGTGTCACTACCTGAGTAATTCCAGTAGCGCCCAGACTGAAACCAGAAAGCACCCCATTGCCTTACTCACAGTTTCAGCCGTCCACCTTCAAGGCTGGAGCTGCAGCCTCACTGCATATTCAAGGAGAAAGCTTGGCTCCCCAGCCCAGCCCAGCCCAGCCCATCAGCAGACTGTTCCTGCCCAGGGGACGAGAGGTCCCCGGAGCACACAGAAGCAGCACTACCCCACCTCACAGCAGCAGCTTTTGGAGCAGGCTTGCTCAGAAAGGGTCAGCGCTGTCAAACACCACTCACTTTAGATGCAAGAAGTTTTGAAGCCTTTATTTAGTAGCAATTAAATTATTTGATTAACACTAACCTCCAGACAGCAGTTAAAATATTGTACAAAGAGCAGCTTGCCCTCGAGAAGCTCTGTACACAGGTCAGTAGAAACTTACACCCGAAGATTGAATGCACCCCACGGAAAAGGGGTAACGCAGCTGTGCACAGGAGGCCTCAATGAGGGGCTCTACTACCTTGGAAATGCACAAGACTTCCTCCCAGGGACTCTGCACAGTTACAGACACAGGTCCTGTCCCACTGGGTCCCCCAATGATCAGGTTCTTGCCTTTTTGCAGTGGTGCTGGGCACCAGAACTTCCAGTGCACAAAAAAAGCCCATTACTAGTGTGCAGCTCAACTCACACTGTGGGTATTTAAATGGCTCTTAATTCCTTAAACCAGAATGTCGGGAGCAAACCAGAAGAGCAGAATTCAAACCACACTGCACAAAACATTGACTAAATACCTCTGAGTAACATTACCAGCTTAAAGAACCGCAGCGATGCTCCAGAGGTGGGAACGCTGCCGGAAGCTCTGACCAGAGCTCGGGATCTAAGGGAGTTACTTCAGGAAAAGAAGAGTCACTTTATGACAAAGGACACAAGGTACACACCCATCTTCCTTCAAGGCCAGAATATTGCAATAGCTGAGTGTGCTTTTAACCATTCCCACGGCCCAATAAATAAAACCAGTTTGACTCGTGCCGACGTTCCCTACGGAAGTGTTCCCAGAGCAGCCGAAAGGGCTTCTGTTCCCTGGACACCGCAACCTAATATAGGTGTGTGTGTGTGCTCAGCAACCGGGGCCACCTAACTGTCCACTCGGGACCCACCATCGGCCAGAACAAGAGTGCCCCTGCTTCTGGGACCGCAGATCACGTACCACCAGATTTCCCGCGGAGGTGCTGCTGAACAGTCTGTGTGATAACATGTCAGGTTTTTCAGGAGGTAAGTAAAACAAGGCAAAACATTAAAACAGATTAAGACTTATTTGTATCAGTCACAGGCTCCTTATTGCGTTTTAATAAATATCAGGCAAATTAAAGTAGTTTCTGTCCCAGTAGTTGCCGGAGTAAAGCCAGTCCTGCGTACCAGTATAGGGGTTGGGGCCTTGGTGGAACCATCTGCAAGGAAACAGAGCGTGTTAGTGAAGGTGTTTAATACAAGACGTGGATGGAAGTTCAGAACTGCTTTGCTGCCCCGTCAGCAGTCGGCTTTTCACAGTAGTTACTGCCATTGCAGGAGCCCCCTTGGGTTTTAATTCATAAGTGAATTTAAAGTCACCTTCAGTGACTAGACCTCCCCATTGCTGCTCTGCTTCAATGTCTCCCAGCTGACATTACTGAGGCTGGTATTCTGCCACTTAAAGCAGTCAAGGCTATTGCCAAAACAAGGGCAGGCAGGTGCAGTTTCACTTCAAAGCAGTTGTGAACAACCCCTCTGGCATGCAGATGGGTAGGGGTTTGGGCAAGGCAGGTGAACACCACAAGCACTGCAGTCCTGAAAACAGAAACATCTTTTCCCTGGGATCTAGATTCCCCCTCGGTTTTTAAAGCCTTGTTTTGCAGCACACTGAACTGGGGACAAGTGTGCCAGCTCCCCGCAGCGGAGCTGAGGTCACACACACAGGCTGCAGGGAACGCCCTGGCTTATTACACACTTTAGCTGTGTGGCGTTACACTGGGAGCACTGGGGAGCTGATCCGAACTGGATTCCAGCTGCAGGGAGTTACCTGCATCTTTTGCTAAGGTGGGGGCTGATGGGTTCACTGAAAGAAGCACCTTCTTTCCTTCCTTCCCTCTCCTACCTAACCTGGAGGCAGTGTGCATGCACACACACACACACCGAATACACCTAATCCCCACTAAAAAGACACCCATCTGTAAAACAGGGTGCATTTACAAGGCCATGCCACAGGCAAGCACCTCCCAGGGGCGAGTACAACCCTCTCAAATCACTGTGTCAAAGAAGTTAGTCCTCCCTCCTCCTCTCCCACACCCTTTCCTGGCCATCCTGCAGCCTGCCCCTGAACACCACTTTCTCTCTGCGCCCTGTGATGGATCTTCTGCCTCGAGCACACGCTGCACAGCACCACACCTCCGGCACTTTAGCTTCTGTGCTTCACCAAGTCGTGTTTATGGCACAAGTCAGCTGCCCAGAATCACAAAATGACACTGGGTTGGAAGGGACCTCTGGAGATCATCTACTCCAACCCCTCTGCTAAAGCAGGTCCTCCTAGAGCAGGGTGCAGAGGAATGTGTAGGTGGGTTTTGAATATCTCCATCACCAGAGGCTCCACCACCTCTGGGCAGCCTGTTCCAGGGCTCTGCCACCCTCAAAGTGAAGAAGTTCCTCATGTTTAATGGAACTTCCTATGTACAAGTTTGTGCCCATTTCCTCTTGTCCTCTCACTGGGCACCACTGAGAAAAGGCTGGTCCAGAAGCTATTTCTGAGGCTAATACACTCCATGGATTCCTTTCCTCTCTCTGGCCACAACAGCCAGAGCTTTTATCCGCCTCACGGCAGGGAACACACTGAAGTAAACCGTGTGTGTGTGAGGCAGCCCGTCCTAACTCAGCTCTTCCCTTTCGGGTACCGTCAGGCTTCAGAACAGAAATTAAAGCACATTCAGATCAGATAGGACTTGCTCTCCTTAAAAACCAAAAGCATAAAGGCCACCAGCGTGGCAGGAGCACATTACAAAGCAGGGCAGCTAACAGCCAGGTCTTGCTTGGCACAGCAGAAGAAATGCCTTGTACCATCTTCCCGGCGGCAAAGCGAGCAGTTGGAACACTGCCGTGGTTCTCCCGCCCCCTGGGGCAGTGACCTGAAGTCAACAGGAGTCATTCACCCCTAGTGCTGGATGTGGTTCACTCCTGCATCACTTCCACACGGGAGGAGTAACTGGTGGGGGAGCGTGTGCATGTGTCTAGTTCACCTCCTCCTTCACAAGTGCTGGCAGCTCATCCCAGAGCCCAGCGTTAGCCAAGAGGCAGGGCCATAAGCACAGTTACCTCATCCCTCACACTGAGCAATTATAGTCAGGCACTGGAATGGGCTGCCCAGGGAGGTGGTGGTGTCACCATCCCTGACTGTGTTTAGATTGGATGTGGTGTTGAGGGATATGGTGTAGGGGAGAACTTGTAGAGTAGGGCTGATGGTTGGACTCCATGATCCCAAGGGTCTCTTCCAACCTGAACGATTCTATGAATTCTGCCACCCAATGCCTCACTAGTGTCTCTTCCACACTTGTACTGGTCAGGACAACGTGCCTCTCCTCCAGGGGGCCTTCGATAGGAAGGCAAAAGGCGATGGGAAGAACTAAGTTTGAGAGACAGAGGAGACCCAAAGCAGTCTAATAACCCAGCCAGGGAAGTGACAGGGGATGGAAGGGCCTGACTTTAATCAAAAGCAACAGACCACTGCTGTGTTCCATAACTGAACTAGTATTGGTCAAGACAACTGGTCAGTCTCTACAACAACAAGGGTTCAACCTGAATCACTTCTTCAGAAACACAACGACCCTACTTCTAAAGTGGATTCAAAATAATTTAAAAAATAAAAGAAGCTGGAGAATTGTCTTACTGGGGAGGAACTCTACTGGGCAAACTAACAACTCTGCTTTGCTGTGGCAGGGAACTTGCAGTAGTTTACATCAGAGTGTATGTTACACTGCAGATAAAGACTGAGAGTTGACCTAGGGACAGGTAGGAGAGTCTCCCTTCACAGTACGCATTTTTTCCCCCCAAACCACAACTCTTCTACACACACGTCACACTCATCCTTTGGATGCGGCCATGTCACACTTGGCTTTCCTGCTAAAGAGATCAGACACTAGGAATTTTCTGCCAAAGCTTTACAAACATCCTGGAGTTCTTAAAGAGTACCCCAGGCAAGGGCCAGGCAGGTCTACAGCCCTGGTGTGACCTTCTGGATGGTGCCTGCACTGACCAGGCACCCCAAAAACCAACTGCTCTGAGCTGCCCCCGGCAATTCCCATGTTTCCAATACCAACCTCGGGTGCCTTGAGCTATAACTTCAGCTCCTTCAGACACCTGGAAGAACACAGTAACACTGTCCCCCTGCTTTGAGGACCAGAACCACTCTGAATTCAGGAAAGGAAGAGGGAGGTGCAAGGCTGTCCAGCACTTAACATGTTTACTTGGAAGCATCACAAAGATGTTATTTTCCACCAGTCTCAGGGCAAACCAACCCAAACACTTCAGGAGAGCAGGCACAGGAAAAAGACAAAGGCAGACATGTCCAAACCTGGGACTCTGGGATGATGGGTGACTTCATTTGAAAAAAAAGAATAAAAAGGGATTTATAGTTACAAACAGACATTTTAAAGGGATGAAACCCACGGTGCTGGGGGCATTAATGGCTACTTCAGACAGAGGAGATGAAGCTTCCTTACTCCTAGAGGGTTTAGCCCTACCTTTTTTTAATTCTGTGAACAGACAGCCAATTCATTACTGTAGTTTTCAGTGGCCTGTGTATGCTCAAACTAGGTTCATTCGCTCCTCTTTTCACAGCTTCTACTCACCTTGTGGAGAAGAGCTCCCAACTGATCCCTCTCATAGTACAAAAAAAACAACCCCCAAACCCAACCCACTCAAAAAGCCCCAAAGGTCCTGGCAGATCCCTTGTGAGCTAACTTCTCTCTTAGCTCTTCTAACTTGTGTAGTCAGTGACCCCCTCGGAAAGGAGAAAATGAGTAGGGTGTCTGGGTGACAAAGTCATTTCACTGACCTCGAGAGCAGCTGTGGGCAGTGGGAGTACCGCACTCCCAGCACACAGCAACTGCCCTGAGGAGTCACGGGCAGTAATCTATCAAGTTCACCGGAGGAAGCATTTCCTCCTCTCTTTGGCCAGGCATGCAAATGTGAGGCAGTTATAAATTAATCAGTGGCAGCAGTCCCCACAGGCAGCTGTATCAGTAGCAACATCTTTTTCATGTCAGAACCAAGAGCTGCTCAGAAAAGACAACATGGTTTGTACTTGAATATGGGCGTGGGAGCAGCACGAGGGAAGGGACCCAGACCAAGCCCGACCTGACACTTCTTTCAGGAAGAGCTACAGCCTGGAGGGACCAGGCCTGCAAACACAACAGTGGCACCACCAAACCTGATGATGATAATGATGCTGTCAGCTCTTCATGCTGACACACCACTGCACATCACTGGCACAGACTGGCAGTTAACCTGCATGGTCAGAACCTTCACACAAAGACGCCCGCGGAAGCAAGCACACTGACCTCGTCTTCCAGTCTTCCTCTGACTTGGAACGATTTTTGCGGGCAGTCCTTTGTTTTTCTTCTAGCCTCTTCTTTTCTTCACTAGCTAAATCTTGAAGCAATAAAAACACACAAATAAAAATACAGAATAGGTTAAAGTATAATATAAGACCCTGACATTGCTCCATCTGGCCCAGCAAATAAATAAGGGAAGTAGTAAAAGCTGTCCATGAAAAAAGCTTTCTACATAACACAGAAGAGCTCCTGGGCTTATTCTAAGTGCAAAGTCAGACCAGGTGTGGCACAAGCCCAGCCAATGGAATTCCAGG
Source organism: Jacana jacana (assembly GCA_013400555.1). Taxonomy (NCBI): domain Eukaryota; kingdom Metazoa; phylum Chordata; class Aves; order Charadriiformes; family Jacanidae; genus Jacana; species Jacana jacana. Next base: position 58,207 of record VZTM01003928.1, on the reverse strand, counting down.
CTTTAAGACCACTAATATGTGTTTATTCATGGGCCGAAGACCCTGAAAATATGTTTATGTGACAGCAAATGAGAGCCAGAGGAGGTGGCACGCCTAGAATTTATTTCAGCAGGGAAGCTACAATACGCTGGATTTATTTCAGAAGTCTGACCACCTGCTTTTTGTTAAGGTTTGGGGTAAGCTGTTCCTAGTGCTTAGCTCTTGATCTAAAAGCGTTTGGAATCTTCATTTCCAAACCACAAAGAATTGTCTCTCTGCAATGTCCCTTCTTTCTTTTGTTGTTAATTCAGTAAAGGTAACACAGGTCACGGTCCTAAACAAGCACAACAGTTGCTTCCTTTGGGCAGAAAGGATGGTCAGAAGGTCTGAAGAGTTAGTCAGAGAAAGAAGCAGATTAGGTGAAAGGTTATCTCTTTCATACTTCAATCCTCCAAAATCATTCCATAAACATCTTAGAAGTATTTGAGAGAATCCTTTTTGGAAGACTATCAGCCATTTCCAGTTCCCCTGCCAGGTAACATGCTGCATATTCCCAGTCTCTCTGCTAGACAAACTAGTCTAGCATATGGACTGTTGCTAATGGCACAGCTAAGTGCACATCATCTTTAGACAGAAAAATTACTGAGAATACTATGAACCGAGTGTGTCCATCCTGCTGGCCAAAGAATCCCACCAGCAGGAGCATCTGGTTGTGGGAATTCACTCATCTGCTTGTTTGTGAGCCTCAAAGAAGTGGTTATCAGCTTCTGAGAGATGAACCACACGGGTACAACTGCCCTGTGTTATGCCCGTGTCACTGCTGCTCACACCTCGGTCTCAGCCTGTTTATCAGAACCAGTCACAGTCATTGCAGCAGTGCACGGCTCAGACCCAACCAGGAGTTTCACCACTTACCCCGATCACTTGGCAACCCTGAGAAGGCAAAAGCCCCCAGTGCTTCTAGTCTACAGCCCTGCCCATCCTGCTTTAATTCACAAAATGCCAAAGGAAAAGGAGCAAAAGAGGCCCAGGGGAAAGCTGTTCCACACTAACTCATGTGTCAGGACAATTTTCACTCTATGGCATCTACAGTAACAATCTCTGTGAGCTTTCCAAACAGCGCCCTGTTTCTACTCACTGAAAGCCTCAGGATGTGTATCCCATTCACTGCTTTGGACACGAGCAGCACCCAGCTCCCAGGCAAGAATGACTTTGCATCAAGTGCCTTTTTTGGCATTGCAGTTTCACTTAAATAGTTTTGACTGCATTTCTCAGGACTGGCACATCAAAATACTGCCTTTGCAGGGGGCTGATGGAAACAGAAAACGGAGAAGTTCACAAATACTGCCTTCCCTCCAACGCTCTGAGCTGGTCTCCTTCGACTAGTTTCCACGTACAGGGGCTTGACTATGGAGCGCAGCAGAAGGCCCACAGCTAAATAAAAAGCACCACACTGTGAAGTTCAAGATTCTTGCTTCTATGGAAGCACGTAAGCAAGTAGGTGGTACAGTGGGCTCCTGTCCAGGAACTCACAAGCACTCACAACCCACTTTTTCGCTCCCATCCACCCCAGCGGATTAAGGGAGGGAAGCAAAGAGCAAAAAGCAAAATCACCTCTTGGGTCAAGGTAAAGACAGTTTAATAAGTGATGGGGGAAAAAAAAGGAGGGAGAAGTGATGCAAAGGCAATCACTTTCTACCTTCCACCACTAGACCTGTACCCAGGCAGTCTCCAAGCAACAGCTACTTCCCCTCAACACACACAAGTCATTGCTGAGCACGATACAGGTTACATGGTTTGGCAAATCTCTTTGGTCAGTCTGGGTCAGCTCTTCTGGCTGCGTCCCCTCCCAGCCTCTTCTCCACTCCGAAACAGAGGTGGCCTTAACGCTGTGCCAATTGTTTTTAGCTCTTGCTGAACCTGCTGATGTGTTATCAATGCTGCTTCGGTCACCAGTCTAAAATGCAGCACCATATATGGGCTGCTGTGAAGAAAATTAACCCCATCCCAAGCGGCCCCAGTACAGGTGGGTGAGATCCCTTCCACTAGAAGCACACCACAGCCTGCAGAAAGCTGCATTGAAGACATACAGCCTTGCAGCATAAAGGAATGTATCTTTATGGGTACCTACTTACCCCAGCAGTTCATCTAACAACTTGAACGTGGAATTCCATTTTTTCCAGCACCTCAGCTTTAACAACAAATAAAACCACCTTTGCCAATAACTGCAGTTACCTATTTCTCCATTCTCCATGGCTCTGATATCTGGTCGCAGCCGGCAGTCGGTTTTGGGAATGACACTCTCCATTTCTTTGTCCAGTTCATTCAAAGCCATAGCAAAGCTAGTAAAATTATACATCTGGAATTCAGAAACAAAGAGAAAAGATGACTTTACAATGTTTCAAGCTGCTAGTTTTAATACACAAGAAAGCTGCTGTCTGAAAACAAGCATTGAAGTGCCTTGTCATTATTTGATCACTCAAGATAGGAATACTCAAGGTGCCAGCAAGCTGCACTGTTAGGCAGAGTGCAGGTGATCCTTGGTGTTCCCATGTAACCAGGCCAGCATCCAATTACCCAGTGCGCTATTTCTGTCTTATCTTCTTTTTCCAGTCCTACTGGTATTTTCCCTATCTCTGCAGAGAGATTCCCTCCCTGATTAACCCACTGAGGGCACCTTTGCTTGTTCCAATTCTTTGTCTTTCCAGTTGCACACACCCCCTTGTTCTCTGCCCGTTGGCTCTCCAGCCCCACAGCCCTTCACACACCCACTCCAGCTATGGAGGTTTTGCAAGTGTCTCTTAGGAAGTGTCTGTCCTCTAGTAAAGCTCCTCAGAAGAGGCCTCTCACAAGGCAGGTGCCTCAGTGCGGGGAGCAAGGCAGAGAGAAGAGGTGAGGAAATCTGCCATACCCCTAGTTACATCCCATTTTCCAGAGAAATTCCACTGTGGAGTCATGCCTGTGGCAGTTAGTTATCCCTCCAAGTCCATGTTATAGAGCTAGATTGCAGCAGGAACGTTTGGTGCAATAAACAGGCAAAAGCAGAGGTGGTAATGAAAAAGACAAATGGATTTCCTTTGTGTTAAACACACAGAGTAACAGACTAGCACACACTTTCAGTAAGCAAAAGGCATAACTGACCTGTGCTGAATTTGGGGGTCGTGGGGTTATCTTCCACAGCAAAACACTTCCAGGAATAACGTAGACGCTTTCAGAATCTGGCAATGGCATCTCATCTGGTTCCTCGGTACTGCCCACCTAAAGGCACCACAAAAAGAGCAGAGTTCTGTGGAGTCATAAACCATTTACACTCATTCATCCCAACACTGAACTTACATAAAATAATGTCTTTGACCAAAACTAAATTATTTCAGGCACAAAGAAACTTTTCTAGATGTGTGTTTAGCATTTACACAGAACAGATACTCCCAATCCCCTACCGCGGGAAGACTGCCAACAGTTTCTTGCATCACCATCTTCATAGACACAACCTGGATGTTCAGGCGTTAAGAACTGTCAATTTTTCCAGCACAGAGATGTCTCATTTCCTCAAACACAACCCATTTTTGTGCTTGATATTTAATGCCACTACTGCTTCATTAAAGTTGAAGGATAGTTGGGGTTGGAACGAGATGATCTTTAAGTTCTCTTCCAACGCAAACCATTCTACAGGAGAAGTCCCATCATCCTTCCACATCACAGAAATGCCAGCACAGAGTGTAAATGCTGCCTTCAGTTTGTGCACAGCAGAAAGCCCTGCAGTAACAGCTCTTTGCTCGGGGGAACCTTCCTGACCATTGACCACTACGTACTACTGAATGGCCACGTGCAAACGCTAAACAGGTATCCTAGGTAAGCTCCTCCTTCTGGCAGGGTATCCTACCAAGGCCAACATACACAGCCTGAGGCACCTGCAGCCCCAGCTCTGTGAAATGGTTTGCCCAGAGAGGGAAAAACTCCACTCAGGGTTACTAGAGCAGTAGAGAACAACAAGTAGAGATGCTCACGGTATAGACATGACCTGAGCTATTTCTAAATCATCACCTTTTTTTTTTCTGCAGTGCTTTAAAGCAGCTGGTGCCCGATGCTGCTGACACTCCCCACAAGCCTATCTTACAATTCTGCCCCCCCCCCCTCAGCTGGACAACGAATGCAGCTCTCCCAAGACAACTCAGTGTCACTGTCACAGCTAAAAACAGCAGCACATTTCAGAGACCACCAGAGGGTAACGCTGAACCTAAAGCCAACTAATGCTTTAAATACTTTGTCCACATGCCAACAGCTGTAACCCTCCTCCTAATAAGCTTTGCTCTCTGACTGTTGTGTCAGGTGATACAGACTGATGTTTTAGTGGAAGAAAACTCAGTACCCAAACTGGGCTCAGTTGTCCTCTGACATGATGCACATGCTATTCCTCCAAGAAAATTCGGCAGTATTAAGGATTCTCTTTCACTGTGGGCACAGTCCTTTTGATAACAAACAGGTTGCAAAGTCACCAGAACACCACACAGACCAGGTTTAGTCCCTCGGCTATTAAGAAGATAAACAGGGCTTTCAGCTAACTACATCTGAACTGGGCTGGCATCCTGCCACTCTTTCTTTTCTTTAAAGGACACTCATCAATCTTTCATGTTGACAGAACATCATATTTTCCATGAAAACTGGGAATTTGAAGCAGAGCAGATCAGAAAGATATCCTTACATCCAAACAAAGACATTCCCATACCAAACTGTCAAACTCCAAGCCAACTTTTGTAGAAAGGCTACACCGTACGCTGCCATCTCTGCCTTGTTTGCTACATAATCTTAAAACCATCATGAGAATTACAAAGAAGTGGGTAAAAAGTGGATTTTTATGTGCTCTTGCCACAAAGATCTGTATTTTATGCTCAAGCACTACTCAGTCTCCCAGTATATGGGTAGAAGGGTACTAACAGACTTTGCCAAAGCAAGACCTCTGGTGTCTGTGAACCAGCCGCGTGTGAGGGCTGTTGCTGGTGCCTTATATTATGCTCTTACATATATTTCCACTGAAAATTCTGCATTAAAGGCTTCATTTTGACTAAAAAAGGCTGTAGTTCACTCACAGCAGAATCAACCCCGTCTAACCCCAGGTCTGATGTTGGTAAAATACCAGGGTGGTTTGTCTAGCTCCCTGCAAAACTATTTCTCCCTAAGCTTTACCCCTATCAAAATCAAAGGGATTCAGGGTAAAATCTGGGGCAATTTGCAAAGTAACTTTCACCCAAGCAGGCCCCCCCTAAAGGGAAACAGAAGTGATTCTTTATTAGTAGCAATGCAGAATGAAGGAATAGCTGTAAAGCAACTAAATAAACCTGAAAATCCTCATCAGGAGAAGTTTGAAAGGCTTCATGCTTGAATGAATCCTTCACTACCATTAAGGGACAAACCACATCCAGACCTTATACATGAGACTTGGCTCATCTCGATGCTCAGAAACCAACCAGAAGCAACATCAACTCCTCAAACACAAGGGGGCAGTGGGAATCCATATTCAACAAAGACTGCCTGATTCACAGTGCACATTCAGGCTTTCGGTTTTCTACACAGAAATGGTTCTGTTAAACGAGTCTTTCTCGCTTTTTTCTAGAGTCAGAGCAACTTTGTAGCTTGAGCCTTCTGCAATAGGAAGCTTTGAGGGGAAAAGCAAGGATCATCTTAAGCATTGTTGGAAAAACACAAAGTGGCATCTGAACAAAGGCATGGGGTATGTTTTTCTTTCCTCCTTCTCCCTAGAGCTCACAGGGTCAGACACAAAGAGAAGCAGTAATCCCCAGTGTTTTAGCACTCTCCTGATGACAAGCACTGGGGCAATCTCAGATACAGCAATAATCTGAACCTGCACAGGAACAACAGCTCTCAGTGTTATCTGTCTCTTTTTTTAAGTATAAAAAATACTTAAGAAAACAAACCAACAAAAATACCTGTCTTCAGACACCACTGGTGAACAACCCCTGTTTAATCAAGCTTCATATTGTCACCATCACCATTCACCTTAAACAAACCCCATTCTGCTAATCAGAAATCTGGAAGAATTAAGAATTAATATTTTTTTTTCCCCAGGAAAAAACAAAAAAAAAAGCAATTATGAAGGAAAACAGAGCAAGCATTTCTGTGGTTGTGAAAATTCCATAGAAAGCAATACAAAAATTCCTTGTAAAAGCTGGAAAACATGACCTTCTATCAAGATGAGCAACTAGTCTACCCTGGCTCTAGGGGTCCAAAGGCTCCTATTAGAACATAAATGTTATCATACATGATCAGAACCATGGTCCAATAACGGACATGCTATTTCCTCCATGTGACTTGGGAGGAAGAGGCAGGTAATGAAGCAGCCAGTATTTATATCACTCCAAGTTTTGGGAAGCTTGAATACAAATCTTTGAGAGAGCAAGCATTTTATTCTTTAATGCTGATACTCAACCAATCCGTTTTGCATCCTATTAGGAAAGAGAGAGTAAGTGAAAAGAAATGTTAATGCTCTTAAATGCTGCTAAAATATTTAACTGTCTTATAATGCTTTTTGAGATACCACCTCTTTATGTGACTAATACCTGTTTACTGCTTTTCTTCTCTTCTGCATTTTTCTTGTCATTTTTTTTGTAAGCTTCAAAGGTAGCTGGGTCAACACTGTACAAACACTCGGTCCATTTCCCATACAGTGCACAAAGCTTCTTTTTGCTGTCAAAAAAAGACTGAGTTTACAAAGGAGCTTAAAGAGGTTTATTTCATCATTTCAGAGAAAAAAATATTTGAAAGAAGAATTTTGGAGAGCACCTCTAAAAACGCCATTATTGGTGTTGCACAGGTTCATGCCCTTGACAGACCACGTTAAAGGCACCCAGTTCTGCAGCTCCCATCAGAACCAGAGGGCAGCAATTTGTTTCCTATGGGGAACAAAGCTGTTACCTTTTGTCCTGAATGTAGCCTTCAACTTTGTGCAACTCCTTCCCAAAGAGACCACAGGGCTTGAAGCTCAGTACACATTTCTCACCCGTTCTAAAGGCAGAAAAAGAGGGCATTATTACTTCCAAGTGCTTTTCCTCTTCAAACCTGCAGCAAGTGAAAGCACTCACACTCTTAACTTACTTATGGTTAGTTATTTCCACGTTTCCATACTGCTCAATCCAAAGTTTGCCCACGATAATGTTATGCACACAGCATGTAGGATTTGTCCACGTATAGGCTTCATTGTGCCTAAGGGAAGGGAATGAAAATTCAAACACTCTATCTTTGTACTGGATATCACGCCTGCAACAAGCCACCATCTATAAATGGCACCAAGTCTGAAATGGATGTGGCAACAAGTCAGGAAACCCAAGGAGTTTATTAAGCTATTGCTACTGATTTCTTTCCTTATTTCTATCCATTCCTTAAAACAGCTACTTCAGTCACTGTTAGCACTGAATGACATCAGGAGAGCTGATGTCCAGGTATCTGCAGAGCATAGAGACAAGCAGCCCCATTTACTGCTAGTATAAGTATGCACTGTATTAGAAGAAATGAGCAGTTCTTTTCATCTTCTCAGCCCCTCCTCCCACAAAGTGACCTGCCATCAAACACTCGGGTGTGGGTCTTAGACACGGCCATTGCTAAGTCATGAGACACTAATGCACACAAACCGTCATGGATGTGGCCACTGTGCCTGTGCAATTATTACTTATCAACTTACTCAAGAAGCTCCAAAGTCATTGTGCCTTTTGGTTCCGCTTCCACGCTCTTGCCCCAGAATTTGAGTTTAGGATAAATGGATCCATGAAACACAAAATCATTATTTAAGCCTTCAGCATAGAAAGCACTGATCGGTGGATGGTGACTCACTTGCTCTGAGAGAAGTCTGAATCCAAGATCATCTCTGCAAAATAAAGACAACCAAAGGTGTGTATCTACGTATCGAGTGTAGTGAAGTTCCCCATTTTTCCCCAAACAGCTAGTTGGGCTCAGTGTAAGAGTTAGTTAAAACCCTGGGATAACACAGAAAGACACATCAATTAATACTGAGGATATAATGTAAAACAGCAAGAACTCCTACCAAATCTGCTCAGCCAGTGCTTACTTTTGACAGTGACCTCTTTCTTAAACTTTCACATAAACATAGGCCAAAACCTCACCTGAGAGAAAAATCTGCCTTCAGTGTAGCTGCACACTACCAGACTAACATTGCCTATTTGTATTCTGGACACCCATATAATGAATATTACAATTCTACCATCTCCCTTATGTGCCATGCATCTTTTCATTCAGAAGGTTTGGGGAAAAAAAAATTTAAAAAGAGTAATTTTTGTAAATATAACTGGAAAATTTAATTTGCTTGCTCTGTGTTGAAAAGCTGAGTGGTTTCCCTTCACTTGAAGGTGCATTGCTCAACCCCAATGCACATAGCAAGCAGCTCCAGCAGCTGCTAGGAAAAAGAAAGGAATCTTACAAGCTGAAGAGCAGTCTGTAAGCCACCCAACAAGTCTAATGAAACCCAAGGTACACAGAATACCACCCTCCACTCTTCAGTGCACCTTCTGCTCATTACCTGATCAATTCATATGTCTCCCCGAGTAACGGGTTGAATGGCTTCCCTGTACGTTCCCACTGCGAGGCTACAGCAGACACAGCAAATGCAGCAACACACTATTCAAATGAGTAAAAGCACACAGTTAATATCCTGAATTTTAGTCTTTATCGAGTATCAACAACAGTTGTGGTCTTACATGACATCATTACACGATTCTTCTGAAATAGCTTAGCAAAGTTCTGTTTGCAAGGCAGAGGGGAAAACAGTTTTTATCAAAAGGCTAAGAAAGCACGCCTCAGGAAAAGCAAAACATTTTCCTAGATAAGCAACACTGGTTCCTGAATAAGAGAATCCACCATGCAGCAAGTTTCAGGAGTTGCTCCCATGGTGAGACTACGAAGAGTGAAATCCCAATGCATTCATCAAGAGCTACCACAAACCATGGTGCCCAAGTACCTGCATCCGCTCAGTTGTGCTGGGAAGCGAGCTGGCTTTGTGGATGAGGTATGTATGTTCCATGTACTCCGTAAGTCGCTGGAGGAAGCTCAGGGGCTCGTTGAATATAACCGGCATCGTGATCTTCGACAGCTCCTGATGCACAAATGAAAATGAAATCTGTGTTAAAAACCAAATGCCCAAATAGATACACTGGCCTGCAGTAACCCGAGCGTAATTGGCTTATTAACAAAAATAAACGATGCTCTTAAGTGCTAATGCAATGTGCTTGACCTAGCTCTGCTTAATGCTGAAAGGGCAAATCCTATAGATCCCTTATGAGCTCCATAAGCCTCTCTGTGTTGACATTAAGGCTACTTTTAAAATAAAAAGAAAACCAAACATCAAACAGACAAACTTCCTATCAACAAATGCATTAACAAGTTGAAATGAAACAATGAAATGAAGTGCTACAGACCCTTTTAAGAGATTAAGTTATTTATTACTCTTAAAATAGATATAGGCCACCTAATTACTTAAACATATTATCTTTTTCAGAGGCAGGGGGGCAGGCAGAGGGAGGAGGATGAAGACATGGAAACATGGCAGCACAGAAATAAAACCAGGGATTCTGTATTCTGAAGAAAAAAGGAATTTTTATATCAGGAATAAAAAAATTAAGAGAAGTCCTACAGTTTTCATGCTGTTTATTCTCTTTCTGATTTTTAAAAAGCATGCCCTCTGAATGCATAACATAGCAATGTCTTAAACTGCCTGCAGCAGCAAATTAAAAGCATATAGTATGACCACTGGCAATGCCTGCGCTAAACAGCACCGTCCTTAACCATCATAGAAGCATCTGGCACGAACAGCTTTGGCAGACACCTCCATACAATCCACTCCAGCTTCCTCCCTGCCCCCCTTCAGCCTGCAACTTCTATGCAGCAATTTCTGCAAAGCAGAAACAACACCTTTATGGATGTCTCTTGATTCCTGCATGCACCTTAGGCAAGGCAGGCTTTATATCTCCTCTCTGTATTTTAAGGTTATAACACTTTTTTGCTAAAGCCACTGTGAGAAGTCTCAGACGCTTCACAACAACTCAGAGACTTGGAGCTGCTGTTCAGAGGTATTCCCCAGCATTTCCACATTTCATTCCTTGGTGCTGCTTCTAACTACAGCAAGGGGAGGAGGAGAGAACACACACATTTCCTTCTGCAGGCTACTGTAAGAGGCTAACAGAGGTTTATCAGCTGTAAGTACTTTCAGCCTGCTGCAGGGGCTAATGGAGAGAACTCTTCAATTCACCCTTGGCCGGGAGCAGATTATGTGCCAACCAGCTGACTTCTGCTCTGCCCCCGTCGGGACAGTAACACCATGGGGTGGGGGGGAAAGACTGAGATACCAAAGGGGAAGAGAGAGGAGCAAAATTAAAGTAGTTGGGCTTTTTAGTTTTGCTTTGTTTTTTCAGAGTCACATTTTTGACTTCGCTAGCAGAGTACTTCAAGGGTTGAAATCAAGAGAAAATGGTTATACTGGAGGAATATTGCTCTGACCAAGTCTTACCTTCTCTAATTGTGAAAGCAAATAAAGCATAAGCAACAAATTAAAAAAAACAACAAACTTCTCCCCAACAAGTTTGCATTTAGATGTCATATGAAACTATCACTTCACCTCTTGTATCAGAGCTTTCTGATTACCCACCATTCCAATGCATTTTCTTAGGATACTCCAGATACTGAAGTCATTTCTGGAAAACATCGGGGATGGCAAGCTCGTTCTGCAGAAAGGAACAGGGGAAAAAAGCAGAAGTAAGAAAAGTTTTCCATCACTAACCATGACAAAGAAAGCCTTTTTTTGAAAGTAACAGTTTTCCAATATTTAATCTCAAAACCAAGCTGTAACAACACCACTACTCTGAAGCACTTGAACTGTTCTACCTGCACAGAAACCTGAATTTCTCTAGAATCAGAACCATTCCCTCTATTCTGTATGAGCATGGGAAGAGAATTTCTACATCAGTTATCAGAACAGTGTTTTTTACAGTGGCACTGTTCAAGATATTTAGCTATGTCCCTGAAAGAAAAAGTTCTTTCAGAGTAGATACAAAGGTACATTCACTATATCTGAGCAGTTCTGAGTTAATTAGTCGGGGTTATTTTTGCTAGTCTCCTGTAGACTGGCAAAGAAGGGCCCATGACATTTATTGCCTATATTAAAATCAGCCCCTAGCAACCACAGGAAGAGCATCATTAATAAAGTAAAGAAAACACAGCAATCTGTTCTACAGGCGGCTGACCTACCCTGAAGCAAAACTTACTTTCAAGACCAACACTTAGGCTGAAATGCAGCTTCTACTTCTCACCTTTATGAGAAAGATTTTGTTCAGTTTTCTTACTGCTACTGATCAGCCCAACTGTTAATCCAATTTGCCTACAGAAAGGCATAAATACAGATCCCTTAGTCTGTAACAACACTAAAATTTGTGTTTGGGCCACGAAACTATTACCAATGAGGAGAATTCTCAATAGATAAGAATTACCTACAGCTCACTCAAACTGCAAGAACTGTCTGAGTTTCAAAGTCTGGTTAACTCTGAATGATCATGTTGCACTCCTAAGCAGGAAGGTCTTGTCTCTCCTCAAAGTAGCTAAAAAGCAGTATCTTTTATAGAGAGTGTGAACAGGCTGTAGCTGCCTCCCCCGTCCCACTTTTCTGATAAACAGAAACATTACCAAGAGGAAAAATAAAATAAAAATAAATACATAAGTCTATTCAGGCTAAGGTGTTAGTTTCAGCAGCCCTGCTCCCTCTGTTCCCTCCAATACTTAGGTGCTACTGAAACACTTTTACCAGGGCTGATGTTTCAGTTTCAAGAAAGAACAAAATAATAATAAAAAAAATCTCTTTAAAACACACAGAGGAAATCCCATCCAACCAAAAATGTAGTCATATACCATACCCCTCATGGTACCAAACCATGTCTTGTTAGCAAGTAATTAACAGCCTAATACTGATTTGCTTTGTCAGCTCCCATGCAGGAGATGAATGCGTAGGAAGATTTTATCTGTCCAACATGACACCACTCACTCCCCAGTCTAATTTTCCACTGAGACAAAAAAAATATTTTGTGAAGCAGATGATCCTGAATAATATTAAGAATACAAATACTTCTGTGGATGCTTTGATACAAATGTCCAGGAGAGGACAGTGTCCACCAAGCATTCGGTCTTAGCTTCATTTGTACTGTTTACTTGTTGTTTCCTGAGCACTCTTAAATGAAGACAGTTAGCAGAAGGGTATATTTGTGGTTAAGTAAGCCCTTCTGCGTGTAAAACATGCCCAAGTGCCTCCTTTACTTAAGTATACAGAGAGATTGCTTTCCTTATGTATTAAAGCTCATTAAAGTTAACCTGTCCTTCTATTCAATTTGTTTAATTACTTGAAAGTTGGCTTTCAGTTTCAGCCACTCCTCCACGTTTCTTACATGTAACAGCCAAACCTCATACAGCAGTCAGTTCCCTTCTCCATACATTGAAGAAACAAAGCAGTTATAAGGTGCCAAGATCCCAGGGACAAGTAAGGACATGTGGAAAAATGACAGGCAGCCAAGACTTGAGGCTGACTAACCTTAACACACTCCCTGTGATTAAGGTGAACGTTGGTGAATGCAAAAATTTCCTTCCAGATATCAATTTTAGACACAACTCAGGAAGTTAACTTTAGCTTTAAGCAACAAAAACATCTGTAGGAATTTCTGTGCAGCAGAACAGATAAGACATTTAAGATCATCCACTTAAACAAAACCACTTGTTCAAAGCATTATCTATAGTACATTGGCTACTACAGGAATCTTGGGAGGATCTCTTGTAGGAGACATATGGACTGAAAAAGGCATGTTTAGCTTGCTCTTCATGTAAACCTGACCAAATAACCTCCTGGCTCCCAGAAAGCTAAACACAAACCCATCTGCATTCTGAAAAGCCCCCAGTGGAAGGGGGGTGTGTGTGTGCAAAGAGAAAGCTGACTGCAAGAACTCAGCAATAAGAGGACAACAGTAATGGCAAATGGATGTTAAATATTGGCAGGTATCACAGAACATTTTTGTGCAAGGGTTTGGGGGGGAGGGGCTGGTTAGAATTCTGTTGGGTTTTGTGTTTTTTCTTTCTCTTTTTTAAGTTTGGCTTAAGTTAAAACTTCCCCTCTAAAAACAAAAAAGTGGTTTGAAAGCTCCCTGATTGTTCAACTTACTGTTCCCCTATCTCACTTTTTTTCCAAAAAAGTTTTCAAAAATTAAGTTCATCCACAAATCAAGCTAAACTGCAAGAAGTTGCAGCACCCACATTCTTTCAAACACTCCAGCAGGATGCAAACTACATTAAAATCACGAAGAACAAGGCGGCACTGGCTTCACCTATACATGTACATCCCAACACTGTCAGTTCCTTGGAACCAACAGATTTATTGCTACATCTCCAAAACCAAAACACTCCCCCAGAGCCCCCAAAGACCAACAACAAAACCAAACCTGACCCTTGACCTCCACTTCCAAGTGCAAAACTTTCATCACTCCAGTAAGAGAGGCAGATTGGAGCTCGGGCTTTCTAGATGAAGACAAGGGAAAATGTCTTCTTTATAACATCTGCTCAATGGTGTTAGGTACTCTCACATGCAGCCCAAATGCAGCTGCAGATCCTCTGTTCATCTGAGGAACCACAGGAAGGTATATAAAGATCTTTATGCAAAAGAAATTCATCTGGTCCATTCTCAAAGTGACTTGTTTCCATGTGGTTAACACAAACAGAAGTTAAACAAAAAAGTTACAGCAAACCAAGAGCTGTAATGATGGAATTAAGTGCTGTCACAACATTCTGACCCCCTCACTTTGAACAGCATCAGAGTAGAGTAGGGCTGATGGCTGGACTCGATCCCAAGGGTCTCTTCCAACCAAAAGATTCTATGATTCTATGATCAAGAAGTTAAGGTTTCCGCTCTGAAAAGGATACAGTTGGCATCACAGACAATGCAGATTTGACCATACACCCTCTAACTCACTCCAAAACCAAAAGAGGCACAAACTGGAGCCAGCAGCTCCAGGTAGGTAGCACAGTCCTGAGGTCACATCAAACAGATCCCGTACCAGGACAAATATCACTGCTACCAAGAGCCTAGAAACACCACACAACTCTTATCCCCTGAGAAGTTTTGCTTGGAGGTAAAATTTAAATTAGCTGAGCTCTGGGGACAAACAGGTTGCATCAATGTATTTGTAGACAAATCCCAATGTGTCACCAAGGTGCCAGGTAAAAAAGCTTGACATTACAGCTCCAACTATCATGTGCTTTACAGCCACTTAGTCACAGAAAATACAACCATACGCTCTTATCTACGTGCAAAACAGATTGTTTCCACTTTTCTTTAGTAGTAAATTATTAGTCAGCCAATTCATGAACTCATTTTACTCCAATATCCTATATTCTCTTTACTACTAAAAGACATGCAACTCAGAGAAACAACTTATGCAGAGGTACTTGTTTATTACTTTTCATTCCCCCTTATAAAACCAGCAGATCTTAAATGCTCTTCCAGTCACCTGCTCCCTAGAGCTCTGACACCACAGTGCAGCATTATGACAATTGGTGAAGTTATTTTTCACAGTAAACAGCTCAATTCTGTGGAAGTTCAAACTCTTCAAGACAGCGCATGTCAACACGCACCAATTTTCACGTTGATCACAATCTGCCTCGTTTCTCCTCATTGTTTCCAAGGCAGTGAATGCAATTCAGATGTCTGCCTTCACCTAGCGCTTCCCCCCCACCCCTGAACTTCCTGTTCTAATTAGGAAGGGCCAACGCCATAAATACCACCCTTGCTAACAACGCACAAGTGCAGAGCAACGTGCTCAGTCAGCTGCTTTACATTACCTTCCCAAACCACCCCGCTACTCCCACCAAGCCCTCATTTGCCTCTGTCTTTGCCTAGTATTGGAGGGAGATACACGCAGAGGTTGAACCTTAAAACATCAGGTCTCTGACATTACCACATCACTGCAATTTAACTATTTAAGAGACCAAGAAATTAAAGTATGTCTTGCTTCTCTAAAATTAATATTTAATTGCCTGCTTTTACAGAAATCTGGTGTCTCCCCCATCATTATTCTGCACAGCCAAAAAACTTCCAAAATAGTCTTTTTGAAACAGGCTGAAGTCTGGCTTGATCTGTAGCACAAACATTATATTGCCCCTTCACTGAAACTTGATAATGGTGGTGTCTATTACACCTCATTAACTCCAGACCTATTGTCCTCCTTTATCAGCAAGGAAACAAACAAAAATGGATCATTTGACAACACAAAATAAGCACATAAAACATGGATGAGACTTTTAGAATAAGACTCCCTTTGTTCACATTTGAGTTTCTGATGCCAGGCTAGCAATATTTTTCATTCATTCCTGATACCAATAGAAAGATCAAATGACTGGAAATTAAGGAGGCGAGAGGAGGCACAGGTCATTAAATATAGATGAAGAAATTAAAATCCACATAGATTTTATTAAGATCTATTAATAAACAAGCGTGCCTAGTTTTACATAGCACATAATAGTATTTTTTTCTTTTACTTACTCAGATTCAGTCATCAAAAAGCAAGATGCAAAGGTACACACTAGCCTTGGAAAAATATTCTTTATGAAATCATAGCACAATCAGCTACTTGTCAATCGCCCCTAACAAAGTTTTAACAAGCTTTCAGTCAGCTTTGCAGAGATTCCTGTGGTCCCCTACTCACCACTAAGGCATATTGTAATACCTTAAAAACAGGCAACATCCTACCTGTGCTTTTTGATTCCGTTAGACAGCAACTCTCCACTGCCACAAACCTTTTCTTCAGACACGCTTGGCGTTATGGTATCTTTTGAATCCATGCTGTCCTCTAAGGAGTAGGCTGTTGTTGTTTCAAACCCACTTAATGATTTTTCAGATTCTGAATCTGCAAAAGAGCGAGTGCATGTTAATGAATCTACTGCCTGCGCTGGACTTCAGTCACTAAGAGATCTTCCCTCTTTGTACAAAACTGAAACCCAAGTAGGCTGCTGTGTCCTGATGACAGCATCCATTTGGTAAGTAACCAGTACTGCCACAGACCGCTGCAGCTCCGCTAGATAGAAAGAGATGGACAAGAACAAGCAAGAACACAGTGCAATAAAAATCCTCTATCAAGCACAGCTAAAAGCTGACATTTTTATTAAACTGAAGTGACTACAACTTGCTGAGGACAAGTGTCACACAGATGGCAGTCTTACCTAAGTAACAGCTACCTCAACATTCAAGTATTGATGCCTCCTTCTATATAAGATTCCAGTTTGTTGTAAATTCTTGGACACTGGGTACTGTTCAGCAGTCTTCACTTCCCAGCCCACTGAACAGTATCAAAGGACAGGAGGAGGTACTGTATGCAGTGGATTACATTAGCCACGTAAGTCCCAGCAAAGTCTAAATGATAAGCTCACCAATAAATAAGACAAACTTTGTACTCTGGAAGGCAGGTTAATAGTACGATCCACGTCATACCTAAAACCATAACCAGCACCAACGCCTTGTTTCCCAGACAGTGTTTTGGTCAGGCAGTGCTTGACCGGCTCTGGGGAAAAGACAGTCTTTCTCCAAATCAGAAAGTAAAAGTCCCTTGGCAGAAGGTTTTTCTTTCAAATCTGACAAGACTGTCAAAGGATTATCCATTTGCAAGTTCCAGGAAGCAAGGGAATACCTCAACACAAGTAAAGACGCACCCATTTCTATCCCTTTTGGGAAATCCTTTAGCAGAAAGCAGGTACAATACTGGATGTGAGAAGCCTTAATGCAAGCCTCCCCGCTTCTGAAAAAAGCCAACCCAAACTGTAGTAGACACCATTCCTGCTATCCACTTCTTTCAGCATATGCTACTGCTCTTGGCTACAAATATCCAAGAAATGACTGCAAGATTAGTCATTCTCTCACACACCGATTCCAATTCAAAACTAGTCATCGAAAACCTGCTGAAAAGTAGTCCATCCAAAAGAATATCTCAGTCACAGCTCTCCATTGCCAAGTGGCTCTCTTGTTTTCTCTTAAAAAATGATGCAAGTAGCTTCTCCAGAGCATGTCAGTTATATGTTGCTTTGGTAAAGGGGATGGTGATAACAGAACTTTCCACTACATCCGGATCACAGCAGGGTCAAGAACAGGATAAGATCCTGATGAATGGATGGGCTGTGTCACTATGCCTCCATCCTCTTTAGAGACAGTGAGATCTAGAAGCATAAAGGAGACCTTCGCTTTCATTAAAAGCATCCATCCCTATCCTCATCAAGACAGTACTGAAATTAAGCCAGTTGCTAGGGAATGGAAAGAACTGCCAGCTGGTGCTGAGGATATGGTAAAAAAGTGGACTGGCACTCCAGAGAATCTTCTCACAAGTTTCCCCAAATTTGTCAGTCTAGTTCTGTGCCAAATTATGATATAACATACCAAAGCATTAGTTTGGTGGGTACTGTATATAACAAGAAAGATAAGGAGAAGAATTTTTACTCATGGACAAGTTTGTTACGTAAAACACAGGTTCCTCCAGAGATCTGGAGAAAGACCTACCAGCCCAGGTAGTCAGGAAAACACTGTTGCATACCCAAGTATCACAGAGAAAGAGACACACTAGCAGTGTAACACAACTTGGGCCTCTGCATCCCTGACCACAGGACACACTGTAAATCCTTTCAAGGCAAGTATTCCATCTCTTTTAGCAAAAGAGTTGCTGAAGTGTGCCAACAGTTACCATGACAAAAGCATGAAGCAAGCCCTGGAACACAAGGCAAACATGAGTGGTGTTCCTCAGAGGCCAGTACTGGGAAGAGTGCTGTTTAACTTCTTATGAGAGCAGAGTAGGTATTAGGCTACTAGGCAGTCCAGAAAGCCAACCGCAACAGAAGTGCAGCCAGAAGGTGATTCTATCCCCCTACTCTGCTCTCGTAAGACCCCTCTGGAGTACTGCATCCAACTCTGGAGTCCTTGGCACAAGAAGGACATGGACCTGTTGGAATGGGTCCAGAGGAGGGCCATGAAGATGATCAGAGGGCTTGGAGCACCTCTCCTATGAGGACAGGCTGAGAGAGTTGGGGTTGGTCAGCATGAAGAAAAGAGGGCTCCCAGGAGACCTTATAATGACCCTCCAGTACCTGAAGGGAGCCTACAGGAGAGATGGGGAGGGACTCTCTGAGAGAGTAGTGATAGGACAGGGGGTAATGGTTTTAAACTGGAAGAGGGGAGATTTAGATTAGGTACTAGGAAGAAATTCTTCGCTGTGAGGGTGGTGAGACATTGGAATGGGTTGCCCAAAGAAGTTGTGGATGCCCCATTCCTGGAAGTGTTCAAGGCCAGGCTGGATGGGGCTTTGATCAGCCTGCTCTAGTGGGAGGTGTCCCTGCCCATGGCAGGAGGGCTGGAATTCAATCATTTAGGTCTCTTCCAACCCAAACCATTCTATGATTCCCTCAACTAGCACTCAGGGGTGGAAAGTTTCACCAGAACTGCTGACCACTCTCTAATACGCTTCTCAGTATAAGGAGGTTTTTTAAACACTACACATGATCAGTTCTCCTAATGCTGGCCTTCCAGTGCCCAGAGACAGTTATGCTGGACAGCACACACAAACCTCTCCAGAGCTGTTGATACTGAACACCCAGCCTTCTCCAGGGCGTGTGCCTTACTTAAAACAAGAGCATGCTATACAATAAAGAACAGCAGAATAATGAAACCAGACACTGTTTCAAGAAATTGCTCTCGAGAGACATCTCTCCCACCTCCCTGAGAAATTGAGAAAGTATGTCTACAACAGCTTCCGCCATGCAAGATCTCAACCTCCAGTCCTCAGCTACCCCCTTTGATCCTACCAGCTTAATAAACCTTGAGAGTTCATCTAGGTGTCAGGGTGAACAAGCCTAGTGCTGTACTGTGAGCACAGATCAATAGGCAACTCGAACTGAGCTTTTTCCTGTGTACTTGCAGCTAATTCTTTTCTGAATTAAGATTTGCATACTCCCCCGTCACTGCAAAAAAAAGATTTATATTCACAAGTTGCTACCAAGCAGCTGTCAAACAGATGACTCGGAGAAAATGAGGGTTTTTTTCAATTTAAATTAAGGGGGTGTGGGCTGAGGAGGGGGGAGAAGAAATAAGAGTCCTTGTTCAGAAGCCAAAATTTTAGTGATCTCTGAGACAAGATCAGGCTGACTGGGAAGCTCTCCAGCTCATAAAAACTGAAGTGTCAGGATAAGAGTGAAAACGCCAGCCACATTTTGCAAGAGTGGGAGAGGAAGGGGAAACAGCAGAAGCAATGTCAGAAATGTAACTCCAGGGAAGTTCATCTCCTATTGCAACAATGGGTAAGTCTTCAGTTCCAGGTGGGAAAGTTTGGCCAATACATTTGATTAACAAATAAACCTGAGAAAGGTAGTGTTTAACCACTGGCATGCCTGGGTCTGAATTCTGCCCAGGTGTTTCCCATTCCTCTGAGATACCCAAATTCATTTTTTTATCCATATCCAAATCCAGAGGTTGGAGGATTTTTGGTACATGTTCAAAAAAAGCCACTTGACAAACTCCCCAAAATATGGAAGGAAGGGCAGTAAGTGTCTATGGTTTCTGTCCAATTTTTATTTTTAAGTGAGCTGGTAACTGGAGAAAACCTAGGAAGGGAGCAAAACCAACAGAATGAGACTACTGCTTCTTGTACCATATAGGAGCTTTTTTTCTAAACACAGAACCCATTAGTGGTACATGAAAATTGAAGCTGTACTGTCAGGTTAGCATTAGTATAATCCAAGTGTTCCTCTAAGTAACTGCTTTTATAGTAATGTTGCATCTATATAAAAGCAATAATACCCCACTCAACACACACAAAAGCTGTGTTTGCCAAAAAAACCTGCCTCCCAGAGAAAATCTGTTACAGAGAAAAATGAGGACAGTTCCATGCACACCCATTTTGGGCAGAGCTATTTGCATATAATCAGAGAATCTTATCTGCAACACAAAAATCAAGTACCTTCACCCTTTAATTCTTGACCCGTTCAGGCATTTTTCAGCACCGTGGATGGACTCTACATTTGCATTGCATTTTCAGATGCTTCCTGAGATCTGTATACTTAATCAAAGCTAATAACTTCTCCAGCTCTCTAGGAAATCTTATTGGTCTTCCTCAACTTTTCTACTTGCTCAGTACTTCTTCCCCTCCCCACTGCCCGACCCCTCCGCCCCACCCTGCGTTAAACACAGAAGAAGAGTTTGACACATGTTAAGCATTCAATCCTGAAACCCAGCTCCAGCACTCCATGTGCTGTCGAGTTTAATTACACATTTCCACCACTCCCATGATGAGGATCAGCACAACAGGAAGCCCTGTTCACTGGCCTACTGCTATCAGAGTTCAGATTAATAACACCCTCAACTTGGCTGTTCTTGACACGGGTTATAGTGCTTTGGCAGTATGAGGAAGCTCCCATTTTCTGTAGGTTCTGCCTTTCATGGTTTGTGCCTACTGCTCTCTTGTTGCAGGGATTCAGGAATTACCAGAACAGTCAGAACACACTGATAACAGCGTTATCATTTAGGAATAAAGAGAGGAGAGACTTCAGCAAATAAACTACTACTTTAGTAAGCAATCTTACCACCCCAGTTTTGGAAAAGAAAGAGGATATTTCTGTAATGGTGCTCACAGCACAAACTCATCAGTGACCAATTTAGGTGATGCCAACATTAGCAGGTAGCGTGGCTCAGCTGGAACAGATCTGCAACCAAACAGATGGTGCTGAGGACTCGACACTTGAACTAGATACGGTTCTGGTGGTGCTCTCTTCAGATTAGCTCTACTCTCATGCCAGTGTCCAATAGCAACCAGACTGTACCTTCTGATTCAGCTTCATTCAGAAGTCTGGTTCATGCAATCAGATTGCTCTACAACGCGAATTAGAGCAGAGCAAATAGGGACAAGCAGCTGCTGCTGTGAGCATATCCTTTCTAATACACCTCTTGTTCAAGAGCCTGTTTGAAGTCTTGCATTGCTCTGAACTGTCTCAGTCAATGATACTTTTGTTGAGAGTAAACAAGCAGAAGTACCTAATATGCAAACGTTATTTAAAACATAACCAAAATAAAAAGCAGCAGTAGCTTCTTTCAACCTGTCAAGTCAAAGCTAATGATTCTACAGCTCTAAGTGCAAGCCTAGTTATGCAATACTCACTTCTAAACTCACTCCTACGGTGGAGATTTAAAAATTCAGAGAACTGTAACTAGAAAAAAATGGCATCCTAGCAGAAAAAACACTCTTGAAGTAGTGGCATTTTTCCACTGATAGACATAATAACTTGTCACATCACCCTGTTAAAAGTCATTGGTGTTTGCTCAGTCTCCTATACAGCCTAATAAGATAATTCATTGATATGTCTATTTATCCAAAATAAACATAGCTTAACTTAATAAAATACTACCAAATAGGAAAGCTTTGAAGACAAACTCCTAGTAGTTTTGATTTCTGGTGATATAAATTATTAGCTCCTGACAATTAGGCCTAGTTACTGCTCTCTGTTATGAAAATATTTATGAACATATCCCCTATCTCATTAGCCCGAGAAAGACTACCCACATTCCCAAACTCTGAGCTGGGGACATACATCCCCACCTCCTCTGCTCTCACTGTATTCTTGTCATATGGAGACAAGAAGCCTTCTAGTTGAGATGCACAGAAATGGTAGAAAAGCAAGAGGGTTGGAAACTATTACTAGGATCCCAATGACTAGTGAAAAAACCCCACCCCAAATGATACCCCCACAAAAGTAATTCCTTTGTGCTTATGGTAAAAGTCATAACATGCATCCAGCAGGCAGGAAGGTACAATGCACTACTCCTTCTCTAATCCTGCCCCAAAATCAGAGTGTCCTTGCCTCAAACATGCTGTCAGACGCAGAGCGCACCCTAATCACTGCAAAGCACTGAATGTGAACAATGCAGAGAAGAAAATCTAACAGAAGTCTGAGGGGAAGTTTACAATCAGGAAACTGGGCCTGTCCTAGAAAATTATTTAAATTGTAATCAAGATGTATTATGTCAATTAACTTCTCCCAGAGGAGAGAGAATTAACATGTGTTTTACATACCCATATATACACAGATACATATATGCTCAACAAGTTCCACAGTTAAGCAAACCCATTCAATGTGATTTGTTTGCAGCTTCAAGTGACAAAACCACTACCTCTTCCAACTAGAGAGGAGGCATTTCATGCTTTAATTCAAGAAGATTTAGAGACCAGGTCATCAACATGAATAGAGCAATAACTTTTTAAAACTGAATATTCCCTCGTGCACACAAAGCAAGCCTAGCTGGAGAGACTATGTTCCAAGCAACACCAGACAGACCACTATCCTCTGCTTTGTTTTGACATGCAGAAGAGCCTGAGGCCTTTCAGTGGAATTGTTCATTTGGTTCTGGTTGAAGAACCTGTTTCTAGCATTCCTCAATCTCTTCCCCTCCTTGAAGCCTTGATGTATTTGTTACTGTGCCAAGCAGCTACGTTCCTGTGCTGGTGCTATACTTGAGCAGAGACTCCACTTGCCTGTTTCTATTCTCTGCTGAAGTTGTGCACTGTAGAACGCTTCCCAAGGAGCCTGGGAACACTGCTTTTCCTCCCCTGTGAGAAGGGCCAGGTAGTTCAGCGCACAGAAGCAGTAACCCTGTACTTGCTCATGAAGCATGCCATCACACCCTAATTATTTGCTGCAGTTAGACTACGGTCTCCCTCAAGCTTTTCCAGATCCTTCTTAGTCACAGCCAGCCTCCCGCTGCAGGATCACCCAGTTAGAGCTGTTACTGAGCTGCACTATGTACTGCCTCGCTATACAAACATGCGGAGTTTTCCAGAGTCACTGAGTCACTGTTTGCGTGTTCTGCACATGAAAATATGAAACACAGTGAAGGGCAGACAGGGAAAGAGGCGTGTAAAGAACACACAGAGGATTTGGATTCATCCTTTTCTTCCACCTGTGACACTTAGGGTATACAAAAATGAAATAGCCTCAAAACTAGTGATTTTTATGGACCAATCTTAACAACAAAACAGAAGAAAACACATATGCTACCATGGAGAAAGCAAGTCAGAAGGCTACCAGATACAGTTACATCCCCTAAAATAGGAGCCTTAAGTTTTGCTATTTAAAATTACAGGGCGTAGACACCCAAGCATTCAGACCTTTCAATTTTTTGTCATGCTTAGGTGAAAATAATATAATTCTATAGATGAACCGAGGCAGAATGTTAGAGCCCCACTCATAAAGCACATGAAGCATTCACCTAAAATTAGTTCCATGTTAGAAAGGCATGGCTTTCACTTAAACCGAGACTGCTCTGCACCACTCACCCGCCTACTGTTTCCACCACACATGCTGGCTACACACTCATGTTCTGGACGTGGTTACTCACCTGAGACAGCATCGTAGAACTGCTCTTCACTGAGGATGCTGAGAGGCGGAGATCCCTTAACCAGAGACTGCTCTAGTTCATGGTGTTCAGTAGCTAGCGTCTCTAATGCTTCTGACAGGATCTTGTTTTTCTCCTGCTCATGCTCCAGTTTCAAATTCCTCACCTATAAGTAGATACATGTATGAATAAAATCTCATCTCTCTGAAGAATGCGTAGCTGGAAGCTGTTCAGAAAATAGACTCTAATAAATAAGTAACCGGCAAACAGCTGGAACTGAAATCACATGGATTAATGAGAATATTGCAGTATTTCTGTGATGACAGTAGGGTTGTTAGTCAGTGTTTTCAGTAGTTGAGGAATCTGACAAATAAGACTGGGTAGTATAAATCACAGCTCTATAACTCAATTCAAGCCAGACAAACATACCTTAAAAGCGAGGAGAAATATTTAGAACTCTGCTTGCATGACCTTAACGATGGAGTTACTGAACTGTTTCTACACACACCAAGCTCCTTGTACTAGTCTGCTCTTATTTGGGCCAAGCAGCATCATCTAAATTGAATTACAGAGCAAATGTGAATGCCAGCTACAAATAACTGCAACTGAACTATGAGCTGAAAACATTTAACCCTGAGGATTACAGAAGAAAGTTAAAAAAAGAGATTCCTCTTCCAACTGACTTAACTGTGATATAAACAGCCCTCCCTCCCCACTCCCAAAACAGTTTAGAAAGGAGCCAGAAGCTGACAAAAAAAAACCCTAAACCCCAGCCACCAGATGGTGGACATTTTTTATTTTTTTTAATGCCCACATATGCAGCCAATTCCAGAGAGGATGATGTTATCCACGTCTTGAATCCAGGACTAGGAACTGGAGAGCAACATGTCCTTCCCATTTCCTCCTTGGGGTTTTTTTTTTAGTTTTGTTTTATTTTTTTGCTGGTGCTTTCCCGCCTCCTATTTCTGTCAGGGGAGGGGAGAAGCTGTAGCTGAAGGCTCAGGAAGGGCTGCTTCTCCCAGTCCAGCAAAGCTTCAATGAACTGCCTCTCCTTCAGCCCCTAAACCATCCACTGCTTTCCTTTCTCCTCCTCTCTGCCTTCCAAGTCCCTTTTCAAAAGCACCCAACCCCTCCCTTGTCCTCTGGTTCACTCTCAAAGGTCAGTTTACAACGCTAATTCCCCTCCACTAAGAACACGCAAGGACATGACAATTAATCTCTTGGAACAGTTACAGGGACAATTTACACACTTTCCTAAGCAACTTACACATATACCAACACTACCTTTTGGAATCTAATTTAAGAACTGTTTGTAAGTCCGATCTGGTTACATTTTACATTAAATTTTTGCTTCGGAGGCTTCAGCCCCCGCAGTTATAACAATCACTCAAATAGTGGATTCAGAGTCAGGCACAAATGAGGGGGTGCAAATTTAGAGGCTAGGAAAGAGATACTAAAGCAGATTTGCCATTTCCAGCAAAGAGTTTCTATGCTAGCAGTCACAGATCCTCCGGAGAAAGATTCATGGAAGAAATTTTCACTCCCTCAGTTGTGACAAGCATCAAGCCAGCTGGTTTGGCTGCCAGGCTCCAAGTCTAAAGGGGCAATCCAATTAAATGATAAGTAAAAGAGTATAAAATTGGGTTGCTAATTGAAAGCAATAAAACCAGGAAGTCACTTACTGTCTAATAGTTTTACCCTGAACAAAATGAAAAAAGAAAAAACCAACCACCAAAAAACCTGGCTTAGTTACTGTCACTTTCATTTAAAGTTCACTCTGACAGTACCAAGGAAGCCAATTACTGCAATGTCTCACACAAATCCGACATGCCCCTCAAAAGATCTGCTCCTGAGCAGGCTCTGCAGAGCTTACATTTTGTATACTATCAAGTAGTTAAGGAACTGCCCCTTACAGAGAAACGGCATCACTGTTCCACTCTCCTGAGAGGAGGGCAAAGGACTGAAAGAGGGTACTTCTCATGCTTATTAAACAGCCACATGAAGCTAGTTATTAAAATTGTATTTGCAATTCTTTTTGCACCATTGAATTTGATGCCTTTACGTTCTGTTTTGATAAATAAGTGATTTACATCTTTCCCCGAAATTTAAGTTTCAGTGTTGAAATGAAAGAAAAATTGAAGTGTATCTAACAAAACCCAGATTAACCTTATTTGCACCTCCCAAAAGCCTAGTAGTGACTAAATGAGCAACAACATATATAGGCTTAAGATAAGAATCCCCTAAGTCCTTCATTGACTTTAAGGTTTCCCTGCCCTATCATAATGTAGGGCTGTACATTATTGCAGAAGGTTTACCAGAAACAAAATTCCCTTTTTGGAAAATAAACAGGTAGCTTTACAGTAAGGTTCACTTTTCCGTGTACTTCCAGACTTCCCAGCTGCCAAACACCTACTAGCACAGCAATTACACACTACTAGCAGGTAACCAAAAGCATTGCTTTTCTCTGGTACACACGGAGCACAACACTAGCCAGAAACTAAGGGGAAACAAAATGAAAATGTTTGAAGTTTGTTGCCTGTAGCCTTAGGGGTGTTAATTCATGTGTGAATGAACTGGTTTTAAAGCAACCTTAATTCAATAGTTGGGGGCTGGAGATGTAAGTCCAATATAGAACTTAGGTCAGCAGTACTGAGCTTGTGGGATGGACACACACATATTCAGAGAGTTTGGAGGTGGCTCCACAAACTTCTGCAGCCCTGTACTTGGTGAAGGGCAAGAGTTTACACCAGTAGGTTTTTGAAGGTAGTGGCCTAGAAATACTGTCTGTAACTATAGTACGATCTTAAGGACCCAAACAGTTCTACAGTGTCAATGTGAGAATTAAAAAACAGATGGTTCTACTACCATTGTTTGACAGATTTCATCTGTAGCAAAGTAATGCTTGCAGACATGGGGCTACTTCAACCTTCATGTACTCTATTTAATACAGGTATCATTGGAAAATGAACAATTTGAGGTAAGCTCACTGTTTAAACTTTCCTGCAGCAAACTTGACTGTAAAGGCAGGATGGGGGGGAAGTTGTTATTGGGTTGTTTGGGGCTTTTTTATGTTGTTGTTGTTAGAGTTTTTTTGCTAAAACCCCACACTCCATTCTTCCAAGCTTAACAAGAAATACACATGTAGATTAGCGCTATTTTCAAAGCACAAGTTTATTGAAGACTGTAATTGTCAAACTGAGTGATAGGTTCTTCCAAAATGTAAGGATGAGATTGCTCTTGTTCATAGTTTTGCCATCCTCCATTTCTCATTCACAAGACTCGATCAATGATTAAGTTCTGAAGTTAATTATTCCGTCTTCCCGGTTACTCCACTGCTGTTTTGAGGAAAGAGGATAAAGCTGAAGTGGCATCTCCAAAGCTTTATTTCCTTCCCCGTGCCATCTTTCTTCAGTGTTCCAATACAAAATCAACTGCAATACTGAAGGAACCTCCAGAGTAGTTTTAAAAATGCTTATTAGTGCCATATCTTTAGGATCTATGTATAAAGCAGGAAGATGAGCATGAAACGATGAAGAAAAGCACCTGCTTTCAGAGGCATAGACATTTCAGTCTGTTAAACTGGATGCAGACAGACTAGCGTATTTCAGTGGCACATCACCCGATTCTGTGAAGGTACATTAGCTGAGTACCACTCTATTGTACAAAGTGACACAAATACTCATGTAAGACAGTAAATATCACACAAAAATTATGTGGGTATCAGTGTATACACAGCTCTAGAAATCCAGCCTGAGCATACCCAGGAGAAGAGACGTACTGACAGCCTGCATAGGGCACAGTTTGTGACACAGCTGAGGTTTCTGTACCTTTAGTAGTGGTGCCTGACCTGAGAGACAGACAGACGGCAATTCACATCATACTGGGTTCAGCTCCTCGTCCTCCAGCTACAGAACGGCTGTCACCCTTTTGATCCCTGTTGCTGGTCCTCACAATGCCAGTGTCACCATCAGCATTATGAGCTCTCCATAGAGTTTCACAGGGACAGTGGCACAGAGCACTCCAGTGTGCCCAGTGTTCAACTGGTTGGGCTCCCCCCATTACCCTTGTCAGAAGCTATTCTGCACAAGAGCAATAAGTCATCAATAAAGTTGGGCCTGTGCTGATAGTTCGACCTTGTTTTTAACTCTAAAGAACATATTATTAAAGTGAAACTTCAGATTTATAAATGCTGATAGAAGCTATCCAGTTCTGTCTCACAGAAGCGAACACTCACTCAATTGTTACCCTTACAGCTATAACCTGATACTGGAGCGGTTCTGTGTCAGTGTATCTAGGTCACTGCAAGAAATAACTTTTCTAAAAAAAATTCTTCTCCAGCTAAAGTGGTCTGATATTCAGGTTCTGGTAACTGGTTTCACTGAATGGGAAGCTGCCTCCAACAGCTTCCCATAAACACAGGAGTCCCTCAGGCTGCAAGCACCAAGTTGCGAGTTTAAACAGTAGACATGAATTATTGTAGCAGTTAGACCTCTATTTATTTTTTTTAAGGGGGGCAACAGGTTTACTTGCAGAGACTTCTATTGTCTTTCCATGCCATCAGAAATCCTGTTAAGCACATGAGCATGGTTTAAAAAAAGTTAACTCCTTCCCTGCGCATTACTAGCGGGAAGTTCATGTGCTCCTTCCAAAATATCAAAAAGTCCACGTGTAACAAACATCAGTCCTGTTCCTTTCTGTACCCTCAGCTTCCATGAGGCAGGTTGGAGACCAGTAACACACACCAAAAACACTGTATTTATTTTTTTCCCCTTTTCTTTTTTAAAGCCTGAAGCCTTGAACTATATTGATGCAGTCTGTAACCAAGGCTACTCTGTCCCTCCTGAAGACATCGCAGTACAATACATAAAGTACTTCCTTTGTTTGCTGCTGGATGCTTTTTATTTAAATTAATGCCCAACAACAGTGGCACTTTTGTGGGGTAGGAAAGGGTCACACCACTGCATGCCCAGCTAATAAATTATCGTCTCAGCAACATGCTATTGCAGCTCCAAGTAAATCCTAAAACCAACATAAGGCAAGCAAGGCACAGAACAAATACAGACACCTTAACAATGCATAAGGCTACCTGCCCTCACCATTAGAACAGTAAATTAAAAGACAGCATACCTTAGGTCTAGGTTGTCCTGGACTGTGAGAGAGAAAAGGTACAGTTCACAACACCGCAGAGCAATTTAGATGAATTTTACTTTCAAAAGCACTCAACTTCAGCGCTAGGAATAAGAACGCCCAAAACATGCAGACTTCCGAGTTGTGTAGGAAGGAAGAACCACCTCTTTCACGTAGCAACCACCAGGGGATCTGAAGCCAGGCTCTGACAGTACGGCGTGTACCAGTTTCACTCTGCAGCAAGCTGAGCACAGGAAAGCAGCCTGTGACATCAGCTCACCCATTGCCTCCGACTGCTCCAAAGCGAGGTTTTGGTTTTCAAAATGAATGGCTTCGTTCAACTGCCACAGAAATTCCATCCTCCCCAAAACGTCACCACATATGGGACATTAGCCATGAAGCACAGACACAATAGTGCAAGTTTTCAGTAGCCAACCTAAGGGCTAGACTCACACCTGGCTGGGAATTAACATATAGCCAAGGAAAAAGAAAAACACTGCTATAGAAGAACTGTCAGTTTCCTGTGAACATCTTATGACATTAAGAAACGTAATCCTAGTTTCTGTAATGATGAAAATGCCACTCAAACATGCCATTTGTTTCAGACTGCAACTATTTATATGAAACTGTTAGTTTCCAGGGTCAGCTACCCCAACGGGACACATTATCCTGAAAGACACAACCTACAAAGCTCTTTGTTGTAACACATGACACTATGGAAAATGATCCACAGGAAGCACTGGGAATACAAAGTGAAGATTCTTTCTCTTCTCCTGTGATTTTCATACCAAATGAAAACCCCTATCAAAAAAGTCGAGCCTACCAGTGCATATCATGACCTCAATGCAGCCTGTTTGATATATACACTGTTTGTCTATTCTAACTGACGAGCTCACATAGCTGCAATATTGCTGTTAGGACAATGCAGCCCCTATTGCTAGCAGCCCCTTGCATAAGCCAGTTCTTTGTGATGACCAGTTTAAACTAGTGCTGAGTAAATCTGTTATTCTTTTACATTTAATGCAGAATGAGAACGACATAGTTTTGAGAAGAGACAGGTCTGCCTCTATGTCGTGGGCAAAACATGCCTTTTCATTTCAGTGTAGAAGAAATGTAAAGACTTAGAGTATAATCCCCTAGGCCTATCTCTTTAGAAATTGAACTGTTCTATCTATTTTGTTAGCTGAGTTTGAAGCACACTACTCAAGCACTAATTCTACGGGATTCATTTCCACGTTTCTGCTACCTGGAGTAGGACTAAGTTGTGGTCAAGCTGCTACTGAAGCAGAAACTAAAACCAGCCGCTCTCACGTGGAGTCCTCATAGTTTTAACCTCATTTGAGATCCAGAGGAAGTTTTCCAGAAATTAAGTTTTAAAAAAGTGCTTGATTTTTACCTCTCCTCATGGGACTTAACTCCCACTAAGTACACATTAGTATACGGTATGAATATGTATAATCCTGCTTTTCTCCTACCCCCCCTCCACCCCCAGAAAACAGGAATAGCTTTAGTTACAGCATGCTGCTTCGCAAGCATGCCTCAGGTATTCAAAGTGCTAGAGAAAGGAGTGCTTTATGAATACTCCTATGACACATGATAAAACTGCAAGCGTGACAGCTCACATTAAAGCAAAAATAAAGTGTTCCCAAATAGATGCAATCAGCTCCATGATCACTAGATTCCTGAAGCCCCAAAGCACATAAACAATTTATATAGAACTTTCAGAGTTCTTATCTGTTTACACATAGGTCTTTCCACACAAAGTGCCCCTGTTGACTCACCACTCCCTATCACCAACAACCACAAAGCAGATGTTTGTCACAGGTTCTATCTTAACATATGTTAAGACCTTTTACCATAACTCTTCATTTGCTGGAGTAAACTGGATCTTGTAAACTTTATCATAACCTTGGCTCACCCCAGGGTACAGAGGACCAATCCAAAAAAAAGTCATGCTTTACTTCAACAATTGTTTCTTGCTTAGGCTTTCTCTCCCTGTCTCTCTGTGCTATAAGCTTACTGCTTACCTGGCTTCAGAGATCTATCAGATCTCCAGTTAAAAATAGAATAGTTAGATAGCACTTGCTAGTGGCTTGAACTACTGCTAGTGCAACTACAGAAATGCAAAACAAGATGAGATCAGTTAATCAAGGAGGTAAGCTGAGCTCACTGATGATAAGTAAAGGGTTACTTACTGTATCCCAGGACAGCATCAGGCTCCATCTCAGAAGTCTGGCCAGCTGACTCTACAGCATCAGAGTACCACATCTTACTGAGATCATCCAATTCAAAAGAGAAAAAACTCAGAAGGCTAATGTAATGCTTTGCTTCCTTTCAGATCCAAATACAGGAAATATCACCAGTAAAATTTCTTTTTGTACGAAGGCTGAAAGCCTCCCCACCTCCCCCTTCCCCAAGCAAACAAGTCCTGGTAATCTATTCGCTTATATCCCAACTCAAAGCCTATAGAAGAAACCAAAGACTTTGTAAATCAAGTCATAAGACTCTGCTCAATCAGTCCCCAAATAACAAAAGGATTCATTGTTAGTCATCGACAAATGTTCACTTAGAAAGTTCAAGAGGAGGAGTTTAGCAGGGCTGATTTGGAAAGGCTAGATTTCACTCTTCCTAGTACACAGGTATAATATTTCTCTGTATTTGATTATTAAAATAGTAAAATTTTGCTAGTGAAGTAAAGGAACAGATATTATCGTAAAACTTAGAAGGAGACAGTAGAAGTACTGCTAGAAGCAAGAGCCAAACTATCATCCACACAGAATAAACTCAGACTTCAGCAGTACCATGTCAACACAGCACAGACACGCACCAAGGCAGTAAGAGAACAGTTATTCAAGAGAAGAGCTGGAGATGCTGAGAGCAGTCAGCACCCGTCTTCCAAAATAAAAGTCTATTATAAAAATTCATAATTCAAGACTGCCTGGATTGTTTCTGAGCTATCCACATGCTAGGGACAAAGGCTGTTTGCCTCCCACCTTTGCCGCCTAAGACAGTGACGCTTCCTCCTCAACACAGACCTTGCTGCTTTCCTTCCCCTCTCCTGTTTCCACATTTGGCTATGTCAAAATTTGTTTATTCGGAGGCCTGATGAAGCACTGCAGTTTTAAGCAGCCGAGAATGTCACAGTTCTGAGCCAAGAACCTGTCTAGGAGCACAAAAAACTGCAAAGACTTAATTTCTGATTGCAGATTAGAAGGATGATTTTGGATTAGAAACTTGGGTGTAAACTTTTCTATCAGAGAAGCTGCTTTCTTCAAAGTGATTCTGCACTGGCCAAGACTTAACAGATCTTTTTCTGGTTTGTTTCTAAAGTGAGATTTAATGGCAACTCCAAGTAATCCTCACAAGTTTGTTTTTTTTTTTTTTTTTAATAATTTATTTGGACAACTGTACACTGATAAATCTTATGATTTGAGAGCTGCAGAAGTTGCCAGTATCCAGAGTGCACTCTGTCCCTACTCATGTTCCAGTATTATGATTAGCCAAACATCAAGAGTTCAAACAAAAAGCCTTCCAATTTTGTTATTTTCTGTTAAGTATTGTTTCTATTCTGAGTAAAGCTGAAATTAAATATGGCTGTTATTCACGTTTGCCAATAGCTTATGCCAAAACAAACTGGGACTGAATGACATCAGCAGTGATGTACCGGTTTGGGAAGCTCGTTTCACATTGCAGAGCTACAAGATTACCAGAAAAAAAACCACACCCCAAAGATACTTTGCTGCCCTAGTGAGATTAAGCATCTATTTCCTCAGAGGCATATGCTGCAAGTAACCTTACCCAAACTAAGAGTCCTGTTCGAGCTGATGTATCATACTGCTGCCAACAGGCCTAGAACCGTACATTGCCCGTGTTTTCAGATCTGGCAGGGACTTTATTTGCATCCTTTGCCTCTCAGAGACTCTGGACACCTTTGAAGTTTGTTAAGTCTCACAGGGAGCAGACTTTAAGATACAGGGGGTTCTTAAGAATGCACACAGGAAACATTTCCTTTTTATTCTTGAGGACTGTTTTGAAAAATAGATCTTAAGGCAGTTTTGATCTAACTACTTCCCTTAATTTTGTATTTTTTTTGTATACACCACTGATTACTTTGCTCAACCCCTTTGGTATCCCCTCCCCCACATTTTCTCCAACTGGATCACAGGGAATGCGTGTAGTAATGTTTTCTCTTTTGAAGCAACTGTCATGTTTTTGCTATGTTTTTGTTGGCTGTTCCTGGCTTACTAGTGCTGCTACACAACTAGACACGTTGTTGACTCAGGGTGAAACCAGCTTCCTATTAAAAAATTAACACTTCTGAAGCTGGTTGTCTGTTCTACAAGCTCCTCATAGGGAATCTTGTCAATTATTCATGAAGAATAACCATCAGGTTTTTTTCAAAAAAGCAATTCCAAACCAAACATGCATGCTATACAGTTCTTTTGCTTTTATGAAAAACTCAGACATCTTATTTGCTAGTTTTTATTTCGTTTTGGATGCTAACTAGTTGAAACATGCAAAGAAGTTAAACACCTACAGCGGCTAGGAGTCATCAGTGAGTTTCCCAATGCAGAGCTGGAGTTCTCAGCTCCAAACAAAATCTACCCTGGAGAGCACTCTAACTTGTTATAGCCCAGAACAGGCTCTTCTCAGCTTTCCAGTATTAAAGAAACAGATTTCATGGACACAAACGCAGAAATCCCACTTCTACTTCAGATTTTAGAAGGACCTGCAGCACTTAAGGACTCAGTCTCTTCTAAGGGATGATTTTCCTGAGGCACTCTTTCAACCTTATCCCTAAGCAGGCAACAGCTAGCAGACATCAGTCTGGCCCTGGGTAAGCTGATAAGACATTTCCTGAAATTAGAGTACGCTGGACGGAAGTTCATCCTGCAGTTAGGGCAGACAAATAACCACGCTCTGGCATACGGAAATGCAAACTCAAAGTTTACAACCTTAGAGAGCAAACCAACACTTAGGTGCAACACTTAGGCTCAGGTAGCAAACCAACACTTTTATACTTAGAATAAAATCTGAAATACTGCCCCCCGGTTCTTATTTTTGTTAGAAATAATTGCCAGAGTCTAAAGCCACTACAACTATCCTAAAATGTGATACCTACTGGTATATGGCAATGAGATACTACAGAACACCACCATTTCTACATGGAACATATAAAACAGCTGTGCCAAATATTCCCAGTGGCACAGTCCTTGTGAAGGATCTCAAACACTTAGGCCTTCTGGTGGGGTGGGCATTTTTGTTGTTGTTTTATTCTTTTATTATTTTCACTTTGTTGTAAGAATTCAGTATGTTGCTCATTACTATTCAAGTCCTTCTTGTGCAAAAAGATCCATTCAGTAAACAAAACAAGCCTGCTTCTCCCCAGATAGGTACTTCACATTGTAGCAAAGCTATTTACTGAAAAATCCTTTTCTTTTTGTTACTCCCCAATATGCAATCCAGTAGTATCTACAGTTCAGGGTAAGAAGTGGCCCCAGCATAAACTTCTAGTTGAGCCTTTCTATTAACTTCTCCAACAAAAATGCTCAGAGGGATTGAACCCCTCTTCTATGAGGACAGCCTGTGAGAGTTGGGGTTGTTCAGCCTGGAGAAGGCTCTAGGGAGACCTTACAGCAGCCTTCAAGTACCTAATGGTGCCTACAGGAAAGATGTGGAGGGCCATTTTAGTAGGGCCTGTTGTGATAGACCAAGGGGCAATGATTTTAAACTAAAAAGGGTAGATTTAAATCAGGTATCAGGAAAAAGTTTTTACAATGAAGGTGGTGAGCCACTGGCACAGGTTGCCCAGGAGAGGTGGTAGATGCCCCATCCTTGGAAACCTTCAAGGTCAAGCTCTGGGCAACAAGATCTAATTGATGATGTCCCTGCTTATTGCAGGGGCGGTTGGAATAGATGACTTTTACAGGTCCCTTCCAACCCAAACTGTTATATGATTCTATGAAAAATCACTGGCTGCTAACATAAAACTGGAAAATAGATATGATTAAAGCCTAAGCCTAAAGGAACACCAAGAGTTCTCTCCACCCCAAGATGAAACAGGATCTGAGAGCCCGGAGTGGCATGATGCTTTTTAGATGCAATAAATTGTACGTGCGATCAAAGACAATAGTAAAAAAAAAACCCAAACACCGACCATATATTATCAGCTGATTTGTGACATATGGTTCCCTGAAATGGTCTAAAACTACAGTACTGTACTGCCTCATAAGTAGTATGTGGATGTCCAAGGACTGTTCAGGCTAGAGAAAAGGCTCAGAGCAGATCTCAATCTCTACAAGTAACTGAAGGGAGAGTGCAAAGAAGACAGAGCCAGGCTCTTCTCAGTGGTGCCCACTAACAGGACATGAGGCAATAGGCACAAGCTGAAACAGAGATTCCCTCTAAACAACAAGAAATAATTTTTGTACTGTGAAGGGGACTGAGCATTGGCACAGTTTGCCCAAAGAGGTTGCAGAATCTCCACCCTTGCAGGTACTCAAAAGGTATCTGGACGTGGTCCTGCGCAACTGGCTGTAGATGGCCCTCCCCTGAGCCAGGGGAGTTGGACCAAAGGACCTCCAGAGGTCCCTTCCAACCTCAATTTGTTTTTCTGTGAGATCAGAATTTAGCCCGCAGCCTGATACATGAGGAAAGAGCTGGAGGAGATACAGGTCAGACAAAACTAGATTTTTGCTGTCCATAGACACAGACGGAACTATCTTCAGGTTTCAAGCTGCCTTCAAGGCTCAGCCAGCTCATTTTCACCTCAATTTGATTTTGCCTGACCTTGCAGCAAGGTGCTTTCACTGGAACAATAGACAATCCAATTTGCAGGCATAGCACAGAAAACTTCCACAATTAATAGTCTTGTTGACATTTCCAGAAAGGTGTAACTACTGACATATGACATATAGGGATTACCACATTACCTAGAAGAGCTACACCATTATGTTGACAATTTAAAATTATTCCCCATCCCTGTGTATGACTGTGTTCCATTAGTTCATGTGTATGAGTTCACACCTTCCAAATTCCTGCAGATGCTATTCTGCTACAGCAGACCTGCACAAAGCCTAGAGGCTGATGCTCTGACCAATTCAACCAAATGCTTCCAAACAGGGCAAGAGTAGTTTTGTTCTCCCTATCCTTCCTCCCATCACAGCTCCTAACTCAAAAAAACCATGGGACCTGCAATAGTGACACTACTAGAATTCAAGATTTACAGGAAGCTGTATTTCTATTCAAGGGTCAAACAATGAATACGAACAAGCTTGGAAGCAGTGCAGCTTTGGCAGCACAAAAATATCCAAATCAGATGAAAAAGCCTGTAGTCTGCTCCTGTGACTGAACTGTTCTAAGCTAAGGAGTATCCCTGTGTTATGATGTACACTGCAGACTTCCTTCATACAGGCATGCTTTAAAGCCATTCACAATGCCTCCTAGCATACCTATGGATCCAAGCATTATTGCACTGATGTCCAAGTTTTAACATTAATAATGTAGCAGTGACAAGCAGGAGAGGAGGGGAAACATTCCTATGCAAAACCACTGACAGAGTCCACATTTACCTTACAAGGAGCTTAACATAAAGGCATGCAAGCCAAGTGAGCACAGGTGTCACTCCCAAATGCTTGCTACAAAGATGAGATATTCAGATGGGGGCTACACTTACCTCAAAATTGGACATCCTCTTATACCTGAACCCTTCAGGACATGCACAACAAAGGGATATGCTTTATTTGTAAGAGGCCCTCCATCCTAGCACTCTTTTGCTCAGCTCTTTTCTATAAACAGAGCATCATTTGCTCTGTGTGTGCTTCTCAGCTATCCCTATAGGATAGCATAGGCTGCATTTTCCATTTCTACATAAAACAGAATACATTTATTTTAAAGCAAATTATTGATGCATTTAGAAGGGAGTGCTGTTAAGAACAATACAAGCACTCTGGAGAAAGAGGTTACCAACATTCCTTGATGACCAGGCCTAGAATGTACCTTCAAGGAAAACTACAATACCAGTGATTTCTTTTCAGTACATAAGCACTTTCTAAATACAGCCCATTTACCAATTCTAGTGATAACCCCAGTGACTCAGCATTATACAAATGCATTTCTTCACTGGACAGCACAGCAAGCAGAGATAATACACTTCTCAATATTGATATTAAAACTAAAAGAGCTTTTAAAGTCACTGGCAGTCTGGAGGGGAGAGAGGCCAACAAGTACATACTCGGTTCACAAGATTAAAAACATCAGATAAGAGGTCAAATTCCACAATGGTCAATGGTGTACCTCTATGATAAAAACAGTATCAGCTCTGAAGGGTCATTGAACGAGAAAGTGAAAGAAGCAATTTTGATTGAAGAGCCACGATTGTGGCCAGGCAAAGTTAAAAAAACCCACAAAAACTACAACAAGACAACACACCCTCCCCCCCCCCACATACTGTCTAAATGGGAGATCATTTCATTCTTCATAGCTAAAAGACTCCTCTATTTCACAGAGCCATAGCAGACTAATATATAGCAACTAAAACCACAGCAAAAACCATCAGAAAAGCCAATTTAAACTCAGTCAACCTCCTTTATTCATGAAAGAGTTACACATTTGCACCCGGACAGCTTATTAGGCCATAAGGAAAGAGACTTGAAATTACTGACACACAAAGAAGCCAAATAAAACGTACTAAAAATCCCACCACCCAGCAAACTTAAGATGCTTAAAGTGACACAAAGTCTTAAATTACTTATGCTACTCAGAGACACGCCTTTAAAACAACTTCACACAAAACATACGGCTAATAAAAAAATTAAACATCATATCTTTCTCAAAAGCACATCTTAATATCTAGTACTGGACAGACTGCATGAAATGTTTCTCATCTGTAGAAATATTTTTTTCCTTATTATTCTCAGAAACTAGCTTTTATCAGCTCTACAAGGAAAAAGGCATTATAAAAACTTTAAGTTTCCAAGAAGGAAAGGTCAGGAAGGAGAATACGTCTCCAGAGAATTAGTGAACGTGGGTGAGGGCAGTCACCCTGTTCAACATTGATATTTTATGTAGCTGAGAGACAAAACTGGACCATACATCCAGATGGCTGCTGCAGCCAAGTATCTCTCACACTTGCATGCAAAATCCCAGCATACAATGTTAACAAATAGGGTGCTATGCACGGGGGCTGAGCCTTAAATCCTGGCTTTTCCTGCTTCATTTCCACCCCCACCCCAAAATGTTACCAGCCCTTACACTGGCTGTCCAGGAGCTAACTTTTAGAACTCTGCTGCTCATCCATTCCTCCAAAACACATCAGATACACATTAAACCAGGACACTGAAATCAAGCTGATCAGCTTTACATACCATTATGAAGTCACAGTGACACTAAAAGGATGAAAGTGTGCACTCTTGTCACTCCAGTTTATTTTCCAAGCATGGTGGTGAGAACAAACAATATTCTCATAGCAGTAAGTTGGCAGAACAAAGCAAGAAAGTATTCACAGTACATATTTGGTTTTATTCTTCTTTATCAGCTTGCACAGAGACAAGAACACCATTTTTCAAATACATTAACAGAATTGCTAACTCCTGTTTTAGAAGTTTACTACATCAAATACTGTTCCATTAAACTTGATTGCTGTTTGATTTTTCCCCCCTGCAGCTTCAGCTAAGTCCCTTTTCTTTATGTTTTTGCATTAAAAAAAAAATTTAAAAATTTCCCCAAGCAAGTCATAGACAAGCCCCCAGCAGTAAACCTGGAGCCTGGGAGCTGCAGACGCCCAGTGAGGAGGGGTCTTATTTCAACCTATTACATTTTTATGCTGTGTTTTCCCTAGAGGGCCATGAACAGATTCCAAATTAGTTTACATAAGTCTGCTTAACAACTGCCAAGGGAAAAACCACACACACACAAAAAACCCAAAACCAAAACAACAAAAAAAACCAAACCCCAAACCCTAACAAACCAACCAAACCCCCAACCTACAAGCCAAGCTTTGAAAAAGCATTAGTCCACTCTGGAAAGTGCAGGAACAGATTAGCAGTGTGCTTTGAATACGGCAACACAGTACCAAGCGGAGAAGGCCTTCAGATAAGTTGAGGGACCAGCTTTTGCTCAGGCTTGCAGAGCTATGAGTCAGCCAGAGTTTTGCTCTTGCTACGAACTAGTTGTCACTTTGCCAACAGATTAGTCAAACAGATCACCAGCTACAAGGGGAAAAGGTTAACTTGTGAAGTGCACACTCTTAAGGCCAGAGGGGGCAGAAGTTGGGAGCCTGTTGTACTATACAGACCAGTAGCATCTTTTGCCCTATAGTAACATCCTGGTGTCTTTCTGCCAGCCAGGACCATCTGCCAACCAGAACCCTTTCGCATACGGCACTCAACCAAGGAGCTCATCACGTGCTTCAAAATGTAAGCATTACGTCAACACACATAAGAACCTTTTGTAAAAGAAAAGCAGTAATATTTACTTATCTTTTCCCTGAATGGAGTCCCAGTATTTATTATTTTAAGAAGCTTCTGTCTGGGCTACCGCTTAGTTTCTCTTCCCACCCTGGTGACCTACTCAGTCTTGGCTGCTCCAGGAAATTCTCTGAAATAAAGTTATGTTCTTTAACTCCCCCATCTCCTAAATGCTTTGGCCCCACTAAAGTCCTTCACATAATACTGATAAGGAACCTTGTCTTCACTGACCTGTAGTTAGCTTTCTGTCTGCAAGGCTGCAGTACAGTGGCAGAAAAAGAATATTCCAGAGGAAGCAGATTATGCTATCTGCAAACATTTCACTATGAAGTTCCTCCAAGGTGAATATCTCATCTTTAGAGCCTTAGCACAAGTGAAAGACAGAGGCATTTTCAGCACCCAAAAACGAG
The DNA here is from genome assembly GCA_013400555.1 of Jacana jacana. Taxonomy (NCBI): domain Eukaryota; kingdom Metazoa; phylum Chordata; class Aves; order Charadriiformes; family Jacanidae; genus Jacana; species Jacana jacana. The sequence goes on along the minus strand of VZTM01003928.1, from coordinate 18,767 downwards.
TACAGCAAGAATCATCAGTTAGAACTGCTGATGTTCCAGCGGGAGAAACAACCCGGCAAATGACCTTCCTGTCAGTGGATACACCATGCCTATACATCATTCCACAGCATGTTATACCCTGTGTCCTTCTGCATACGGGGAAAAAAATAAAATAGGCTTCACCTAGGCAGCTGTTGGAGCTTAGAGAACCTTCCAACTAACTTGTTACCTTCAAACAAGGTTCAAGCTGCACGAGACGTTTCCAGTACGTTTCTACTCAATAGAAGGAGAGGGGAAGAAATAGGGTCAAGTCAGTCAGAGACTCGTACAGCCAATAAGGTTGTTTTTTGACACTGAATGCCTCAAGTCTCTCAACACTAGACACCTCTTGCTGTGCCCAATGCAATTATCAACTGCTTGAAAACTGCTCTCCTCCTTTCCCCAAGTTTACAAGCTGAACAGTATTTCAGTTGTTTGGGGCATTGCCTACAAGCCTTGACACACTGAGGACTTGCTTCAACTTCCACTACTTTCAGCAAGAGATGCAGAATAGAACTGACAACAGAATTGCTCTGTTGTACTCCAGTGATATTTAAGGAAGTGGGGGGAAAAAACCAAACAAACCAAAACAGAAAAGCCCCACAGGCTGTCACTTGTTTCTAAGCACAAGGAGAAAGACAGACACTGGTTTTATGACTTGAGGGGCGAAGTCCCAGATCTGGAACTATAGTCCAAAAAACAGCCAAGACACGATCCTCTTCTCAACCCTAAATCAGAAATAATAAAATTAACTTCTTTCTTAGCTTCCCTGATTTTAGTTTAGTCCCTTACCCACTCTTTATCTCTCTCGCCCCCACACCAAAGACTCCTAATTCCTGACAGATTAATGTAGCTGAACTATACTGCCATGCTGCAGAAAAGGACTGCTGGTGGACTCTGGGTCTTTTCTAGCTCTCCCTGATTGTGGAGTGTCATCACTGCTCCCCTCAACTCCACCCCCACAAGGCAATGGATAATCAAAAGTCTCATTAAGAAGTCACTTGGACACAGCTTACAGGCACCTTCTTCATTCACAATCTGGAAAAGTATTAGACCCAGGCCACAAACTGGTCAAGCATCAAAGACAACTATTTGTATCCCAAGGAGTGTGTGTGCATTCATTCACAAGAACACAGATATATCTAACACTTAGACATCCACTTATGTTTCCAATAAATATGAAATGAGCTAAGGCAATACACTTAAATTCTCCAGATTCTAGCTGAACTGCATGCACATTTTTTTGTTTACAAAATGTCAGTTATATATACAAGAGAGAGCAAGTTATCCCACGGTAAAGATAGCTAAATCCAAGGACTATGACCGACAGGATTTTGACCTTAACGTTTCTGCAAAAGTGACAAGCTTAATTTGCTGTCATAAATTCTACTTAATTGAGTAAACAACTCATTAAACCAAGAAATGAATAAACCTTTCCTGAATCCCTTATCTCACGGATTAAGTTTTTTCACCAGTTGTAAACAAGTCTCTTAAAAAAAACCAACCAAACAAAAACACTACCCACAAAAACCCAAAACCAGCAAACAAACAAAAAACCCCAACCCAACCCCCAAAAAACCTAGAAAGAACACCACCACCTACAAAAAAAGGAAGATCATCAAAGCCACAAACACACCGCTGCTATTGGTGCTAAACTGATCCTATACGGGCTTTTAATTTACTGTTACATGTAACCTTTGTTACATATAACCTTTAAAACTTAAGAGACTCAGGAGACTAATCAGCACCTTTTATCTAGCGCCAGTTAAGGATGAAACTATAAAAATAAATAATAAAATAAAAATAAGAATAACGATTAAAAAAGCTGTTTTCCTTAAGGAATACCTTTCCTGTCAGTTTCCTCCAGCTTCAGTGCACACAGCTCAAGTACTGGAGATAAATTTTAAACTCACCCAGAAAACCTAGCAGAGATAATAACGTGCAAAGAATCTCAAGTTCAGCTTCTCCTACAACTACCTAAAAATACCTTCGAACACAAAAAATACTAGAATCAAACTGCTTTAGGAATGCCGGTGCTGGTGCCCGCTACGACTAGTACAAGGGAAGTCCTGCTTTGAAACAATACTTACTAACCTTGTGCCAAAGTCACTGCAGAAAACGTTTCAAGTTGCAGTAGCTCCGACACCAACGCCTCGATAAACGCGCAGGTTAAAGCGACCAAGTTTATCTTCGCGTTCCCCTCGCACGCCTTAGTCGTTCGGCAAAAAGCAGCTGTGCTCATCCCTTACCGTCTCCGCTTGACACAGAAGGGTTCATCCCAATGTCAAGAAGGAAAAAATCCCACCCCAAAACCCAACCCACGGCGCACACGACGTACCGCGGAACGCGATTTCGGGCAGGCAGCGGCTGCGATCCCCCGCCCCGTGCGGCAGCTGCAGCCCCCTCCGGGCCGGGCCGGTAGCGCAGCGGGCGGCCCCTTCACCTTG